>OX453059.1:5173080-5738252 GCA_949699795.1 Spicauda simplicius | reverse complement strand
GACGTATCGGGCAACATTCTGAACGTGTCGTTCTCTGCGCGCCGCCCCGACGCCGAGGTGGGCATCGCGGGCGATACGTCGCAGTACTACTCGCCGACGCACTTGCGGGAGCGGGTGTACCTTCATAGGGCTACCTTGGCTCGCCTTGCTACTGTACAGGTAATTTGCTTATGATTTTAAATGGATATGTTTAAATATTTGAGGGAAACTAATTTGGGTTAAAGGTCGATCAAAAGCATTTGAATTAAACAATTATTGCAAGTTGTTTAATTTTTTGGCGTTTTTACGTTTTATTTCCTGAAAGAAATTATGTTTTATACAAGTTCACCACAGTATTCGTGGTTGCTTGCAGTGGCTAAAAATGCTGCATAATCTCCAGATTACTGTTACATCTTTTAATTCTATTTTGCTTTATCATTTCGCGTAGACAAGCACTATGAAATAAGTTTTGAAAATTTGTTCCCTAAAGGTTTTAATTAAAGACGAATTTAATCAAATTGGCTTAAAAAGCCTTTTTTCTGTTATAGAAAACATGTAAGCTATGCAGCATTTGCCATGAAATTAACGGAATCAATATCTCTTCTATTAAGAATTATACGTCTTTGTACTCCCGTGTCCCCTCCTTCCACCCGTGTCATGTGTACGAAAGAAACGCATATCAAGAAGAAACTTATATCACGGACAGGAGGTTTAAAGGACATCTGCTTAATTCGTCCCCTTAGGGGCTAAATACGATTATTCACATTTTGAACAATATCGTAGGTGCTGCCCTTCGACGACAACGTGTGCGTGCACGAACCGTGCCTGAACTACGAGGAATGTCTCACCGTGCTCAAGTTTGGAAACGCGTCTGGCTTCGTTACAAGCGATACTGTGCTCTTTAGGCCCATTTATCCCGTCACCACGTTCACTTGTCAATGTCCGCATGGTTTTACAGGTGAGTTTTTATATTATTTTAAAAGTATTATCAGTTATCTACTTTCTATTCATTATTCAAGCCTTTAAAATTTACATTAACATAATATATTACACTATTAACTTTGCCGTCGTAACAAGATATTTTTTTCATATTCCAACAAGCTATTGTATATGTAGGTATAGCTTACAGTATGTTATTGTACGCGCTGGCTGGCCACTTCTGTCATATCATGGTTGTATCATAATGGCCCAAGACGAAGCTCTTAACTGTCTCAGGGAGCGCCGCGGCGCCCGTGTGCATCGTAAACATTATGCTAAGACATAGTAACAGATGACCGATTAGATAAAACAATAATTTAATCGATCTTCCATTAGTAGTCTTTAATAATGTAACCTGTACCAAAAATAATAAAAATTCTATCACAGTGTATGTGTATAAGATATACAATGAGAATTGAAATTTTCAGTATTACAATTACTATTATTATAAATTTATTTATATATTTTTTTATTAATTTAAGAAATTTCTGTGTGTTAAGGATCACAAGAACATTACATGTGTGACACAGAGGTGGATTTGTGTTACTCTTCGCCATGCATCAACAACGGGACTTGTCTACGTCGAGAAGGCGGTTATACTTGCGTGTGTTCCGCTGGATTTACAGGTTCGGTTTTGATATAAATAAATTTTGTAAGCTCAAATAAAAGGACATAAATTATGTAAAGACAACTTTTCCCATTAAATACCATTTTTTTTTTATTCAGTAACAGTATGGAAAAGTATTGGTTTGTGTCAGAGAGACCAGAGAGTTACTTTTTACTAGAGATGCGCCGAATAGTGGTTTCACCGAATACCGAATACTATTCGGTTTAACTTTTACCGAACCGAATATTCAGCCGATTTATTCGGTGTTCCATTTCTTATTAAGAAACAACTGCTTAAGTATGTTCATAAAAAATAATTTGAGGCTTAAAAATGAATGTAAGAGTTTAAAAAAAAAGAGTTTGATTGAGGTTTTAAAAATGTTGATTTGAAGTTTAATTGCTTTATATTATTGACTTTATTCAACACACTCTTCTATGGTTTCTTTGATATATAACATAAGTCTTGCGTAACAAAAAACTGTATTTTTGTTCTGTATCGTGGAATTTAGCCAAGAAAATAGGAAAAACATATTTGGCACCAAAACCGAATAATTCGGCACCAAAACCGGCTAAATAATTCGGCCGAATACAAGTAGTGAAACAGGTGCCGAATACGCCGAATACCGAATAACAACCGAATATTCGGCGCATCTCTACTTTTTTTTATAATCCCAAATTGCTGTATTATGCATTTTATGTATTACACAACATGCATACTATGTACGTAAGAAGTTATACGCATAAATACGTATACGCATTATTTCGTGTGTAAAGACACTTCTTCAAATATGCGTTTCTTACAACAGGTGTAAACTGTGAAACAGTTCTAACGAAGGCCACTTGCGACTTTAACGGCGACGGCTCGATATGCCGCAGCGGTTCCCAATGCGTGGCCCGCAGAGAGGGTGGTATACTCTGCCAAGGGTGCACTATAGATGATGCGTATACCACGGAAATGTGCGAGTTGAAGGCCAGGAGCTTCCCTGCGTCTTCTTTCTTGACTTTTCCTGGTCTGAGGCGACGACATCGCGTGCATCTGAAACTAAGGTAAGTACCATTGTATACTAAATTAGCTGGCATTCTATACATTCCACTGAAACGCAAAAATTGCTTCATGATAAATATATGTAGCGGTTGCATCTACCTTCTTGGTCGAAGTATACTAATTCTACCATCTTTTCATACTGTGTTATAAATCGTATCGTTATACATTTTGTTGTTTGTCTATCTATACATATATTGACATACATAGTATTGATTGCTACTTATAAAATTACAGACTATTGAACTTGTAATTTTGACAAGATTCGTGTATGATATACTATACTTTCAAACAATATCTCAAAAATTACTCCTTTAAAAATGCCAAACACTTATTGCAACCTTTTTGAAGATTTTTTTATATTTTCATATGTAAAAACTTTCACATAACTTACATTTATACATTTGTGCTAATTATTAAATATATCTGCTCTAAACAGATTCGCAACCCAATCCACCTCCGGTCTGCTACTCTACAACGGGCGGTACAACGAGCGCCACGACTTCATCGCCCTGGAAGTAGTGAGCGCTGGTGCTGGGCGGGCGGGCGGCGGGGGACTGCGCTTCTCGTTCGCGCTGGGCGGCGGCAGGGCGGAGGTCACCGTGGCGGGAGACGTTTCTGATGGGGATTGGCATACAGTGGAAGTGGATTACTTCAACCGGGTAAGGTTCCAAGTTTCAAGGTGGCTTCATCGTGTTATATTATTTTGACAATCGTTACCTCTCACATCACTTTTGCCTCTCGCGTTGTCGAAACACGTCTCACGCCCCCATCTCCAGACAGTAACGCTGTCGACGCGCTATTGTCGTATTCCTGCGATGTGACGGCAAAAAAAGCTATTGCTCTAACACTTTCGCCCTTCACGTTATCTAAAGAAGTGTCATATGGGGTACATGACACACGCGTTCTACACTCAGCCCTACAGTAGGAATTTTCTCCTGTGTTTTGAATACCATACACACTAAACACCCAGACCCAGAACACGAATCTAAACTCATCATTCAAATACCTGTCTGGCCGGGAATCGAATCCGAGACTCATCGCGCGTCAGACCGGTATGTTTTTTTTTTATCAGACTGAAGTAGCAACCGAGCATGCAGTCCACCCGATCTTAAGTGGCCACTGCCGCCCATGGACATTTGTAATCAACTACATACAGAAGATGGGTTCCATCTGAAGTCAATCACAGATGCGTTGTTGCTCCCGAGGATAATTATGGTTTTACCTTCGAATGGTCCGCCCCGTAACGCGGGTTTTCAAATCACCTTAAATAAGTTTCTCCTCCAGACGGCGACGCTGTCTCTGGACGCGTGCGACGTGGCGTTGGCGCGTGCGGGCGGGGAAGCGCTCGGGCACGCGTGCGCGAACACCACTCGCAAGCTGCTGCCGCCCAGGTGCGATATACCCACCGAGACCTGCCACAGGTACCTTGTCATTTTACTGTTTTTGATGGTATTTTTTAACAACATTAATACTAGTAAATATTATTGAAAATATGTCAACTTTTAATAAAAGTTTCTTATTGATAAAAATACAACAATTTTACTACTATACAATTTTGTAGCCTGTCATTATTTTCAAATTAATTATAAGAACCGTATATTTTTTATTAAAATCTTCTAAGTCGATGTACTTAAGTGATATAATAAAACATTATTTCCTACATAACAAGTAATATAATAATTATTAATAAAATGCATGTAACAATTTAAATTAAAAAACTTAGAATAAACACTAACTGAATTGTCTATAACACACATACCCATATAATTAGATACGGAGTCAGTTGTTCCACTGTCAATAAATAATATAATAAAATAAAATAGATAGGTATTCATGATTTATTAATATTTTAGAAACTACATTTATATACAAATACAAGTCGGTGTTTTTTCAGATTTTTGGACTTGACCGGTCCTTTACAAATTGGTGGCCTGCCGAACATCCCTAGCAGTTTTCAAGTAAAGAACAAGGACTTCATCGGCTGTATTTCTGACTTGTATATTGATCATAAATTCATCGATTTAAATAGGTAAGTTTTGATGGTACTAATGGGCAGAACTAAATTATTATTGTCCTTTTAAATTTCATTTAAAATACCTGCTTATTTACTCTTCATTGTTATTTTAAATCCTAAAACAACATGCAAATATTATTCATATTTAAATAGTATCTTTCATAATTCTTCCATGTGATATTTATAGTAATGAGCTACACGGCTTTTACACGATCGACATTTTTAATTTACAGTGATATTATAAAAAAATAACTTATGAATACTAAGGTATCACATTTGAATGAAATGAAATCACATATAAATTATTTCTAAAGTTTAAAATTACATTTGTGTTGAAAATAATTAATAATAATATGAACGTATAAACCAACAATGCGTGTGTATCGCATCCAGCTTCGTATCGGACAACGGGTCGGTGGCGGGGTGTCCGGCGCGGCGCGCGCACTGCGCGAGCGCCCCGTGCCGCCGCGCCGCGCGCTGCCTCGAGCGCTGGGACTCCTTCCACTGCCTGTGCCCCGAGGGCTCCACCGGCAAGGACTGCGAGGAGTGTGAGTGTTGCCAGTTTTATCCAGCTTCGAGTCGGACTACGGGTCGGTGGCGGGGTGTCTGATTATGTGTGTATTCTGTAAGGAGGCAGAACGCTTACGTTCGTGTACGTGGTACCGTAGAGATGCGTTTGCCACATTCAAAAAAAATATGGCGGCCGTTTCAAATACGATTCGAAATTTATTTCATTCTACTAATTAAGTCCTTTTATTTGATATTCATAATATAAGATGTGTGGTACTAAAATATGTAATTCGCCATTATGTACAAGCAGCCATTTTGGATTAACAACAATGTTGGTAATATATAATCGCACCTTTACCAAAAATTTGACGCAGTTTCAAATTCACGTTACAATAGTGACCTAAGCACACTCATTTACATACAAACATTGCAAATAATATAACCTAATCTCGTACAGCCACGTCGCCTCCCTGGCGGTTCAGCGGCGACGGGTCGCTGTCGTTCAACCCGCTGCTGCGGCCCATCCAGCTGCCGTGGCTCAACGCGCTGTCGCTGCGCACGCGCCAACGACACGCCTTCCTCATGCAGGTGCAAGTGGGCCAGAACAGCACCGTGCTCATCACGGTAAGTAGCGTGTGGATAATTATTGTACTTGTTTATGTTTTGTGTGTTCTGAATTGTAGTCAAGTGACTCATCTAGCGTAACTCCGCGGAATAAGGATTCGATAAATAAACACTATGTAATTTAAAGCGGGAATTGGATGAGGGACATTTCAGAGGTCCCGTTGTTATTATAGTAACAGCTTTAACACATGATAAAAATTAAATAGTTTTTGTGTGTGTGAGAATGAAGAACTAGAACAATTGGCAGGTTTTTTGAAAATATAAACAATGTCTCGAATAAGTGTATTCTTTTTACATATCCCACAAACTTAGTTCTAAAATATTTTTGAAATATTTAATGGATACGCATTTATTGATTTAAAAAATGGCTCTAACGACTTCAAAATAATATTAATCTAAATTTTTGTGCCAATATTTCAATTCAGACATAACTCTATATTTTTGAATAATAATAAACCAATACACTTTCTACTAATCATTTGAACCTCCGCAGCTAAAAAACGGTCTCCTCCACTATTCCTACAACGGCGAGTCAATGTACCTGCCATCCACCACGCTGGCTGACGGCGAGTGGCACCGCGTGGAGATCAAGTGGCTGGGCACCGACATCTCTGTTAGCATCGACTACGGTCTCCGAACTGCGTTACTCCCGGTGTTAGCTAACAAGATCCAGGGACAGTATATTGGGAAGATTCTCATTGGTGGACCGGATAGCGCGTCTGGAATGTTTTCTACTGATGTTGGATACTTTGAAGGATGTATTCAGGTAAATAGGATAAGTCGAATTTTATTTGATGCTTATTCTCCTTTTTTTTCTATTTTTGCGCTGTACATAATCTAACTTAATCTAAGTCATAAGTTCGGAAATGTTGTCACTTTAAAATCTGGCGAAATTCTTTATTTCTTCCTCTGCCGTGTGGATGTGCAAGTACACACTCACACACGTGCATTGCGTCAACAAATTCAATCCTAAGTAATTCATTAAGCCTACTTTATTCTAGATACTTTAGTTTGAGAATTTAACTTTAAACTTGAAATATTAAAAATACAGTCATATTTTCTTTTTATTCGTAGGACGTACGAGTGGGATCATCACAGTCTCTCCTCAACCGGCCAACTGTGCGTGAAAACGTCAGGGATGGATGTCAGTCTAGAGCCGATTGCATGTTGTCTATTTGTCCACCATTTGTAAGTAATTTAATGTTTATTTGTTTAAGTAATTTTCTTAAAGTTCCTAATTTTGGAAATAATTACATATTTATTTGTTAATTTGTTATAAGGAAATACTTTAAGTGAAACTTTGCTAAAACAAATTTACCTAGAAAAACATTCATCAATCAATCAATTCCCATATCCAAGCAAATCAATAATTAAGTTATTTAATTTGAAACTTTGGTTTTAGTGCTTTAGTTTTTTTTTTGCGTTTAATCAAACGTCAACGAGCTGCCACATACTCTTTTTTTACTTTTTTGTATTAAGTCGAGCAAGAGACCCCTTATGCTTTGGTCCTATTTCGAATTAAGTCAAGCAATAGGCGGCCTTAATAGTTCTACATTTAAAGCCAACTAATTCTACTTTTATCCCCTATCTCCCCAATTTAGAGTAAATGCGTCTCCTCGTGGGACAACACGGAGTGCGAGTGTGAGCGCGGCCGCGTCGGTCCGCAGTGCATCGCGGCGTGCGACCTCAACCCGTGCGGCGAACACGCCTCGTGTGTCTCTGAGGACTCCGACAAGGGGTACCGGTGTCAGTGTGATGAGGGGTATAATATGACTGGTGAGTACTTTTCATATAGTCTCGCTAGGCACAGCTAAACATTTTTTTATTAGATTGAAGTAGCAAACGAGTATGCAGTCCACCTGATGGTAAATGATCACTGCCGCCCATGGACATTTGTAATCAACATACAGAACATGGGTTCCATCTGAAGTCAATCACAGATGCGTTGCTATTCCCGAGGACTATGATGGTCGCCTTATGTGATATAGTGCCGGCGACACCCTTCCATCGAAACGCAAGAAATGCTTGACGCTAGAAATAGGCGTGGCGGTGGTACTTCCCCGGTCGAACTACACTGGTTCTACCATCTTGATGACCAAACTACACAAGTTGTAACATGCACCGTTGTGACAGCGTCCGGGTGCGTGGCGCGCGCGGCGACGGCGTGCCCGCGCGGCTGGTGGGGCGCGGCGGCGTGCGGGCCGTGCCGCTGCGCGCCCGCCGCCGGCCGCCACCCGCACTGCCATCCGCGCACCGGCGAGTGTCACTGCAAGGTATTAACTATTAACTATATATGTTTAGGCAAAAGGAGTACAGGTCGCCCCCCCCCCCCCTACCAGGTGGACCGATGACCTGAAGAAGACAGCGAAAAACCGTTGGATTCAGAGGGCACAGGACCGGTTGGAGTGGCACCATTTAGGGGAGGCCTATGTCCAGCAGTGGACATCAAAGGGCTGATGGATGGATGGATTGGAACTATATTCTGAAATTATGTGCGTATTAGAAATTAATTATCACTGCTTTTCGGTGAAGGAAAACAACGTGAGGAAACCTACACACCTGAGAGTACTTTAAAAAAAAAAGTTCTGAGAGGTGTATGAAGTCCAC
This sequence comes from Spicauda simplicius, assembly GCA_949699795.1. Taxonomy (NCBI): domain Eukaryota; kingdom Metazoa; phylum Arthropoda; class Insecta; order Lepidoptera; family Hesperiidae; genus Spicauda; species Spicauda simplicius. Next base: position 5,729,889 of record OX453059.1, on the reverse strand, counting down.
CAATTCGCACTTGGCCAGCGCGGTGGACTATAGCCTATAACTCTCTTCATTCTGAGATAAGACCCATGCCCAGCAGTGGGACAATAATGGGTTGACGACGACCTATTAAACTTCTATTTTATTGCTAGACCTTCTCAGTTGTTTTAAAAGTGTTCCTGGAGGCAGATCCTGCCCCTCATGGCCTCACTGACAGATTTAGTCAGAAAAAGTCTATTCGTACGCGTCGGTATCCTAGAATAGATGTCGGTAGAATAATCGTGCGAATAGGCCGCTATGTTCGGAACGACGGGTTGAAACGTGATCTTGTGCCCTTAAACATATTTGTTAGCTTGCTAGCTCACTGTATTTACGAAGACGCAACGGACAGATTCCTATCGGAGTAGATTTTTACTTTTATTTTTATTCCATTCTTTCCTTCGTTAAATTATTTTTCTCCTGGTCGATCGGAGTTTGCTAAAAATACCATATTGCTAGAATACCATATACGATACTCATTATCGTGGTAAACGTAACCGAAGCGCGAAACAAATAAATCATAATCACAATATCAATCTAGTAGATCATGATAATTGATAACTCATTCGTTGTAATCGTTCCCAGGAGAACCACTACGAACCGTCGGGGTCCACGCAGTGCGTACCGTGCGCGTGCTACTCGGCGGGCGCGCTGAACGGGTCGTGCGCGGCCGGCAGCGGCCAGTGCGCGTGCCGCGACGGCGTCATCGGCCGCGCCTGCGACGCGTGCGCCAACGTGTACGCCGAGGTCACGCCGGACGCTGGCTGCAAGGGTAAGAGAGAGGGAGATAGGTTAATAGTGCGGTAGTAAGAGATGGACAGTGTGCTGATGTGCCGCTGTTGGTTGTAGCGAAAGAGGGGGAGACAAGTGAACTGGGCAGTAGTAAGGGATGCATAATGTGTTGTTTGACTGTTGGGTGTGGCGTAAAAGTGGAAGATAAATTAACTTTGGGGTAATATGAGATGAGATGTGTTGATGTGCAACTGTAGGGTGCAGCGAGAGAGAAGGAGATAAATTAACTGTACGGTAATAAGAGACGGATAGTGTGTTGATGTACAACTGTTGGATGAAGTGAAAGTAAGAGACATGTGAACCGTACGGTAGTAAGAGACGGATAATGTGTTAATGTGTGACTGTTGGGTGCAGCTCGCGCGTTTTTTCATTCGTGAATACGTTCGTGCTCGCGTACGCGTTCGTATTCGAGCGCCTACTTCTTTTGCAATTTAGAAGTAGCAAACGACCATGCACCTGATTGTAATTGACTAATGCCGCTCATGGACATGTGTGTATCTAAAGTTAGTCACAGATGCATTGCTACTCACAAGAACTAAGTTAGTTGCCTCATATAAAATTAAACCAGCAACCGCACCCTTTCACCAAAACGCAAAAACTGCTTCACATTAGAATTAGGTATGACCGAGATACTTCCCTGGTCGAAGAACATACTCGTTCTACTACGTAGCAAATAGGCATGCTTCGAATAACATATTTTTATGTTCTCCCAAACAGTTGTCTACGATGGCTGTCCGCGGTCATTCTCCCATGGCGTATGGTGGCCTCGAACAAAGTTTGGAGTTGAAGCGATTACAGACTGTCCTACAGGTAAGAACTAACTATTGCCACCTATCACGTCAAAAGATAAATAATCCATTCGTAATCAAATGGACTGTTGATACAATATATTGTGTATACACTTTCTAGTAACATATTAGTCATAGTAAATTGAAATATTGGTCTTATTCTTAAGAAAGTTTGTCTTTGTCTGAAGTCTGAAGTCTGAAACCATTGCTAGTTTACGCACTTATTTAAATTAAAAATAATTAATGTATAGAAAATAAATTTTATTACTTTGTCTGTGGTAAAAAAAATTAAAATAAATGAAGTCACATTTTTTTTGAAACAGGCTCAACAGGAAAAGCTAGTCGGATGTGCGATGAAACGCAAGTAGTCCCGTGGCAAGAGCCCGACATGTTCAACTGTACCACATCTAGCTTCTATGAATTGCAAAAACAGGTATGATCTATTACTTTTTAATTTATATTTTGTTCAAAACTTTAATAAAGATTGCCTTTCATTCTCTTTCTCTCCTTCCTTATTCTTTCTTTCTCCTCTCATTCTTAACATTTTGAAGAAAGTGAGAATGGTTATTTTTCACTAACTAAAAATAGCAAAGAAAATATAATTGATACTAGGATAAAACGATTGACATAGGATATTTATTCATAATATCCCCTATATTTCAGCTAAACAAAATAGAGTCAGGCGAGCTGTCTTTAAACACATTCGTGGGTGTCCGACTGAGCGAGGAACTAGTGCGTGCGTGTTCGAGCGACGCGCGACTGTACGGCTCGGACATACGGGTGGGGGAGCGGCTGCTGGGCGAACTGCTACGTCACGAACTACGTCAGGCCGGGCTCAACCTCACGCACAGCCAGGACAAGGATTATGTCAGGGTATGATTATGACTTTTTTACTAGGTCCTCGGGATATTCTTTGGCTCGGAAGGGACTAAACAAACATAAAAGCTATGGTCGATCATAAGTACTATCAGTTTAAAAATCTATAAATGTATAATACTCGTTTATTTGGCGAAAATGTCTGTTATTAGAACTATTACTATTAAACCCGTATTATTGGGTATCTTATTCAAGCCTCCAAGACTACAATTTGAATCGAATAAAGTAGCTACAAGTAGCAAACAAACAGCACTTCAGATCAGAATACAGCATGTCTTGAGATTATTTTTATTAAATGTCTGTATTTTGTATGATAGAGATTAAACCATTTACTTATCTCCCCCCCCGCCCCAGAACATAATAAAATCAGCAAACACGATCCTGAACGTGCAGTACGCGCGCGAGTGGCGGCGCATCGAGCGCGCGGGGGGGCGCGGCGCCGAGCGGCTCGTGCTGCTGCTGGACAGCTACATCGCCGCGCTGGCGCACAGCCAGCACGACACATACACCAGCCCCTTCGAGATCGTCACCAGCGATATGGGTGAGGCTTATACGTAACGCTTGTGTGACTGAACGTGCAATACGCGCGAGTGGCGTCGTATCGAACGTAAATGAATTACCATTTTTCAGCCAAAAATAATCAAATTATCGGTCTAAAATTAAATACAATATTTTTATTGCAAAATGAATTCTCTTGAATGTTTTGCTCATGGTTAATATCTTTCTTATTACACCCTATTATTCTTTATTTAAATGTAAACTGAAACTCCATAATTTTTTGTCTCGTAATATTGCCGATAGTATTACAATTTTATATAAATATCGAAATGTTTTTTTAAAATTTATTCAAAATCCAAACGTACTAAGAAATCATTTACACACTTTCACATGAGGCGACCATTATAGTCCTCGGGAGTAGCAACGCATCTGTGATTGACTTCAGATGGAAGCAATATTCTTTATGTAGTTGATTACAGATGTCCATGGGCGGCAGTGACCACTTACCATCAGGTGGACTGCATGCTCGTTTGCTACTTCATTCAGATAAATATCAAAATATTTACTAATAATTTATTCAAAACCAAAGCGTACAAAGAAAGCATTCACATGACACATTTTTTTCCGCAGTGATTGGCGTAGACATCGTAACAGCAGAGTCGATATACGGCTTCGAGCCCTCCCAGCTGAACCACTACGGCGGCGACACGTACACGACCGAACGCGTCGTACTCCCAGACACGTCCGCCTTCATACACTCGCCCATACAAACATCAGGGTACTACACTCTAGGCAAGAATAAGAATAAGAAACCATCCAGTCCAACAGTGTCATTCCCCAAGTATAATAATTACGTGAAAAACAAGAATAAGTTTGATAAGTTCTCCAGAGTGCTCCTGCCGCTAGATCTGTTGGGTATCAACAATAATAATATACAAGGTAAGTTATTTATATTTATTTCAATTTAAAAATAGAAATAATAAATATGAAAATATATGTTAAAGCAATGTAAGTGCAGAAAATTTCGTGACATTGACGTGGCGATAGTAGAGCACTATCTCAAACGCATGTTGTCAGAGACGTGCAAAAGTAAAAAAGGTAATAACGTTTAGGTCCTTCGCGTGTCACTTTACCATCTATTGACTTTCACAAATATGATTCTAGTAATCCTGATAGCGAATATTCGGTTACTGTGCTTTGTTACACCTACAAACAATGTATCAATAATTACTAAAAATCCTACTCGAACTCTACAGAGAGCTTGGAAAGCAACTACGAATCCCGCGCGGTATTCGCCTACCTGCAATACTCGCGGAACACTTCTCACCTGATGCCGCTGAACTTCGACGAGTCGGTCAGCCAACGCTGGGGAGTGAACATCACCGTGGGATCCCCGATACTACAAGTGGCTCTCTTTGTACCTGAGTACGTGTGGGTGAAAGAGGCCAGTGAGGATAACTCGCTCGAGAGCAATATGGAAGATGTTGAAGGTATGTATATGAAGCAAAGGCTTCAAATTACCGTCTTACAACTAGATTAACGTTTTGTCTATTGATATATGTCTTCTTTTAAATTAAGGTAAATGAGATGCTTTTAAATTTATAATATACGACGTCTGTTATGGGTTTGGGCTCTATAAAGCGTTGAAGCTTATCCACTAGCTCAAAAAATATTTCCTATTAACGCACTTATAAAATTTATAACGACTGGTGTATAATAAGTATGAGCCTAAATCTCTATACCTATTTTAAATATAGATAAAAAGTTTAGCCTACATACAGATCAGTTTTGCCATTTATTAAAAAATCTGAGGAGATCACTTAAAATAATTATAACCGTTGGTAATATATAAGAACTGCTCGTTTAATCAACGTGTTTGAGTTTAATACATAACTAATTCGTATCGAATATTTTCATCAGGCATAACGTACGTGAATAAGGGGCAACATCATCAATCGCAACCAAGCAATCACATACCAAGCGGCAATTCGAAGACGTGGAGTAACCCGAAGGAGGAGGATCCCGACCACGACCACCACGGCCCCGTGGTCATACAACCAGCGTACAAGAAACAAGATAAGGACAAAGCTTACGCTCCAGAAAACTACCAAGAGAACGAATCTTCTTACGTGGCTGAGAAACTTGATAGTGATGGGCCAAAAGTGATGGCGCTAGTAATGGAACCAGAAACCAAGCCAAAAGACACCGTGAATTCGACGAAGGAAACGGGCAAGAAGAAGCTAGTCTATAAGAGCTTGAGTGGGATAAGACTGAAGAAGCCGATTAGGCTGCAAATGTGGCTGGATATAAATAAAGAATCGTTCGGGTCTAGGACCAACCCACAATGTGTTCACTGGTCTACTTTGAGAGGGTAAATCAATAATTTATATCTTCTCTTTTTCTCTATAAAAACGAATGTTTGTCTGTATGTCCTCTATAGATTCGTAAACTATTCGTTTGATCATGTGATGATCTTTAGCAAAATTGTTATTCATGAGCTCGCGAAAGTTTCTGGTGTATTTTTTTGTGATAGCGTAGCAACGCGCGTGTCATATATTTTCGAGTTTATTTAGTTTACAAATCTTATTATACAGTCATAGTTCTTTTTAAAAAACGTTCTTTTAACACCTATAAACATTTGTCTTAATATCGTATAGTTTCAGATTTTGCCATCCATGCACTCTTGAAATACTTACTCTGTAAATATATTTTATTATGAGATTAAAGTAGCAAACGGACATGAAGTCCACCTGATGGTAAGTAGTCACTACCGCCCATGGACATGAGTAAGCAACTTCATATAGTACTTGGGTTCTACCTGAAGTCAACCGCAGATGCGTTGCTACTCTCGAGAACTAAGATGGTCATATAAAAGTGTACCAGTAAACTTAATCGATTCACCATAAGGTGGGCATTCACGTTAGGACGGCACAGACTGTCACACGAACTGCGGTCGTATGCGACAAGTTCGATCGTGAATGGCTTGGTCATGGTCATCAAGATCATGTCGCAGGACCTCAACTTGAACTGTCGTTGCGACAGTCCGTTCGACAGTCCGTGCGACCGTTGTAATGTGAATGCCCACCTTTAGTACTATTACACTTTACCTATAAGTATATGTCAATTTTCTTAGAACCGGCGAGTGGTCCCGTGTCGGGTGTCATACAGAAATAGACTACGACTGGTCTCCGTACTCGGGCGAACCACTGCTGATCAACTGCACATGTAACCACCTATCCACTTTTGCAGTCCTGGTAGACGAAGTGGATATTGAAGTAAGTTTATAAATTCTCTAAGTTCAATTTTAAGCGTCTCAGTTTTCCCTTCAGATATTGATAATTTTATTATTTTTGATATGAAGATAAAATAATTACACGCTTCTGCCAAAATGAAGCTATTGTTTGTACCGCTTTTTCACGACAAGCCATGGAAGCGCCAGATACAATTAAGATTAGACCAACAAGCCTATAGAACATGTATGAATCATGCATGCCAATGAATAAATTAACTAAAACTTGAATTGTTAAGAACCATACATTCTGATAGATTAATATTTCACTATATTAAAGTTTCACGCTTTATCCTTATGTGAACTAAGAACGACCAACTGAACAAAATATAAAGATTTGTCATCAAAGTATTTTAAGTACATTAACCTAACAATAAAGCAAACGGCCCAGTAATGCAAGTCGCCAACGCTGTCTATGAACACCAGAAATTATATGAGCCTATGAATATTTGCAACACCTTTTCTTAAAGAGTGATCAATAAAATTCTCCTTGCCAACAGTTCATTCCCGAGCCATCCCTCCTAGAGTCGGTAGCGTCGTACACAGCGTTCAGCATCTCCCTCCCCCTATTGCTGACGACGTGGGCGGCGCTGTGCCTCATGCGGGGCGGGGCCTCCACGGTGTCCAACTCTATACACAAGCACCTGGTCTTCTGCGTCTTCATGGCTGAGCTGCTGTATGTCATCGCGTTGAAGGCTAGGAATACGCTCGTGCAGAATGAAGTAAGTAAATTATACGATGATATATTGAACACAAATACAGTTGTTATAAAAATGCCAATTTTAATAGCATTCTGAGCTTTCCAATAAAAAATGACTTTCTCATGTTTATAACAAAGTGGTTTTGCTTACATGCCTCTTAATGCATACATTAGATTAAATTTTGAAATGAGTTTAAATATATATATTAAATTTCATTTAAATGAATTTTAATTGAAATTTCAATAAATAAATTGATATAAGCCGCTTTTTGTCGATTTTGTGATTATGAGTTAGTGTAACTGTTAGTGTACTGTGGAAACAAAGCATAATGACTAAAAAAGTTGACAATACGTCTGCGACTTCTAATAATTTGTCAAGAGATATGACAAATAATAGTTAGGCATGCTATTACAATTCTTTAAAACCTACACTATCTTATTCTAACGTAATGCGTATATCGAGAATAAGCATTATATGAAATTTATGTCCTTTTCTAGCACGAATCGCTAGAGCTAGACTACGATAATAGGACTACTTTTAAGTATTTAATTCAATTTTCGAACTGAAATTACTGAAGAACGGTTGCTCCCTACGCACGTCCATCCGGCGGAAATTTCTCCTTGGTAAATTTATTTGTGTGTATGTCCAGTTTACGTGCAAGGTAATCGCGATGTCCTCTAGTATATTAGTATTTATCTATGGCGATGTCGCTGCACTACTAATGGGAGTGTCTGACAACCCATTATTGTCAAGAACTTGGGTGTGTAGGTTTCCTCGCGATGTTTTCTTTCACCGAAAAGCAGTGATAATTAATTTCTAATACGCACATAAATCAGTGGTGCGTGCCTGGGTTTGAACCTCGGACCTCCCGATCGAGAGGGCAAGTTTCAACCATTAGGCTATCACTGCTCTTACTGAGTGCGTGACGTATATTCGTATATTTATACGTATTTGTGTGTGCAGTTCGCGTGCAAGGTGATCGCGATGTCGCTGCACTACTGGTGGGTGTGCGCGCTGGGCTGGGCCGCGGCCGACGCGTGGCAGCTGCGGCGGCTGCTGCGCGAGCTGCGCGACGTCAACCACGGCCCGCTCGCCGCGCACCTCGCCGCCGCCTACGCCGCGCCGGCCGTCGCGCTCGCGCTGGCTGCGGCGCATCATCAGCATCAGTACGGGAACGCGCTGTTGTGAGTGTTACTGACAGCTCTAATTCAAGTGTGAAACCAGAGCCGTTAAGCTATGGAGCTTTGCTAAGGACGAGTCCAAAATGGCGGTCGAACGGGAACGCTTGGGAGTGAGTCGTATAAGTCTCCACATGGGTGCTGCGGCCGCTCCTGCGCGACGTCACCCACGGCCCGCTCGCCGCGCACCTCGCCGCCGCCTACGCCGCGCCGGCCGTCGCGCTTGCGTTGGCGGCCGCTCATCACCAGCATCAGTACGGAAACGCATTATTGTAAGTGTCCACGCGGGTAGCTCGAATCATACTAAAAAGATGGTAGAACACATATAGTTCAACCGGGGATACCAATGCCCCACTTATAAGTAGCGCGAAGCAATTTTTGCGCAACGTCAGCCATGGTCCGCTCGCCGCGCACCTCGCCGCCGCGTACGCCGCGCTGGCAGTCGCGCTTGCGTTGGCTGCGACTCATCATCAGCATCAGTATGAAAATGCGCTATTGTAAGTGTTACGGATAGCTCTAATTCAAGTGTGAAACCAGAATCGTTAAGCTATGGAATTTTGCTAACGGCGAGTCCAAAATGACGGTCGAACGGGAACGCTTGAGAGTGAGGATCAGCATCAATACGGGAAAGCGCTATTGTGAGTGTTCACAGGGGTAGCTGTATGATTAGCAATATGATTTACACATATAAAAGATAGAAAGTACATAGTTCAACCGGAGATACTAGCGCCACTAGCGTGGAGCTGCTCTTGCGCGCCGCTGCGTACGCGGCGCCGGCAGTGGCGCTTGCGTTGGCTGCGGCGCACCACCAGCATCAATACGAGAGTGCGCTATTGCGAGTATTCACACGGGTAGCTCGAATCATACTAACGCATACCGACCAGGTATGTACCATCATCAAACTTGTTACTATAATAGCATTAAACAGTTTTGTGCGACGTGAAGCACGGCCCTCTCGCCGCGTACCTCGCGGCCGCGTACGCCGCGCCGGCAGTTGCGCTCGCGTTTGCGGCCGCGCATCATCAGCATCAGTTTTACGGATATCTCTAAGTTACGTGTGAAAACAGTCGTTAATCTATGAAGCTTTTCTAAGGGCGAGTCTAAAATGGCGTTCGTTCATTTGTTCTAACAGTTGCTGGGTGAGCTGCCACGAGCCGGTGGTGTGGTGGGTGGTGGTCCCGGCGGCGGCGTACGCGGGCGCGGCGCTCGGCTGCCTGGCGGGCGCCACGCGCGCCGCCTTCACCGTCAGGGACCACGTCGTGGGCTTCGGGAACCTCAGGTAAGCGGGATCTCGTCACACGTGTTCCATTGTAATTTATTCCATACAGGATCTTGACGAATCCGCCGAAGCCTTCTCGATCCGTAATAAGGTTGCTAATTTAATATAGATGTGGATTTCTGCCGTAGTGTGATAATGTTTTATATTAAACAAAAATTTGCATTTATTTAAACTATAATGGTGACGAACCCTTAAGATATTGTACTTTAATATCATTATGAATTATAAATAAAAACATCTCATTTTTATTTGTTAGATCTCTGTTATTACCGTTACCGATACTTGGTTACCCATTACCGTGATAGATATGACCAAAGCGGGAGAAGTAGCGGGATAAAATTATAAAGGAGAGAGAGAGAGGAGGAAAAAGTTTATAAGGAATTTTTGAAACACACACACATCTAGTCCATGACCTAGAATAACACATACCTATCATACTCTTTACATTGGCAGAGCTTTATAATGAAATCGAATGTATTATAAATAAAGCATTTCTGTCGGCAGGATGTTGCTCGCAGTGAGCATAGTATGCCTGCCGTTACTATGCGTGGCGTGGGCGAGCGCGCTCATCCTGGGCAGCGAGGCGGGCGCGCGCCGCAATGTGCTCAGCTCGCTGCTGGCCGCCGCCGTCGTGCTGCACGCCGCCGCCGCCTCGCTCGGCTACATCGCCTTCAACATACGCGTGCGGGAGAACCTCAAGAGGTAACGTGCCTGGCTCGGGGTGACGTGGCTGGCTCGGGAGTGACGTGGCTAGCTCGGGGGTGACGTGGCTAGCTCGGGGGTGACGTGGCTAGCTCGGGGGTGACTTGGCTGGCTCGGGGGTGACGTGGCTAGCTCGGTGGTGACTTGGCTGGCTCGGGAGTGACGTGGCTAGTTCGGGGGTGACGTAGCTAGCTCGCGGGTAACGTGGTGTGGACGAGCGCGCCCATCTTGGGCAGCGAACCGCGCGCAGCAACCTGCTTAGCTCGCTGCTTGCCGCCCCTGTCTACCTCAAACTTCTTAAAATCTAATAATACCTTCCTAAATAATACCTTCCTCAAGTACTTATAATATTGAGTATTATCAAAATTTGATCATATTGGATAGCCCGAGACGTTTTATTGAAAATATTTTGTGATGTTAACGGATTTCTCACTAAAAATATAAAAATGGGAGTAAATATCTGTTCGTTGGAATTTGTCGCCGATATTATATTTTTACCACTAAAGGTATATCTGCTTCTTATTGTCATATGAATGACAATGAATATATAGTGACTATCGTTAATTTCCATGTACGTTGCAGGACAATACTTCGATGCCTCGGTAAGAAGGTGCCGCTTGCCGACACGTCCGTCATAATCAGTACCAGCGCGCAAAACCTTTCTCAAGTCAACAGGTATGTTATCATTATTATCTATGCAAATTATATACCGTGTATACTATATTTCTATACTATAAGTTCTAGCTTTCCTTGTGTATTTAGTTATTAACAATTGTATCGTAATACATTGTCTGCTGTTTTGAAGATTGTTTCATCGGTCTCTTTTTATTTACAAAACGGTTAATATTTAAGTTACATTACCATTTTAATTAATTATTTACTTCCTATATGACCATGTGTACTAAGAAAATAATTGTTCTTTAAAATCTAGATAGATATTTTTAGCATAACACATTTGTTAGAAACTAGTTGACCCGGCGAGCGTCGTTCCGCCTAAAAGTCAAAAAGCAAAAATTATCAGTGTTTCTCTACTATATTATGCATGTATTATACACATATGCTTTATACTGTAGTGATAATTATAACGGTTGTAGCAATAATAGTTTTGTGATACAATAAATAATCACCTTTATGATATTGGTAAAATTCATTATTTTCTTGACACAGGTCCGCCCTCGCGTATCATAGTGGCACGGAGCCGGGCCGCCAGCTACGCAACATTGGCATATCGGCCTCCTCCACTACTTCCAGATCAACGACCAAAACTAGTTCTAGTCCTTACAGGTACATGTAATAAAATATTATTATCAAGAGCTTTATTCAAAAAAATTTTCAATAGTTCTTCAACTGGCCTTTTGCCCATTTTTAATTGGGGTAGGTTTTTCTAATCATTTTTCTCCACAGATGGCGGTTCTGTATTGTCTCTGGGTCAATGTTACTATTCTTAAAGTCGTTATCAAAAAAACTTTAATAGCGTGATTCTAAATACTATTAGCACCATCTTATGACGAGTTCCTGAAAGTTTTTATAGTAGGAAAGTAGTAAGATTAAGATCATGTGGACAAATTACTTAGACATAAGAAATCACATATAAATATTCGATAGACATAAGATGTCATTTAGAAGTATGATTTATACTGTTTACAATACAACACTTACCACTTTACCTAGATTAAAACAACTTTCATGTTCATATGTATCCAATTTTTACGTTATTCATGTTATTTTCATACTTTAGTCGCAGCGATGGTCAACTCCGTCACACTAGTACTTCGACGTCTAACTACAACACGAGCGCTAGCGACATGCCTGCCTACTTGAGAGGATTTGACTCGTCGCTTCACACTAGGAAAGATGGTAAGTGCATTCATTAGTATACCATATTTATTGAAGGGTTTCCATATGGTTATGATTACATCAATATTTGTTAAATTAATATTTCATATAGGGTTGAAAACCATGGTCGATGATACCATCTTTTGACAAAATTTTAATGAGTATTTATACGTTTATCTGTTTGAATGTGTTTATTTGTGAGAGAAGGTGGTAGAACCAGTGTAGTTCGACCGGGGAAATACCACCGCCACACCTATTTCTAACGTGAAGCATTTCTTGCGTTTCGATAGAAGGGTGTGTGGTTTCCGGCACACTTTTATATGAGGCGACCATCATTGTCCTCGGGAGTTTTAACGCATCTGTGATTGACTTGATTATCTTTCAATGTGTCCAAGAATTATACATAATGCCCAAGTATATTGAAAAACTATCATAAGTGTTCGTCTAAATGTGGACGCGAGACGGATGCATCTACGTTCGGCGGGAATCTGATACGCCTCGCTATCGAATTCGCTCAGACGCTGATATAAGCAAAATTTTTTGTTTATAATTTGTTTGTTGGGGCTCGTATTGCTATCTAATTATTTTCATTTACGTTTTAAATATATAAATTATTATTGCTGTTGTATAGCTGCACGGGAGGTAATTGTTTTAATAAAGTCCCTTATAAAGTTTAAGTACCGATTTAGAAGATACGTAAATATAAATTGTATGAGTGTTAGTTTGTATCAGTGTTTATTTTTCGGTAGCAAATTTTGGTTATTATATTTGTTGTATAAACGGTCGCTTATGTGCTGTAATTTACCGCTTGTAGTAAACTTATATTTGTATCTATTTTATTATAATCCAGTTTATGTACCATATATTTATATACTGTATACAATAAATTACTCCATACTAATACTTGTCTGTGTTTTGTTAATAGTGCAATTTACTTATAAAAAATATAATTCAGTTTATGTACAATATATCTATATACCATATACAAAAAATTACTCCATACAACTAAAAAGAAAAAAACTTAGCCAAATAAATTTAATTACAATTTATATAAGTCTTTTAACCTATAAAAATGATTAAGATAAATAAATTAAAAGTTGGTTTGTTGAATCCAGGCTCTTTAGGCACCAACCACGACGAATTTATAGTAGCTATGATGCGTCACTCGGTTGACATTATGGCGATTAATGAGACGTGGCTCCGAATTGGGGAGGAGGGTCGTGCTCCAGCGGTCCCGGGATACCGGCTACGGCATATTCCGCGACCAGCTGAAGTGCGAACTCGGGGTGGAGGAGTTGGTTTTTATTTTAAACAACATTTAAAGGTACATATACTCCAACATCCAATTTGTCCTTCCGTCGAGCAAATGTGGGTGTGTATTAAAACGTCCGGTAAATCTGTACTCGTTGGTACCGCCTATCGGCCTCCATGGCTTGATGCACAATTGTTTCTCGATGCACTAAGTGAATCCTTAACTTCTTTTGCTCAATACGATTACATACTACTAATGGGAGACTTTAATATTGATTATTTGAATAATAAACATGCCAACTCCAAAATGCTTTCCGAATTTTTTAACGTTAACAACCTTTCACAGCTAGTACAAGAACCTACGCACTTTACAAGCACCAGTGAAACTCTTCTGGATCTTGTGTGTAGTAATGCGCAGGTATCTTGTATTCTTGTTGATCACATACAAGAATTGAGTAGCCATGCATTTGTTTCATGTGTACTTGATCTCCCTAAAGTTTGCACAAAGCCTAAGTGGGTTGCGTTCAGATCGCTTAAAAATATTGACACTGATTGTTTCAACGAGGACTTAAATTATATACATTGGGATTTAATATTGACACTAGATAATATAAATGACATGATCAATTCCTTTAATAGTATTGTATTACAAATTTTTGACATATATGCTCCGCTTAAAATGGTTTACACAAAAAATAAAAATTGCTATCCTTGGATCACATATAATATAAAGGAAATGATGAAAAAGCGGGATGAGGCGCAGGTCAGAGCGAGGAAATCTAAACTGGACTCACATAAATCGTATTATAAAGAGCTTAAGAATATAGTACATTCCGCTATTGATCGTGAAAAAACTGCATATTTTAATTTTTATATAAATTCTAACTTAAAGCACCCTAAGACAATGTGGCAGCACATTAAAAGACACGTACAAATAAAAAGCAATGATAACTGTCTTCCTCCACATTTCCATGATCCAAATGTGATAAATAACCACTTTCTGCAGGTACCTGGGATAAGTGATGTTTCCATATCAACACTCACGTCTTTTGAGTTCAATAGAGTCTCATCTGAAACATTTCAATTTACACCTGTGACTGAAGATGAAGTAGCTAAAATTTTTAATTCATTAGGCTCCAACGCTGTAGGAAGTGACGGAATATCACTCGATATGTTAAAATTGGTACTCCCCAGCTGCCTCTCTACGATAACAGGCTTAATCAACAAATCGTTTGAAACAAGTGTATTTCCAGAAGCATGGAAGCGAGCTCTTGTGAAGCCGATATCTAAAATAGACAATCCAGTCGTCCTGTCTGACCTGCGACCTATCAGCATCCTACCGTGCCTCTCGAAGGTGATCGAAAAAATTGCATCTAATCAGCTAAGTAAATACCTCGAATTGAACGTATTCTTACCACTTAGGCAATCCGGTTTTAGGAGAAAGCATAGCACAACCACTGCATTAATTGAGGTAGTTGACGATATTTTGACTGCCCAGGACAAAGGAGAAGGCACGATTTTGGCTTTATTAGATTTTTCGCGTGCTTTTGAAACGTTAAACATTTCATTGCTACTTTCAAAAATGTCATTTTACGGCTTCAGTCTCAAAACTATAAAATGGTTTGACAGTTATTTTTCAAATCGGACTCAGACAGTCGAACTTCATAATAGTGGCTCTCGTTTAAAAAGCCAATCAACTTCGCGAGTTATTAATAGAGGAGTACCTCAAGGCTCTATTTTGGGCCCTCTTCTTTTTATCTTGTATAGTGCAGACATGACTAAAAATATTAAGCATTGTAGGTTTCACATGTATGCAGATGACTTACAGCTATACATTTCGTTTAAGCCTAGTGACACGGATGTTGCGGTGAGGAAACTAAATTCTGACCTTGATAATATTTCGTTGTGGTCTGAGCGCAACGCCTTAGTATTAAATCCGAAAAAGACAAAGTTTTTAATTATTGGAACACCTACACAGGTTCGCAAAATCAGTGCTAAAAATCCAGCTGTGCTTTTAAATGGAGAACCTGTGGTGAGGGTGTCTGAGGCACGTGACCTAGGTGTGATCGTAGATGAAAATCTCAGATTTGAGAAGCATATTGGAAACATCGTACGCAATTGCTACTACAGGCTAAAAATTTTATATCGTATAAGAGATTACATTGGTGTAACGGTACGCATCAATCTATGTGAGGCCCTTGTTCTGTCTAAATTTAACTACGCGGATACCCTCATAGGGCCACGACTTTTGGCACGAACAAGGAAGGTCATTCAGCGAGTACAGAATGCCTGCGCGCGCTTCTGTTTTAAAATCCCGCCACGCTCCCATGTAACTCCTTATTTAAATGCCGCCAATATATTGAAGATGGACCTCCGCAGGCAATTACATCTGGCCACGTTTATCTTTGGAGTCATAAAAAATAAGGAACCTTTATACCTATTTAATAAGCTGGCGTGGGCCAGAGATTTCTTAAAATATAGTAGCCGATCAGCTCCGGACAGATTATGGTTCCCGTCCTACTGTTCGGCTGCTTTCAGGGGTAGCTTCAGGTACAGCGCCACGAAGTGCTGGAACAACCTGCCACCTCCTCTTCGAAGCCTAAAAACATTAGGGAGTTTTAAGTTCAAGCTAAAAATTATGTTACTGGTAGAACAAAAAAAAAACGCTTGATTTATAGATATAGTACAATTATAATAAATTCTATTATTATTCATGGTCACACGAAAAGTAAATATCTTGTTATTACACTACTTTCTACTTAGTAACATATATTATTTTAAAAAAAAAATACATATTATTATTCCATATATACGATTACATTTAGTATACAAACGTGTTGAGACCATATTTCAGATAACTTATAAACATACCTACCTATAAATTTGTAGCTCGTAGACAGAGAAACAGGTTTCCACTCTTCGGGCGCGGTACACTGATATTTTCATCTAATGGCGGCCCATTTGGATAGTGCTTCTGGCTTCTCTTATATACGTTTAGGCATTCTAAGACGATAACAGTTTGTGTCTGTTCATAGTAATTTGAACATAAATCTCAAAAATGAATGTTGTATTAATCAGTTTGTTTAATTTTACCGCAATATAAATGCAGCATAACGTACGTCCAAGTTTTCTACTTGTAAAGGCGTTTGTGCGGACAGCCGTCCGAGCGGCCCCGTACCATGGGGCAAACTGTAGATCAGCGCCATGTGCTTGCTTGTCTGCGCATGGCTTCGCTGAGTTTGACCCCATTCGCGGTAATTACAGCACATAATGCACTTTAGATAATTAATACTTTTTTATTTCTTATTATTGTTATTATGTACTGCTATGTGTTATAATAATATATGTTTTAATGTAGTTTACTTTAGTTGTGCCGTTTGTGTGTTGTAATTTTCTCGAATAAACTAATTTTTTTTTTTTTTTTTTTTTATTTTTTAAATCACTTGATCCACAACACGTGCATTTCATAAGACTATACCATCTAGCAGACACATGTGCATTTCATAAGACTATACCATCCAGCAGACAAGAGTTGGCATCGCAAGGCGGCGCAGTCTTTGGTCATATTGCTTTGTTATATCGATCACGGGAATTGTGCATACTTAATGACATAAATTTTGTAAAACATCTAAAAGCGTTCCGCTAGTTTCACAATGTAAACACTTCATAATACTATTCGGTGTACCAGATGAAGCCCGTCGCCGGCGCAAGACCGCGGAGCGTGCAGAGCGCGCGGCGGAGGCGCCGGGCGGCTCGGACAGCGACAGCGACGGCAGCGCGCGCAGCCTGGACCTCGCCTCCAGCCACTCCTCCGACGACGACGAGACCAGCACAAGGCGCTCGAGCCATCCGCCCTCCGCTAACAGTCAGTATCACCTGTTTTTGGTTTTCAAGGGGAAACCTTCAAAAAGTACTGGAAGTCACGGAAGCGACGCAGGGAGTGGAGTGACCGTCTTTAACGCTGCGCAGAGGTCTCCGGGATCTCCGAAAGGATCTCCGAAAGAAAGCAACCGGAGGCTTCTAGGCGCGTTGTGCCATCAAGTTCATCCCAGACGATATGCGACGAGACATACGGCCGTCCTTCCTTGGATCTTGGATCCACCTGGCTGGACAGTTCGACACTGCTCCCGCTTGTTATCGGGGTTATAACACCTTTTAATCTCCTCTTAAGACAGACAGGAGATACCGTAGCCCTATTCCGATTCAAGAACTACAGGGACGAACACTCACCTTACTGTGCAATGCAAGTCTCTTTAATATTAGCGAAGCCTAATAGTGTCACAATCTAATTATTCCAGTCCTCCACGGTATTCATGGGCGGTGTATATGACATATGCTACTAAAAAGTCGTTGAAAAGATTTTGAATCTCACCAGAATTGCGATAGCACTAGTAGCCAGTGGTCGGTCAGCCTTAGAACGCACGCCAAACACCGTGCAACTCATGAGAAATATTTTATCTCCAACCGTAAACATTCGTCGGGTAAAGACGGTAAACTGACTCAATAGTTTGGTCGTCAATTATTGTTAGATTTAAAAACACAGGTTGTAAAATAAACGAAGGTGAGCACGCGCCTCGAGTGTGTAAAAATGCCACGTATACTATGACTAATGGTGAAAATGGTTTCAATGAAATTTTCACATTCTAACAACAATATAGCGCTGCTGTGTTCTAATTTGAAAGTCTGGTCTAGTTACAAAGGATCCTGATTCTATAAAAAAACTAAAAACGTCCCGGTTTATGTACTTTACTACAAATATAAACTAATAAATCAAATGTGAAATAGGAGACCGCGGTACGAGTAGTGGTGGCAGCTACCTGCCCAACATTACAGAAGGAGCACCTCTGGGAATAACGCCGCGGTGGCCTTCGCATATTAGAGAAGGTAACATTGTAACAACAAAAATGCTTCTAAAGCTTTATGAATACATAAAATATATATTTATGAATCCCGTTACAAATGTGCTTGCCATATAATTATTGTAATAATTCTAAATAAGAGTGTGTTTTTTGCACTTATTTATACGTAACTCTCATGCTCCTACTATTATTGCACGAATTTATGTAATGCATATGTGTGTCTATTTATTTTTTTATATTATAACATGAACGAAAGAAAGTATGAATTAGGAGTATTTAAAACAAGTTATCTATGTATGTAAAACATAGACATAGCCTATAAAATGATTGATTTGATTTGATTGATAATGAATTTTCTAACTCGAAAGTCAATAATGATATCGCTCAAATAAGTGTTTTTAATTCTATTTATTAATTGATACCATGTAAGTGTATTATTCTTGATTTTTTTTAAATTAGAACACAGTAGTACGAACTCGGCTATTATTATGTCATGGCTTAGGTTATTACGTATTTTCGTGGATTTAAAGTCACATTTGCCAAGTTACAATCTTTATGCTTCTTATTTTTTTAATTCAGTTAATGTGCTGTTTATATTTATCTACTTTATATTTTCATTAGGGGTGGGGGAACTTTTAAATAATGCTACGCCGCTTTGAGAGTGACATCAGATTATATGCGTTTATCGCAATAATCGACATTAGTAGTCTTCCTGAGCATTCAGTAAGACAGTTTGAAATTTCTATTGGAACGCAATCGAAGTAATGCTGAGGAGAGCAATTACGTTGGGTTACTGTCTGGGAGAACAATTACGTTGTGTTACATCTTTGGGTGCTTACGTTATCATGCGGTCATATGCCGTCGTCCTTTCGTCGTTGGACCATTCTAGCTCTCACTCTTGTGATCCCAGAAGAGACATTTTAATCGCCTCTTTCATATACAGAAGTTGTAGTAGTTTTTTATTGGTTGCGAAACAACAGAAACAGTCTATACTTATCAAGCGACCCTGTGCCTTCATTGTAGGCAATTCCAGTTTTAAAAAATAGTTAGAATTGGATAGATGCTCTTTAGTCTACACTACACACATAGAAATATAACAATCACGTACAATGTAAATAAGTCCTATGTAATACGCGGTTTTATCGCTAGACAGCGATCTCTCCTGACAACCTAGTATGGATATGGAATAGGTGAAAATGATTATACCTTTGTTTATTCCCAGATGGTGGTCGCGATGAAACAGGGCACTGGGCAGCGGAGGGCGGTGCGGGCGGTGCGGGTGGGGCGGTCGGGGCGGGCTCCCCCGTGCTGCCCGCGCCGGACCTCACGTGCCACGCCTTCCGCGCGCCGCTGCTCGACAGCGTGCACGGCGCGTACGTCGCCAGCGTGGACGCTTCGCGCCTGCCCAGGGACGCTAGGTAATGTTGTACACTTTATGGCTATTTTATATATGTTTTTTTATAGGTGGTAAAACACATGTAGTTCGATCGGTGAAGTACCAGCGCTGCACTTAATTCTAACGTAATGCAGTTCTTGCGTTTCGATAGAATGGTGTGGTTATCGACACACTTTTATATGAGGCGACCATCATAGTCCTCGGCTGCAGTAACGCATCTGTGATAACGTGTCGTATGAAGTTACTTACAAATGTCGATGGAGGACTTACCATCAGATGGACTGCATAGCAATAGCACGACTGAGAAGCTAACTTACTGTACAAATTTGCTACTTCAATCGAATACTAAAATCTTATTAAAATAACAAACAAGCATGCTGTAGTCCGTCTAATGATAAGTCTACCCCCATAAACATCTGTAAGCAGCTTCATATACCTAATACAAGAATTCTGTTCGAAGTCAAGCACAAACACGTTGACACCCTTGAGGACAAAGAGGGTCGCCTTTTATAAAAGTGTGCCGCAAGCACACCCTTCCATTGAATGACAAGAACTAATTTACGTAAGAAATAGTGTGGTGTGTCATAGATTTCGACCCCCCCCCCCCCTTTCGAACTAATTATACGGTTATGTTTAAGATAACTTAGATAATAATAAACAATAAAGATAAAACGCAAAATTTTGCTACTTTTTTACAAAATTCCAAAAATGATAAACTAGTTTTCATTTACTGCGACGACGGACCAGTTATAAATGCCTTTTCATATCATAAAATATGCAAAAATCATGATTGTAAAATAATATAGAATACAAAATAATCATACTTTTTACTCTACCATAAATTTGTAAATATTTAATAAAACATATTTCAATCAATGTCCATAAATTTAAAAAGTAGAGTCATGAACACCTGCCTACTCCCATCACTAACTTATGCTTGTCAAACGTGGAAATTCACAAGTAAACTAAAAAACAAGATCAAAACCAGCCAAAGAAGTATGGAGAGAAGCATCCTGAAAATCAAAAAGATACAAAAAGTCCGCCATACCGCCATAAGACAGAAAACTAAAGTTATCGACGCACTCAGTTACTCACAGAAACTAAAATGGCGATGGGCTGGACACATAGCCAGACTTAAAGATAATCGCTGGACCAAAATGACAACGTCATGGCTAGGACCATCGGGCCAGAGGAAAAGAGGTAGGCCAAATACGCGATGGACAGACGATGTCATAAAAATAGCGGGTACACACTGGATGAGAGTCGCTGAAGACAAAGAAAAATGGTCATCTTTGGAGGAGGCCTTTACCCTCCGTTGAGAGGGGTTCTTGTACCTATCATAAAATATAAAAGCACCAATTAGAATAAAGCACCTAATTAATTAATGCATGCAAACTATTTCGTTGTTTAACTTTTTTATTTTTTCAGATTTTTTTTTTTCTCTTTTGATTTGTTAACTTAAATTTAAGCTATACTTGTATTTGTAACAAGAAATAAAAGGCTTTTTATTTTATTTTTATTTATATTTATTTATTTCAATCAATATGATGCACTTTCTTCTCAAAACAAAATCTTGTAACTTATATTCTAAATTTACCATTATCAGATACGGAGTAATGGAAGACGAGCTCATGTACGGCGTGCTGCCCACCGACACAGAGAAGCAAATGCCCTACGACCCGAATTACCCCATCTCACCCACCATGTACCGCTTACCCGCCAACCCTTACGGCTCCAAGACGTATCTATCTTCCCGTACCTCCGACTATGGATACAGTCCTACGAAGTACCTTAACACTGACCCCAACGTGTACGGTTCGAGGGACTTCCGAGACTCTGGAGTGAGCACTAGGGACCATGAAGGGTACCCGAGGGATTTCAGGGACTCGGGCATAGCGACGATGTTGAAGAACGATTATCAGAGGAAGATGGAGAGTCATTACGGAGTGGACTACAATGATGGGATGTCTGAGGGCTCGGACAAGCATCACCCCCACGATAAATACCTATTCCCATATACCGGTAAGTCCACAGTAAATATATTGCTTTAAGAGTGTTGTGTTTTTGTTAACAAGCCGCACTAATACATTTGTACATCAATACGTATATAGAAGTTTTAGAGAGCGATACTAGTTTTATAAACATATGCACGTTTCGTGTTTATCTTGTAGTGAATAACTTGATCCTGCGTTATACATTTTATCCCTGTAGTAAGTACATTCCAATAATTCATTAATATTGAGAACGGTATCCTGTCCGCGGCATCACAAAGGTCAATGTTTGTGTTATGTTGAACTTAAAAAACCAAAAAAAAGATATATGTGCGTGTACTAGCGTACACTCGTAAGAAGTGAAACTTCTTTATGACGTTATTTTTCAAAAAATAATTTACTATATGCAACTTTACAGAAATTGGTTAAATAAAGTTAAATTAGATAAAGTTTAATAAAATGCTTTTATTAAACTTTATCTAATAATCTAATCTATAATAATCTATCTAATATCACGCGTGGTAAGGATAAGAAAAAGATGGCGCGTAACGGAAAAAAAAGATGGCGCGTAACAGAAAAAGATGGCGCGTAACAGAAAAAGATGGCGCGTAACGAAAAAATGTTACACTAAATTTTTTTCCAACCCCGATAAAGGAGTTTCACTTCAAAAATCTAGCAGTAAAACTATACAAAAATAGACATTTTGCTTTACGCACCAAGTATAGCTTATGTTCTTTTTAAATGCTTAGTTTGATTTTTTGAGCTTTTATATTTTGTTTTGCCTGATAGCCGAGGAAGACCACGTCAGTTCACGCATCGGGCAAGCGCCGCACGCTCTTAGAGACGTAAATCTTGAAGGTAAGTTTTATAGTAACGTAGTAAGCCTAACAATTCGTTCTTGTTTTGTTGTATAGTGTCGGTCTTGAATAGTCTGACGACCCGCGTGGCCCAGCGGTTGGCGTACCGGTCTGACGTGCAGTGGGTCCCGGGTTCGATTCCCGGCCAGACGGGTGTCTGAATGATGAGTTTGGATTCTTGTTCTGGGTCTGGGTGTTTGTGTATTCGTCTTTGTGTGTGTCCATGGCACCCACGACGCAGGAGCAAATCCTACTGTGGGGCTATGAGTGTAGAAAGCGTTATAAGTTATAAGTCTCACTCCCTTACATCCCGTGGATATAGTAGAAGCCAACTACGTTTCTCCCTTAGTTGGCTTCTAAGCCCTTAGTTGGCTTCCAAGAGATACGCAGGAGTGTCTTCCTGTGTAGCACAGGGACTTCACAAGATCCCCAATAGGAGACCTATGTCTAGCAGTGGACCCTAAAGGCTGATATAAATGTCTTAGTTATTAGTAGGTACTTATATATAGGATTATTTAATATCGTGTACTAAGAGCCTAAAACGTTAGCTATTACAAGCATGCGAATTAAATAAACGGATAAGTTATTATATTATATTACATTAATTTTAATAAGTTCATTAGAAAATTTGTCTTTGGCTTAGTATATTTTAATCGTGAAATTAAATTTTAAATGTCAGTATTTGTTGTTTTCTCTAAGCCGCATAAACACGGCCCAACTTATGAATTTACTATGGTTGGATTCCACCTTGCCATACATTGTATTTAGTTTTGATCAGTCCGTAAACAAATTTGTGCATAACCGTGTCCTGCCATGAAGGCATATTTAGTACCATACATAGTACATAGTACATAAATAAATTTAAAAGTATGAATGTTTTAGGCGAAGCTCAACAGCAAATGGGGGCGCCACTCGCGAGTATGGGAGAGACCAGCGAGTAAGATATCAAATTCTAATTTTGTATTTGTATTTTTTATATTCTTTATTATTTATTTATTATATTTATGTGACACTCATTGCATGGATAATTCATATATATTGCATGTATTTATTTCATTCAATGTACATTTTTAAATATTTATATCTTTAAATATTACATCAAATTTTATATTACACATTATTACAAAACTTTTGTACTTTAAACTTTAATTTCGTGCGTACTATGATACAAACTTAATTAAATATTATAAAGAGTAATATGTAAGAAGTAAAAGACTACATTTATAAAACACTTATTATACTCTATATTATAATATTATTACAACCAACTGTCTTTTGATTATGATATATAAAATAACATTCGGCTTTTACTAACCATATTTTCTATTTCCTAAAGTGTTTGTAATGAATTCTTTACTCATAATTGACAAATACAAAAAATCGCATTGAATAGAACACAATCAAGTTTGTTTCATAGTACTTATCGTGATGGAATTGTCGATAGATGGTGGCGGTTGTATGAGAAACACTCATTGTAAATCATCTTTTGCTTTGCTAACCGGTGGTGTGGCCGCGCGCGCTATCATCGCTCATCTTAGGGAGGAGGTAAAACTTACTTTATTATCGCAAAGGTATATTATATGTCTAGATCTATTGTAAGCTGGAAAATTATCGCTTCCATACTAAAATTTGTAGTATTTCCTATGTATGTGGATACGATAGACACAGAAAAAGATACTCATACGTGAATGCCGCCCTTATTCGTGTGCCTGGATAAGGATTGAACCTGAAACTAACGACTTGTAGGATTTCTTTCCTCGCCTATATTGTTATTACACCAACATACAAAGGCAGGACGGAAATCTAAGTGAGATACCTACAGCAGTACAATAAAACTAAATTTCTCCGTCTTTATGTTGTAATATATGTATTACATAGAACATTTATAAAAATATTTCTTTCTCTGTATAGCAGGTCTACTAACATCCAGGTGTTATGTGTGTCTAGTTGGCTTGATGGGGAATTTAGACATATAACTTTATCTTTGTGTTTTGCATGACTATCGTTAATATGTGCTCGGAGTCACGTGACAATTCTTACGTCAAATACATTTACACGATGGCAGCACAGATTAAATTATATCACAGTTTTTCAAGTCATAAACATTTCAACCGTAGGGACAAAATCATAAACTTTACAATGCACTTTTACAAAATACCACCATACTTATTATAATTAATAAGTTTATTTATTGCCAGCACGTGACTCTGAACATTTTGTAAAGATGTATGTATCGGGTGTCATACTATGTGTCTTTTAGGTCTAATAAAAGAATTTAATTATTGAAACAAAATTGCCGCCAATATTAAAAAATAACTAAATAAATTGTTGATAATAACAAAAGTACTCATTAAAATATTATTACCTATAAGTTTACAAAATGGAAAAATACTTATTACTATTTAATCAAAATGCTATTAAATCTTTTACAGGAAATCTACTACTGAAGACGACGCTGAAACGAGGGTGTAATACCACATAGTACAAGATTTCCAATGAATCTCAATTAGTTAATTAATTTATTTTATTATTATTGTCTACATAACAAGATATTTAATAATACGTAATGTTTAGCTGTTCACTTTACAAAGACTGTATGTAAACGGTACCCACTGCCATAGTGTTGTATGTAATGACCAAAGATATTGTTTATGTCTAGACGGAGCGACAAGAAAGAAGAAACTTATATAATGGGGCAAAATCTTTTTATATCTTATCTAGCTATTTATTTGATTGTGACCATACAGTCGCACAATAGATACTTCCAAGGTGGTAGTTCCAGTGTAGTTCGACCGGAAAAGTGCCACCGCCACGCATATTTCTAGCGTGAAGCATTTCTTGCGTTTCGATAGAAGGGTGTTGCCGGCACACTTTCACATGAGGCGACCATCATAGTCCTCGAAGATAGCAACGCATCTGTGATTGACTTCAGATTGAATCTATGTTCTGTATGAAGTTGATTACAGATGTCTATGGGCGGCAGTGACCACTTACCATCAGGTGGACTGCATGCTTGTTTGCTACTTCAATCAAATAAAAAAAAAGTTAGAAAAGTTTAAGTATGTAGATCGACTGTACGTCGGTCGATTAATAATCACCCATTTTTCTTTCTCGTTCTTCCTTTATTCCATGACATGGAATCTAGACAAACATTATATCTTTGGTTTTAACGGCTATTTATTTTGATTAAATGTTTTGTCTGTGCTTTAAATAGATATAGTGGTGTTGCTATATCATAAGATAAAATATGGTAGATTTAGTTTTGTATTAGTAGACGTCAATAATACTCTCTAAGAGTGAATTTCTATTTAGTGTATGTTCGTTTTTAATACTCGTAGACTCTATAATCCCTCACAAATGGTTATTTATGGAAATAATTGTGGTAAAACACAGATTTTAAGCAATATGTTCAGCAAAATATGCTTACTAATAGATTTCTTGCAATACCCTATTTTCCTTCGGAAAACATTACTTCCGCGAAACAAATTGAAGGTTCTGTTTACATGTTGACAAATTAGTTAACATCTTTGGCCTTCAAAATGGCAACATCAACTCGAGTGAATCCTTCGATTACCCAACATAACCAACGTTAGGGGATTATCTCCGTTTAATAAAGGACATTATTTCAATATATTAGATTGTAAAAAAAAATGGTTACGGTCATATACAGGGTGTAAATGACAGCGTACCGAAAACTTAAATGGTAGATTTGTGACACTAAATGAACTAAAAATAACTCATCAATTTTCCTCGGAAATTATTGGTTCCCGAGTTGGTCATTTTTGAGCGCGCAATGTACATCGAACAACCCGCGTACCGATCGCCGATCGCTTATTGTATTATAAGTAGTTATTCCCCGCACGCATCTAACAACAAATCGCTTATTCTATTTTATTAACTTAATACCTACCTAGACTAAGACCCGTGCCGATTGCGCAATACTCGAGCTGCGGTGCGTGTACCTAAGCGCGGATTTAGACGCACGGCTTCCAAAACATTACCCACCACACGTGCTCGCAACATTCTTCCTGCTGCGGTACAATCGGCTGATTATCCAACACTCGTTGGTACGCCCGAGTAATCACACGACTGTCCGTTGGATGGCGAGCATAAGGGTACCTCTGGATGTACAGATGCAGAGCTTGCTTTGCATTCCCACGTGCTTCACCATAACACATTAGCATTTCCCCGTATTCACGAGCACTGAACTGCATTTTGCAAAAACTAAATAACAATAAAAACACAAAACTAAAGCAATAACAAGTAATAATAAATAACAGTTCACAAACGACACGACTAACACGAAACAGAAATTTGCAGAGCATCCGTCTTCCGCAAGCGAAAATCACGAACTGTGACAATTTTTCAAATTTTAAATAATATCCGAACTATCAAAGAAAAGCGCCAATACGCCGCTCAGTGACGAGTTACTACTAAGCATTACACAGATTCAATTAAATTCAGATATGACACAACCTTTAACTTAAAACTGACAAATCAATTACTTTTACTTGTCCACTCGTTGTTTTGTAATTTTAATAAAATACCAAATTAGGTACATTATAAACATTATTCATGTTAGTTCAAATTAGACTGGTTTACTTCAAGATTCTAAATACTTTAAATACATAAATTTCATAAAATAACAACATACAACATAAAAAAAACGAAAGTATAAGAAGCTATTATAATATCAATCAATAACTATTGATATTCTTGTCACAGAAACTCTCATCTCGAGTACATGACCTACGGAGAACAAGTACTTTATTAGCCACATTGAGTTATCTTTTTATTGTTTATTCTGTGTGCGGCGTTAATCCCGCCTTTCGGCAAAGGACTGAAGAGCCGCACCGCGCTGTATGTGTGAGTGTACTGTGTATGTGGAATAGAATTTTGCATGATACTTATGTACCTACATCATTTCTTTAATGATGTTTCCCTTATGTTTGCTTCTGAAGCAAATACGTTAAAATGTTAATCATTATTTGTGATTTATTTTTATTTGCCCTAAATAAATGAAGAAGTTTTCAATCATTACGTACACAAAAATAAACTAAAGAATAGGTATTTAGTATTTTTCCGAATAATGTTTTCAGTTATTATTTGCGTTAAAATGTTTGAATTAGGTATTGAATGTTTTTTGGAAACTTGGTTCCTAAATTGGTGGAAGTCGGTGCGGCGGAGCGCAGGGCGGCCCGCCGCACGGCCTCAGCCGCGCGGCGTCATTGACCGGACGTCGAACAGCTGATAGCGCATTCATTATACATTGCTAGTTTTCGTGAAAAACACTATAATGAGTGTTTTTCTTTTAAATTCATGTTGCATTATGCAGTAGTATTGAAATACTACCAAAATTTGTAAAAAAAAGTGCATAAAAAAATGGAAAATCCGAGGAAAATCCGATGAAAAATTCCAACGCCATAAGCACCAGAATCGTGTCAGGAATCCATATTTTTAATATTCGGTACGCTGTCATTTACACCCTGTATACATTTAAAGGTTTATCGAAGCAAAAAAAACTTATTCTTCATTGTCATTGGTCAAAATCAATTGTTTAATGTGTTGCAAAAAAAGGGATGGTACCTACACTTTGAAGTACTTTGAAGTACTACTTGGACACATTATTGTGTTCAACCTATGTAGATATTGGGGTGTATGTTTATAAGAAATATAAGGTATTGCGATTTATGGAACCGGGTCTCGTGCAAACTAGTTTTATTCTCTCACAATACGTGATAGAGAACACAGAGTAGCATGTTTAAGAACAAAACGGAATGACATCCAAAGTAAGTCATGTAAATATATAGATTTAGAGTAGATACATTATTCTAATTATAGGTACACGAGATTTAAATCATAATTATTTTTATATAAGATACCAAATTATTAGGAATCAATGTTCAACAAGAACTAGTATCTTGCGTACACTATCGTATCGAATAGGGAGTCAACTCGATTAGACAATGGATAGGATAAAGAAAGGAATATTTGCGATGTATGTATATAATTGTACCTACTTGAAGAGTGTTGTGTGCATTTTGAACGTTTTAACGAAGAGTCCACCTATTTTGTAAATAAATAGACTTTTACACTTCATAGATTTAATTAGACAATATAGGGAAATGTTAAGAAAGCTTTATTTGAATATTTCCTAGTGTCACTTTGCCATATATTGTTTACTGTGTTTGTAGTTCGCAGTGCTGTGTAGTCTGATAAAATTAAGAAAATATAGGATTTTTTGTATTAGTTTTGCGTCCAGTTGAGGTATAAGAAATATTAATAAATTAAAGAAAATTCTAATGTGGTCTTATGAAATTAAAACTATATCAACAAGTAGCAATTCGTTAAATAATTGTTATTCCTACAGTTACATAATGTAGAACAAAGATTAAAATAATTCAAAATATTAAATTAGAAACAATTAATGTAACATCTTGTATCTTGAAATGGACTATTAAGTATACCTCACTCAATCAGCTCATAATAACGCCTAAGTACGTCGTAGTATATAAGTCGAATTATTATTTATAGATATGCATTTATTGAATTCGGCAATTTTTCGCTCATTGAAACATTTTTACATTCCATTTTGTGATCATATTTATCACAATCTAGAAAGCTTAATGTCAGGAATTGTTTATTTAATAGTGGTACAAATGTAACAACCGAAATGTTTTATATTGAAATACAATATTTTATTGCTAAATAACAATTTGTTTCTTTTTTATATATTATTTTCGTTTGAGTACCAAAATCACACTGATATAACTCGGAAGGCTAGTAAGCTGAAGTGGCAATGAGTTCAAGTATTACATAAAGCAATCTTTGAATATTTTAGACCCCCTCCTATGTCACGCACCGTAACGTTTTGTTGCACGCCCCTCCCTCTCCAATAACTTTGGCAGCAAATCGCTGTGGGCGTATTTTACTTATATAACGTTTTATACTAAAATAATAAAAAAAACGTTCCATGGTGTATTGTTCAAACCGCGTTCTTCCTCTCCTGTAACGCATCGTATCGTTTGAAAAGACCCACCCTCCCCTAAAAATTGGAATACGTAACATTTGAACGCTCTGTGACGGTTACACGGTGTCAGTGACGGTGTTTTCCGCCTGCTCGGCGGGAAACACCTGCATGAGGCGGGCCGAAATCTGGATCAGTGGCGCGTCTTGGAATAGGCATATGTCCAGCAGTGCAGTGATGCGAGTTGATGATAATAACGAAATTAAAAAGAAAGTCGCTTTGATTTTCATTGAGACAATTAGTATGGCAAAAAGTGAAACACATCAAAAGTTGAAATAAATTTTGTGCCCACATAAAAGTGGACGTTTGTTACTTTCTTTGGGCACAAATTTTAAAAATAATATATCCTGATAGGTACTTCAAATTTCTTAATATATTGCGTTGAAGTTAAAAACTATGATAGAAACATGCCACTATGACGACCTCTCGCAACTCATCAAGAGATGTCGCTATAGCGACTTATTCACGCAAGTGTATTCTCAATAATTTAATACATACAAGTTCCGAAAAAAGACTTGAAACACGGCCGCTCATCACCTAGCCTGGTGGGATATTTCCGCATGAAACATTATTTCGTATTGAGAATTAGTTTTTTCAGCTTCGCGCCCCATACGATATAGTTTTGCACAGGGGTAACACTAGTGACCCCTAGCAGCAAAGATTAACATAATACGCAACCTTGTTTACAAAATATCTTTAAAATGACTTTCTCCAAATACTATGTAAATACGTTTATATACAAAGTACATAGAACTCAAGCTCGTTTTGTATCTGCTCAAGCAATGCAATCCATAAAGCCAACTTCAGTGCACTGTAATTTAAAATTAGAGCCATTTAAAACATTATAATGGGCTGTAAGTTTTGGTGTCTATTAATAAGCACGGGTTGCTCCACTACGCTAAGGGAGGCGTAGTGTGTACTCCACCACACCCTAACCAATAATATCAATATAGAAGGTATGGTTAACCCGTAAATATATTTTCTGCTTTTAACTAGGCTAAACGACTGCTTTATGATGTAACGTCCGCTAAAAATGGGACGAATTTGTTTATTTCCAATATTGCCTACCATAATTTTTACACTTTTGCTTAGTAAAAGTATGAAACACCTTTATGAAGTAATAGTTTATTCCTTTGTTGAAAATATATTCTTACAGATAACAACCTATTATACAACCAAGCTGATAATAAAATCCGTTACACAACTGGTATGGTTGACTTAAAAATAGCACTGAATTAAAGAGGAATTTAGGTCTCAGAAATAAAAACGACAAACTTTTAGCTATTTATTCATCAACATACATAATATCTACATTTGCACAAATATATTTAACTTAGAAACGCTTCAGTAACGGCTCTTAGGCTGACATTATAATACTTTCATATTTTTATTCAGTGTTCACGTTTAGCGCTTACAAATCGACGAAAACCTATAATTGTATGGTTTTAACATCGAATAGGTACCTAATTATAAATTTTAAGGATATGAATTTACAAGTATAATAAATTAGTGTGTTCCTCTGAAATACAAGGAAGCGAACTAATATTTACAAGTGATAGTAACAATAAGACTTTATTAATGGAAATATAGGGTATAGTATACATATTTCGTTCGGAAAATATAACTCGGTAAACACTCAAAACATTTCCAACTAGACACAGATAGACAAAAATAACTTGTAAGTAGCAACAGTACATAAATTGAACACTTATATGAAATAAATATATTAAACATACGACCTTGGTAAGTTCTAAAAATGCTTATAATAGCACTCCAAACATCCTTTAGCAATTCAAAATTGCTACCATCCGAAATCGTGACACATTGCAAAGTATGACAAGTTAATTTAATAATCTGTGCCAATAATCGGAAAATTTAAGAAAAAGTTGAGTCTTAATTACATTCACCGGCAATTAACCAATCAAAGCTTTCACAAAATTGTATTAGGATTTCATGGAATGTTTAAGCCTTATACAAATGACTAGACACATCATTGCATATGTTAAAATTTATCTAATAATCTCAGTGAAACTGCTTTTGAATGGCTAATTACATTTTAATTAGCATTACAATGTGTATCTAGTCAGTTCAACGTCAGGGCACTTTGATATGGTATTACATGCAAGTCTATTGGTTATAAAGTTGTCTAAAACACTCCAATACAATCTGAACATGTTCCATTAAACATCTAAGATCTAAGCACAAATAGAAAATACTATGTAATAATTTAATTACTTCAATATACTGTCCTGCAAAGATAAGTGTTTTTAAATGAAGAAATCACAACACAAACAAAGCTTTTTAATACTTCAAAGAAGGAAGTTCATTTGTTTATCACATGCTGTGATTTAGATATAGCTTGCTAACTCCACCAGACACAAATCTATCCACAAAGCAAACACCAGATAGTAATTATGCTATTTTGTTCAAGATAATAATGCATATAAATAAGCTAATTAAAATATTCACAATAAGTATTGATTTGAATGCTTGCTTTTACATAATCTATACAAAATGATAGTGTAATAACATAAGATAGATGTTGTTCCTTCTAATGCATATTAACCTGTGCTAAGACCAGATGTTGTACAGAACTATAGTCATCAAGATTATTATACAAATTAAATACATTTACAGTAACACATCAACAAAACAAAGTGTGATTCAGAAATACTCAAGTCCAACACTTATATCATATTAAACTTCAAAAGCTTTATGTTACTCCTTGATATATTAATATTTTTTGCTTCGAGCACTGGCTTCGTTTTCAGGTCAAGATCAGGGTGGCAGGTGGTCCAGTGCTTTGTCTGCTGAAAAAATATTGAGATGCTAATTAAAATCAAAACCATGGAAGTACATAATGCTAGAATCACTAGCATAAAATTAATCAAACGAAATCAAACATGACATGAATAATAATGTGTATTTTGTATGAAAGAAGTATTAATCATCTACATTTTTTTGATAAAGACTGCTCTTTATAAGCAATAGGCTATTTGAGAATGGAATCAAACATTTTTATTAATAGTCCTGAAGTACCAACATTATGGTTACATGTACCGTTTTCTCCATCCATTAAATTAAGTCAACATTCACAATAATGCACATAAATTTAATGATTAACATATGACTATTTTTCTGTGTCAAATCCTAGTAAGTGAAAAGTGAGCCACTTTTTTCCCACTATCCCAGTTCACTCACATATATCCTTTCCAAACATAGTTGTATGTTGGAAAGAGATTGCTTGTCATTGCTTAAAATACTTATTACATACAACAGACTAGTATACTATGATATTATTATTTTTTACTTGAGTGTGCAACAACAACCTATTCTATTTTACAATAACACTATTTTACAAATACTACTTGGTACTAAGAAATTAGACTAAACATATGGGTTTACCGAAAGAGATAAAGTTATGTTGCCTTCTTTGGTCCCATCTACCACAGCAATGAGTGTCCAATGTGTTAATGTGTGTGTGACATCTTTCAGTGAAACCCAACAAGTAGTTATTGAGTGTAAGAAAAACAAACGTTGGTTTGATATTATAGATATTATAAATGTGTTGTATTATAAATGTGAAAGATTATGAGGATATATGTGGATATATCCTCATAATCTTTCACATTTATAATATCAACTAGGTAAACTGACGAACTTTACGCCTAAAAAAATCTAAAATTATCAATGTTCATCTACTATATTATGATATGTAGTGATACAATTATAAATAATATAACACTCATAATTTTATACAATTTTCTACATGATGCCTATAACTATAGCAAATCTATACTAATATATAAAGCTGAAGAGTTTGTTTGTTTGAACATGCTAATCTCAGGAACTACTGGTTCGAATTTAAAAATTCTTTTTGTATTGAATAGACCATTTATCGAGGAAGGCTTTAGGCTATATAACATCACGCTGAGACTAGTAGGAGCGAAGAAATAATGGAAAATGTGAAAATCTATTCATCCTTGAGGGCTTGCCTTGCGTGCCACGCGGACGGAGTCGCGGGCACAGCTAGTAACTAAATAACTTGTCTGTGACTTGTTACTCACTATAACTAAATTATCATTATAATTACATTTCCCTTTCCATATCAATCCATTATATATGTGTCATAAAATAATCTGACTGATCATACATAATACATAATAACAAAAAAATCTATAATTCTTAATTTTTTTGACTGTTTGTCTGTGTGTTTGACATCTCAAAACTACTGAGTGTGATTTAAAGGATTCAAAATCCGTATTATCCATGTAACATTTATTCATTAAAAGTTATTTTCAATTAAAGTTTTGTTACATTTTATAAAAGCAATTCACACATATTAAGGATTCAAATAGTGTGTAACAAATTTTATTAAAGTCCTATTGCCTTCTGTGCATATTTAATCTTCCTGCATAATAATTATAAATACAAGGGGACATAGTCATAATAAAAAACTAAAATTGAATGTCTCAATCAGAGCAAATCAGAGCCTTGTTCTGATCAATGAGTAAACAGAATTAGGTCACATGTTTGATGTACAAAAAAAATATCAATAACTGACAGCTCCTGTCATGTTGTACTTTAAAAAAATTAAATGATTTTATTCATGAATTAAATGGTGTCTTATGACACAATGATTGCAATCTAATGCCCCATTATTGTTCTAAATTGAGATAGTTACTATTTAGTATTAAATTAGTACTATCTCAAAAACTACATTAAATAGTACTTAATACAGAACCAAAAGAAAAACTACATCAAGGACTTGACAATAATATATTTAAAATTAAAAGTAAATAGTATAACTTACACTTAACTTCAAGTATGTTTTCTTCATAAGTTACTGGTTGCCCATTTTGACCTTTGACGTCATGTAAATGCCCACAATCAGGCCGAAGAGACCAATGGCAGATCCGAAAATCTCCACAATGAGGATCTTGACGAAGAGGGCGGCGTTGGCCGCGTCCGCGAGCGCCGCGCCGGAGCCCACGATGCCGACAGCGATACCGCAGAACAGGTTCACCAACCCCACCGCCAGCCCAGCGCCGAACATCACGTACCCAGCCATCCAGTTTTGTTGCTTGATGTTGAGATCTATCACCGGCTCAGTATACTTCTCCAACATACCGGACAACACGATCGCGGTGATCAAACCGTAAATGGCCACGGCCTCGCAGAAGATGACAGAGATCAAGTTCTTGGTCTTGATTCTTGGAGCTTTGACACCACCTCCCACTATGCTCACGCCGGTCGTGTGGATGCCCATGGCCGCGCCCACCACGGAGAAGGCCACGGCGAACGCGATACCCAACGTCCCCCACATGTAAGGGGACGTGTTCTCCAGAAACCATCCAAAGCTTATCTGCTCACCCTTTCCATTGAGTAGGTAGTACATCGAAAATATCGGTATGGTGATGGCTACGAGGAGCACAAACAGGTAAGTTAGGAAGTATCTCATCTTGAGATATTTGGTGTTTCACTTGGAGCCGTTGAACCTCTAGATCCCGAACGGGAAGGCCTTTTTTTCTCCAATTCCTGCCTTGACAGAAAACTCAAAACGGAGAAGTCTTGTGATCACAAGATGTCAGAGACAAGAATAATGTTGCCAGTATTTAAAATTCGTATTATCGTAACAGTCCAAATTCATTATAATTAAATGAATCTGATGTGAGTGAGGCACTTAAACATTACATTTTTAAATTCATATTTTTATATCGTTAATCTAAATAAAAATTCGCAAACGTTATTAGAAAGTAAACGCACTTTGTTATTGTTCAGCGATAAATTATTATTTAAACTACTCACGGCCAGATAAAATTTATGAGTCTACCTGATTTCATCTACCGTGATTGCCGACCAGCAAGAAATTGGAAAGCTGCGGGCACACCATTAAATCTACCTTTATGTTTCGAAATTTTGCTGTAAGTTTATCAATAATTTAATCAGACACAAAATTTTGACACAATAAACAATTTGACCCAATAATTCAAATTGTTTCTCTAATATTAAATCTTTATTTTATGTTCTAATTGAGCTTAGAGTGTAATATATATTTTTTATAAATGTTACTTTTTCATTTAAAACACAAATGCAAGAATAAATGATCACTATATTAAAATCTATATTTTATTGATTTAATTACATGATAATTATATAAAAAATAGACTTATTGTGATTAATTAAATACTAATTAACAATTGTACGACAAGAGTAAATCAAATTATATTTTTTGATTTCTTGGTTCATAAATTATTCACTCAATTCTATTTTGTCTGGACAAGATGATGGATCCTATAACTGCATTTTCTTTAATTGCAACACTTCACTTTATTTGTATGTCATGTCATGTTATTGTAATTTTATTGCCATGTTATTTTGTAAAGAAGAAATATTTTGGTTTAAAAAATGTAATTGATACATGAATTGAGGTAGACCAGCTTTAAATTAGGAAATGCAACAATCTGTTACGGAAAAATGGTGTAGAAAAACAACTATGAAGTCAGCATTTCAAAATGCTGTTCGCATACGCCAAGTTTATTGTTCGACATCCCTACTTATTTCTTTTTGCCGTCGGTGCTGTATCCACAGTTTTAACTGTGATTCCGCTGGTGTTCCACGACCCTCCATCATTCACGGACCCCACTGTGGGGTTCGAAACTCGTGGCACCACTTTAGCACATCGATTTATTGCCTGGGAAAACCTGATCGAAGAAACGAGACCGTCCCGTCGACTCGCAGTCAATCCTAAAGAAATAGAGGATCAAATACGTATGAACCGTACATACAGTAACAGAGTTACGCATGACAAACCGAGATCTGGTCGTGGTCGTCCAAAAAAGGAGCATAAGAAGAAGAAGATAAAAAACAAAACAAACTTTGCAAAGACATCATATAGGCCTCTCGACAGTAACGTAACCAAAGAGCACGTACACTGGGGCTTTGGTAAAAATGTGTCGTACGAAGACGAAAATACAGTATACTTGAAAGACCATACAAGACGGCAGTGGGTTTCTCTGAAAGACATGCAGAGAACACCAGGAAAACCAATATATCACAATTATGCATCGGGTGTTTGTGGGTCTCCAATGGCTGATTATGCTCATCTAGTTGTCACCAGTTCTGACAATACATCAATGCTGTCCTTTGAAAATGTGGGTAAAGTTTGTCAAATGCAGTCCTTGCTCATTGAGGTAGGTGGTGACGATTACTACAACTTGTGCCAAAGATCAGCACATTCCGAAGAGGCATGTTGTCCGATATGGAGTGTACCTAATTATATAGCTTTAATATCAGGTAAAGACTCTTGTGAAAATTTAACTAGATTAGATGTTATTAGAGCTGTTGATATTCTTAAGAAATGTGCTGGTTATTTTCATAATTTCACTTTGATGGCGTCATGCGAGTTAGACAGGTGCAGCGTACCAAAGTACTGCTCTCAGTATGATGCTGTGTATAATCTTTTATTTTATGCTGTTGATGCATATGCTTTTTCCCCGCCAGATTTTGCTGCTGAATTTGTTAAAGACACCATGTTATTTCTTCCCTTGCCATGCAGTAGTACAGTGTTACCCTATTACCAGAAATTACAAAATACCAATTTGTCGTACAGTGCCCTTGTAATTCCTGCTATTGATTTTGGACTCAAAAATGCATTGTTTGATTTATGGATTGTGGAAGACAGTTGGCTCATAGCCCTGGGAGGAGTCTTTGTTTTTATATCTGTATGGGTCTATACAAAATCCTTCATTCTAAGTTTTTTGCTATTTACAGCTATAACCTACTCTCTTGGTATTGCCTACTTCTTGTATATTTTTGTGTTCAACTTGGAATTTTTTCCTTTTATGAATTTACTAGTGGTAGTTGTTGTGATAGGTATTGGCGCTGATGATGCATTTCTGTATGTAAAAATTTGGAAAATGATCAGTAAGCAACTCATTCGTGATAATGTTATTAGTGAAGAGAATGGTTTGACTGATATTAAAAATGTCTCCAGTGCAGGGGAGACAATACTCGTCCAAATCCTTGTGGAAACATTAAAACATTCTGTTGTCGCAATATTTATAACCACATTGACAACAGCTGTAGCATTTTTTGCTTCCTACGTAAGCTACATTCCAGCCATCAATTGTTTCAGCATTTTTGCAGGGACATCGGTTTTAGTTAACTTTCTATTGATGATAAGTTGGCTGCCTGTATCAGTATTTATCCTAGATGTTAAATTGTACACAAGTAGAAGACAGAAGATGTTAGGTGTAATTTGTAAAGCTATTAATGAGATTGGAGAAGATATCAGAATTATATTGAATAGATTTATTATTACGTGTGTTACGAGATTGTACATAGGGTTTGTAGTAATATTGGGTGCTATAGGGATTTGCAGTATTGTTGTAGTTTTTTACTATCCTGGCCTGCAGTTGCCTGATT
Source organism: Spicauda simplicius (assembly GCA_949699795.1). Taxonomy (NCBI): domain Eukaryota; kingdom Metazoa; phylum Arthropoda; class Insecta; order Lepidoptera; family Hesperiidae; genus Spicauda; species Spicauda simplicius. The sequence continues at coordinate 5,692,127 of OX453059.1, read as the reverse complement.
CTAAGCAGTTTCAACTATTTCAGACATCACATCCATTTGAACAGTATGACATTGAATATAGAGACAGGTTCATATTTGAAAGGTTTAGCAAAGATATTGGGATAGGTAGCAAAATGCCTCTTAGGTGGATATGGGGTATTAAAGCTATTGATAATGGCAATCACATGGATCCTGCTTCGACAGGTCACCTTATCTTTGATAATGATTTTTCTATATCTGAACCAAGTTCACAAGCATGGTTGTTAGAATTTTGTGCTAGAATAAAAAATCAACCATTTTATCAACATACTCTAGGTCCACTTCTGCCAAATTGTTTTATCGAAAGTTTTAAAATGCTCATGAGTAGACGCTGTATTGATAAAATAGACAAAATAAATAGAGCTCCATGCTGTGAGTCATCGCAATTCCCGTACAATAAAGAAATATTTGATTTCTGTATAGTAAAAGCTATAGAATCATTATATCAAACTCCTCGCGAATTCTTCATGCCCGGAGTTGCGGGCCCTAAATTCTTAAGGGGTGCTTATCCACCAGTAGTTTCAGCTATAGTTGTAGAATTTGAAAGTGTTACTTCTTATTCAATGTCTCACAAAGCAATGGATCATTTTTTTAATCAATTAGAAAATTGGACTCAATATGAATTAAAATCTGCCCCACCCGGTATGCAAGGCGGATGGTTTTTGTCTGATCTTCAATTTTACGATCTTCAAAGAACCTTGGCCAGTGGGACTGTGATAGCTTTATTATTATCAGCCGGCTTAGGTTTTTTAGTACTAATTCCAGCAACATTTAGTTTTACAGTCAGTATTTGTGCACTGATTGCTATGATATTCTCTTCAACAGTGACAATTGCAATCTTAGTATTATGTAATTGGAAATTAAATATCCTAGAGAGTGTGGCAATCTCGACGTCGGCAGGGTTAGCTGTGGATTTTAGTCTTCATTACGCTCTGAGTTACACGAACGCAAATGGTACAAAATCTGCAAGAGTTAAATATGCTCTTTCTGCGTCTTCAGGACCTACTGTCGCCGCTGCGTTGACGACCGGTTTTGCGGGAATATTTCTTTTACGCTCGAATCTCCTTCCTTATTCGCAAATAGGGACCTTTTTGGCTTTAATTATGTTTGCAAGTTGGATCTATGCAACATTTTTCCTTTGCTCCTTACTTCATTTAATTGGCCCTAAATCATTGAAAGAAACACCTATAGAAGAACGAAAGTCAGCTTCACGCGTTAGTTCCATATGCTCAGGAGTACCCAATTTAGAAAGTCATGAACTTGAACATTTGGCTGATAGTAATCGTACAAATATAACACATTCTCATAGCCCTTCAAGTATGAGTGCTACTACCGTTGTCTTACACGATGAATATGAAAATTCGCTCAATAAACTAGAGAAAAAAAACAGTATTGATGTAAATAACGACTGAATTTACAAATCTATTAGATTGATATTAAAACGCCCAGTTTTGGAAGTACCTATTATTCGCAACGTAGCAGTATTATATTAAAATGAATATTTTTGTAACGATTCTATTTTTAGTTATTTTCATCTTCTGTATACTTTTATTACATAGTTTATAATGTTTTGTAAATGTTTATTGTTTATCTTTTGGAATTCAACATTAGAGAACGATAATTGTGACAATAATTATCATCTAAATAGTTCACACGACAATATAAAGAATATAAACGAGCTTAGCTTGGTTACTATATATATTGTTATGTTGCCTACTTATTAAGATTTAATTTTACGTAAGCGCTAGTAGTAAATTCATTTTAATAAACATGGAATTGATGTCAATTCACAAGCACAATGCTTTGAGTATATCATACTCAAGAGCACAATAAAATTAAAAGTTATTTATTACTGTTGTAGGTACTAGGTGATGATTTTTGAAAAGATAAATACGTATAGAGGAAATGTATTGGCGTACACTTAATTTACCTACCTATATTAGTATTATTGATTAGTTTATAGTACACCTCAGCAACAGATAAGCATTTAATCGTGTGTATGTACTTGCGTACATATAAGTAAATAGCGATTAAAATAAAATGTTATATGTTTTGGATGGCATAAATTAAAAAAGTTTTATTACTTTACTATATATCGCAACTTGAATCTGCAGATCTGTCTCTTTAGCATCCTACATTGAGTATAATCATTTGAAGTATGTGAATTTTTAAGATTAAAGTGGATCCTGTGGGCTTATATTTTCTGATATACTTAGGTAGGTAATTATAGACTTCAATTAAAAAATTAATATGCTGACTTTTACGCTACGGAGCGATTTTCACCCGCGGCCGCCGCGGTTGCGGGCCCGCAGCTTGTGTAGGATGCAGATATAAATGTAAAAAATAAAAGCAAATCTCACGACGTGTTTTTCGCCCGCGATGCGCGCGGTTGTTTGGGGTCCCGGTGCACCGGCGGACACCTAGTAAAACCGCGCGGGCCGCGGTCAGCCGCAGCCGCGGCGGTTTTCGCCCGCGCGCTCTGCGATTAGTTGGCGGGCGAGTGCAGCGATCTGGTCCTCAACTGTTCGTTATCCGACCGTCTTGCGTTTTTCACCCGCCACGTTTGTGGTCGATAATCTCAACCGCAGCGTAAAATAATAATCAAGATCAAAAATGTATACAAAAAATGTCCATAAATGATAATTCAGGAATAGTCAAAATTTTCCTGTACAAAAATTTATTAATTATAAATATTTGAAACAAATACATAAAAACCTAGCAAAGCGAAAGGATATTTTAGCAATATAAAGCGTCAAAGTCACGATACTCAAATTATAAAAAATAACGTAATGTTACAAAGAAAAATCCTCGAAAAAAATATATTTACTATTGGTTTCAAAAAATCGTATTAAGTAGTAAAATGACTTTACTCGATGTAAGAGCCTGTAAAGGTAACTAAGCCTGTTATTTATACTTAATTTAAGTATTTAGATGTAATTATATTAATTGCATATTTTACGTAAGTAAGTAACAAAGTATATTGTGTGTTATGTAGAATCTAAATAATAGAAAGGAATCTGATAATATTAATTATGACAATGTATTACATTTGTTTCGAAACTTGTTAATAATTCGAATTACAGCCTAACATTAGGAGACAGGTATTTATTTATTACAATATGAAGTGGGACGGGGAGGCTCGACAAATATTCGAAAAAATGCCATAATCACCTGATGTAATTATAGACGTCTTGATAAGGCTGCTTTTGTGTAATTCAAAATGTGTTTGTGTTCTAAAAAGCTGTAAAACTAAGCCCTCTTACGCAATAGTGGTTAACCGCGGGCGCGGTTATCCGCTAGTGCGTAGGAGAGCTAAGTTGATTTATTTTGCGTCACGCGCTTGGTGACCGTCAGAATGGCCGGTCACTCCCCATATTTTACATCGAAATAGTAACTGAAAGATAGTAAAAAAAACTTCAATCATTTGCGCAGATTGTTCTACCTAGATTGGTGACCGGCCATCCTGACGTCAGAATGGCCGGTCACCTTAAAAAGCAGTTTATTTTTTTTAATTCAAAGGTAGCAATTATCTAAAGATTAGTAGCAACTAGTAGCAACTTTTAGTTACTATTTCGATGTAAAACATGGGTGGTGACCGGCCATTCTGACGGTCACCGCGCTTGAACCTGTTGTGACTGTAACTTATCTGTGATCTTTTTTTTATTCGGCCTGCCAATGAATAATACAGCAACATTATATTAAATGCTAGTGATGTAATGAATATTCAATTCAACATTCGCATTTGCGAATATTCGCATGTTTTTAGATATTAGTATTCGGAAGAATTGTGCGAATGTTTAGCGAATATTGAATTACAGTGCTTTGCAAAAAAAGGTCGCCAAATTAATTTTTGACTCCAAAAAAGGTCGTCAAAATTGATGTCCTCCGTCACCCTATACCGAGAACTGAAAAAACGAACATTCGCGAATGTTGGTAATGTTATTCGGATTTGCGAATGTCAAATAAAAACATTCGCTACATCACTATTGCATGCTACATTACATGCTAACATAAAATACAACCAGCGTTGTACTAAATGATACGCAAATTTCAAGGTTTTTCTAGTGAATATAATTGTAATGTTGCACAATAATACACTGCCCAATATATTGTAGCAACGTGTAGGTATACTTAGTTGACTTTGCTGTGCTAAAGTAGTATAGTTTGCACCAAAATGCAAGTTTTATAGCCCATTTGCGAGCGATTTATATTATGGGAAAACATTTTACCTAAGATCGCAAAACTGATTTATAAATAAATTGTCTATACGTTTATGTTATATTAAGAACTGTATTTAAATATCTCTTTGATCATATCCATAAAATACATATAGTACCTACTCACTACACGAATCTGAAATGTGAATTTAAGATACAGTAAGATATGTATTAATATATCATAGCTTTACGAAACAACTATTTGACGATTGTGAGATTATCTTAATAAATCGTTTTTTTTTTGTCTCGATGTATAAATAAATGCCAATGTATTTATTTTTGTTTAAAATGTGATGTACTTTGAAACGAAGGGAAATGTATGTACTTATCTAGTACTTGTAAGTATCAGTATTTTGCGTTATAAATGCATGTTTGTATAATAATTTATTATATTGATAACTAGTATTTTTAATTGTCATAATGTGCCATAAGCTATAAGAAGAATAATTGATATTTGTTAATTTTACAAACTGTCTGTTACATGGAAATAAACTTATATCGCGTAATTTTTCAATGAATGTTTTCAATTAGTAGATATATAATCTCGTCTCTTAGTTTAAACTTTATGTACTTAACCAAATATTGTAAAATGAATAAAATGTTAATTTTTGTATATAATGTTTTGATATTTGTACCCAAAGTCAGTCTATAACCCATTTTTTGTGGAGAAGGCTTCTTGTCGTCATTATTGTCCTAATGCTGGGCACGGGTCTTATCTCAGAGAGATTTAGGCTATAGTCTACCGCGCTGGTCCTTTGAGATTTTTTTTAATAGAACTCATAAGTGTGTAGGTTTTGATGTTTTCTGTTTTCCTTAACCGTGAAGCAATCATGATTAATTTCTAAAGCGCACATAATTTTAGGAAAATCAGTGGAGCGTGCTCAACTTCTTAATTTTAAGTTAATTTGTAACCAATTTATATTTTAACGCTCATTTTGTTCAGATTCCGAAATGCTACAAATTTATTTCGAATTCATAAAATATTCAATAATTTTCTTTAACGAATGTTAGAATTTGACTTGACGATTTACAAGAAGAATACTCTATTACTGGATGTTGTTATTCATAAAAAGAAAGAACAATTGAAAAGAAATATTTATTGGAAATGAAAGATATCTTAGAGTTGAGAATATAAAGTCAATTTTAAATCCGACGTTAAATTATTTTTTAATATTATTACGTGAAATGGAGTAACTTTCATACGTAATGTCACAGTTGACATTGGCAGTATGGAAAGTTCAAGTTTATAACTGTCAATATGACAGTTCATACACTTTGTACGTTAGTCGGATGATTCATTCTTGTATCATTAATGTTAACAAACAACAATAAATCCGTGTTCCATATCTTTCCTCGTTGTTAACGCATAAGAAACTGAAGTAGTGTTACAAGCAAAATGTTTTCAACAAACCCCAATTATACAAAGCTGAAAACCAATCTTAGGTTGGCGATAAACCGTCTCAAACTATTGGAGAAAAAGAAAACTGAATTGGCGCAGAAAGCACGCAAGGAAATAGCTGAGTATATAGCCGCTGGTAAAAGTGAAAGAGCTAAGATTCGTGTGGAACATATAATAAGGTATGTTGGTATACATTAAAATGGTTTTTGAAGGTGTAATAAATATATTTCATTGTTGTACAATTGAGCCAAACATCGCTATTTTTGCGTCATCGTTTGGGGCCTACAGTGGCTGATACTTCCCTTTAAAGCTGCCAAAAACCAGGTTTTAGCATAGAAATTGTTACTATAGTAATTTTACTTGCTTTTTCTTCATTACATATTGGTGCTAATAATGTGTAAATAAAAATTACTTTGACCATAGAGTTGATAGACTATAGATTGACTCATCAAGTAAATTGGCTTCATTTAATAGATGAAGCAAGATTATGACATGTTACAACCGACCTAGATCATGAAATCATGTCTAAAAATCTAGCATAACAAATTCAAAACAACTTTGAATATCTTCTGCATATCATATAAGCATTTATGTATTCAATACTGCCATATAAAGATGAATATAACATTTCATTTACACTTTTTAAAGATAATCTTTGAGAAATAACTTAAATTTTTTGAAAGGACTTGAATTGTCTTAAAAACGTAATTGTCTAGAACAATAAAGCTTATAAATTCACTTTGCATCATTATGGATCTATACGAGGGCTATGATGGTCACCTTAAGTGAAAGTGTGCCGGCAACTACACGCTTCTATCGAAACACAATAAATGCTTCACACTATAAATAGGTGTGGGTGTGGTACTTCCCAGGTTGAACTACAATGGTTCCACCACCTTGAGAATCTAAAATGATTCCTTGCTACATTTAAAAATGTTGGGGTAGATTAGTAATAAATCTAAATTCAAACAATTATAGCCCTTTCTAATTAACATGTAGTAGGTAAATGTAATAAGTAAAAAGTAAGTAATGTAATGGTGAAACCATAGTCATCAACTGAAGTTCCTAGAAAACCTCTTAATTACTACTATAGAGATTGTAATAAAGATCACTTAAAATATGTATGCCTGACTAATAACTAAAAGTACTTTACCTTATTGTATTTGTAAAATACATGAAAGATACATGAATTATGTCTTTATTCAGTGCAGCCTAATTGTAAATTGTTAACAATTATCGCTTTTTTACTTTACTTTAAACTTAATTCACTCAGACTTATATTAAGTGCAATTAAATTGTGGATTAGTAAAACTAAGCATTTCCAATCTGGTAGCAGCTAGTACTTTTTCTTCTGTGTGCAAATTATAGTATAGAACTAGTATTATTTTAAAGGGACAATTTAAAAGTTTTTCCCCCACGTAAGATTGAAATGTCAAGCAAGCATGCTAGACATTCTAATTTAACCAATGTGTCACTTTGTGCACTAAGATGGTTGTAAAGATGAGTCAGCAACCATATTACATAGAAATGGTCAATACAGTTTTTTTCATAGTGGATTTATATCTTTTATCGCCATTGTATACATTATTTATTTTAGAGAGGACTACATGGTAGAAGCAATGGAGATAGTGGAAATGTACTGTGATCTGGTGATCGCAAGATTTGGTCTGGTGACTCAGATGAAGGAGTTGGATGAGGGACTGGCAGAGGCCATTTCAAGCCTCATTTGGGTTGCGCCTAGGATGCATACTGATGTTCAGGTAGATGCCTATAATTAATAGTTATTATTAAATGTTATGGTTAACAGGGGGAAGTTAGTGAGGATAATTCATTGTTGTCAACCCAAGTTCCACTACTGGGCACAGGTCATCTATTAAAATGAGAGAGTTCTCAATGGGAGAGTTGGCCAAGAGCAAATAGGTGGACTTCACCTTAAAGAACTTTTTTTTTAAGGGCTCTTTAAGTGCGGTTGTTTCACATTGTTTTCCTTCACTTTTCATTAAATATAAAATGACTAATTCACTAGTAATATTCTTTACCTCCATACATAGAAATTATTTTTAATGCCTTCTTTTTAAAGTTTTAGTAAGTATAGTTTCTGTTTTGCCTACACATAAAATTTATCCTTTAAACTCTTATTAATCTCATTGTTATGTTGTTACCTTTCAGGAGTTGAAAGTGATATCAGATTTATTAACAGCAAAATATGGGAAGATTTATGCAGATGCATGTAGAAACGAGAGTGTAAACACAATTAGTGATAAGCTGAAGCACAAGATGTCAGTCCAGAGCCCACCCAAAATTCTCGTGGAACGGTACCTGATCGAGATTGCCAAGAATTACAATGTTGAATACGAACCAGATGAACAAGTTATGAGGGAAGAACAAGGTCTGTAAAATATATATACTAGTCACCCTTTGCAACGGTCGAACTTCAACTGTATTTCTACTCAAAAATAAACTTGATATTGTCCAAATTAGCATGAACATTTTTCAAATTCAATTAAACTCCATAAATTATCAAATCGATAGTCAAATTGATAATGAAATAAACCTGAAAGGTAAAAAAGGTTTAATTGACTAAGCTACATTTAAAAGCAATAATGGGTCTTTTGACAAAGACATTTGACATTTTTGATGTTATGTGTTTTGATAGTAAGAGATTGAATGTTGTATTTCTTTTACTATATGTATGTACACACACTACCGTGCATTTGACGCATCAAATGCACGGTAGTGTGTGTAATGTGTTATTAGTTGATGTAATGTATGAATTTTTTATGCATTATTTGAAAAAAATATTAGCATTTGATACTTCTTCTCTACATCAACTATAACCATGCAAAATTTCATACGCCTCTGACCGCGGCAAGTTTCGTAAGAAATGGATACTAAGTATTTGCTTCCCGTATATATCCCATATACATTACATGTAGTAAATGTACATAACATGCAACATCAAATTATAATTTTTATTTTTAAAAGATTCAAGTAGCAAAGGAGCATATAGTCTACCTGATGATAAATGGTCAGTGTCGCTCTTGGATATCTGTATCTTTATACAGAATGAGGGTTCTATTTGTGATGCAGGTATGCCCTTTTACATATGATGTTGCTTTGTGTTGGTACTTCCGAGGGTTAAGAATTTAGTCTTATGTTAAGTGAGCTAACAACCAAACCTTTCCACTAAAATGCAAGAGCTGCTTAGCTACACTAATGATAGGTGTGGCTTTGGTACTTCCTCAGTTCAACCAACCATTTTACCATCCTGATTACATGTTCTATTTGTGGTTTGTATAAAACATGCAATGACAATTTATTACTTAAAAGAACTGATGCCAAAATAAATTTTAAGCTAATAACTCAATTTCATCCAGCACATGAGAAGTGATAATTCTAACATATTCTGATTAGAATGATAAATTATTAGGAGAATTTATTGATAAGGGGAATTTATTTTTATAGGGTTTTTACTTTAATGTGTCATCATTTTGCTATGCTCCAGGTAGAATTTCTATCTTATCTACATACTAAGACTGCCTGCATTTATAAGTAACTACACTCCCGGCAAACTTCGTTTCGCTTAAAAGAAAACCTAAAATTATGCATGTATTATACATAAAAACTTACTTAAATCACTCTATCTATTAAAAAAACTGCATTAAAATCCGAAGCGTAGTTTTAAAGATCTAAACATACATACATATAGACAGCGCGAAGGGACTTTGTTTTATACTATGTAGTGATAGTACAGAACCCATGGTGCGCGAGTCCGACTTGCACTTGGCATTTTTTTTGACCGACACTGCAGTACACAACTAGATATTAACATATTGTATGGATATATGGATTAAGTGCCCACGGTCGTATGTATATACTATGTAGTGATCTGGCAAGCACACTCTTCCAGCAAAACTTAAGAAGTACTTCACGTAAGAGACGCATGAGACGGTGGCACTTTCCCAGTCGGCTCGATCAGGGACGAACCACTGCCACACATTTGACCACATGTAAAGAGATTAATACTTATATGATAATATTTACAGGTCGGGATGCAATGCTGATTGATATCAATGGACCACCCATGCCACCAGGGTTCATTGGCTACCCGCCACAACCACCAATGCCCCAGATGCCGAACCTACCTCCGCCCACTGTCACACCATTTAGCTACCCAACTGTAAGATATATTTTCTATGTATAATCCAACAAAGCTTCATTAGGATTAAGTTTTTTTCCCACTCAGAGAAAGTAAATAGTGTATACTAGTGCTTTACTTTCAAGCATATGAGTGAATTGTCAATTAGTTAATGAGCCAAGGAACTATCAGAGTTTGATAAACTGCAGAAATTAAATACGCTAATAGATGGACAAATCTCTGTTTGGACAAATGGTTTGAAAAAATCTCAATTATTTTTTTAACTTGTACTTTGCATAATACGGAGATTTTTATGAAATTTTGTCAATACTAATGGTTGCTAACCCAAAAACAAATCTCAATCTATAGCACATTATGTAATATGTAATAGAAAATTATGTGATGGTGATAGTATAATTTAATAATACACGAAATTTACCTTCTAAATCTAGTGCTCTTTATTATGAATTTAATTAAAACATGACAATGCAGTAACGGGTATATTAACATGCATCTTGTCATATATTTAACTAATTTATGATTTTAGCAACCATCCGGAGGTAAAGCTGGTGGGTTTCTGATATCCGGCCCGCCGAATTACGGTGGTCCGAGCCAGCCGATGAACTATATGACACCACCAGGTGTGGACTCCAAGAACATGAGCAACAGTTTCTTGCAGGTATGTTTTTAGAGTTTTTGTATAATAGCTGGAATTTTTTTTCGCTATTGTAAGTATTGCCATTGCATTAACTTATAATTGCATTTCGTCGCTTAAGTTCTAACACCGCGGATCTCAAAATTAGCAACTTTTCAAGGGAGCAAATAAACTGTCTCAAATAGTTATTTTTAATTCTACAACTACTAAATAAAATATTGCGTTTAAAATATTAATATATTCATATTATATCATATTTTTTATATAAATGTAATATTATTTTAAGATACCATAATTTCATTAACTCAAAATGGGCATTTTTTGAGTTACACGGTGTTAGAACTTAAGCGACGATTTATTAGTATGGCTTGGCAGTAGATGTGGTAGTAATGTATTACATGTAATATCATTATTTAGCACATTTTATATAAAAAACATCAACATTGGACGAACGTTTGATATACAGTTCTGTGTTGCGATATTTATACCAAATCCAATTTGAAGTTTATTTATTTGGAACTCTGATATTTATATAACGCCTGAATTTTATTTAAATTATTACGTGCATAATATTTTGCATGCGTTAATTGGATGGCAATGTGTTGAAATAAATGTCAGTAAATATTTGTCTAGCTTTTTAATATTTGTCGTGAATGAATAAATTTTGTTCACATCGATTTTAATGCAATGCTAAAAATTTTTGACTAACCCGATGATTTACAAGTAGTTTCCTTTGCAGGAGGAAATGCACAATCTACCGCCTGCATATGACAGCATTGCGCATGATTCGGTAATTTATTTTATGTTACAAAGCTACTTGGCATCCATCCTTGTATTGCTACGATATTACGTATTTCCATTACTATTGTACTATCAAAATTATTATACAGCAGAGAGGTTCTTGTACTGCACACACACACACAAACACAATACACACTTACACATGCACACAATCACAATAAAATAGGAGATAAATATTGTTAAATTGATTAAATTATATATTTTGTTAATTAGGTTAGTATGTCCTAAGTTAAATTTAGCTAATAACTATTGAAAGAGCGGAGCATCCTAACACAGGCAATTGTTTATGATTGTAACTTAAGACTATAAAGAAAATAAGAATTTATAGAATAACTAGGAGTAGTTATTTATAGAATCTTGAATTTTAGATGCTTTAGTTTCGTTTTTTATTTTGCGTTATGTAATATAATTTACTTTCATATTTTTCACATTTATTTTGTATAGTAGAAAACTTAGTTTTTTATTTGAAAATGTTATTCTTTGCTTTCTTAGTCACATAATAAAAAAAAATTTTTGAACTTAAACTACATTATAAAACATGTTATATAAAACTATAATTTAAAATGCTTTACTTGACTTTTTTTTTATTGAAGGTCGAATGTTATTTAACTTTGCCATCTAAGGCCATCAACAATCAAGTCTATAAAAAGTTTTTATCTATGTCGATAATATAGATTTGCTACCTAAGTAAAAATACCTCGAATACATTTGAGACTTTGTTTTACCATATTATTCAAACCAGAATCCAGCACAACGATGTAGCAGGGCACACATGGATGTGTTGACGTAAAATATATTTCTACAATACATTTCGATTTTTCAACCAAATATTTAAACATTTTGCAGCCAGCACACGTCCCAAGTGTACCAACTCCCCAACCACGATCGAAGGTGCCACCAAACAACTATTTCCCTGAACTGCCGGAGCTACCATCAGTACCCTCCGATCTGGTACTACCCTCGGTGCCTCACAGCAACAACTCCAACACACCCAGCCAGGACACAGGTGGTCCGGACGAAATAGACTTCGAAGATCTTAACAGGCGATTTGAGGAGTTGAAGAAGAAAAAGTAAACCGTCGCAAATTTGTATGGCCATTCATTATACATATAAATGCAAATATTGATAGTTATGCTTATCCAAAATAACATGTAAATAATAAAATTGGAGGATTTTCCATTTTATTGTGTCGTAGGTACTTCATTTTCAATCCAGTTCCATGAATTGTTGCAAACAGCGGTACTCAACCTTTTTATTGTACAAGCCACAAATATGTTATCAGCGGAGTGTCCCGGGCCGCAAGCAGTGACGTAACATGGGGCTAAGTTCCCCGGCGCAAAACAAAGAAAATAAAAAGGGCTGCGAACCCCACTTACTTCAAATTGTGCACTAAGTGGTACTTGTGGACCAAGAAAAAGGGTAGCCGAATATAAATCCAGCTGGGCCAATCAAAAGGGCCAGCGGCCCGCGGGCCTCATGTTGAGTATAGCTGGTTCCAAACATGAAGATCTAGCATGGTAGGTAATGTATTTAAGAAAGGTAACGAACTATTTAGTTTCATTTCTAAATACTATATTACGACACATAAATACAGTAAACATAATGTGTATACTGTATATATGTGTAATTATCTACATTGATCAAATAAATAACCGTGAGTATCTATTGCCTAATGAAATGCGCGGAAAACTCGGGGAAGATATTAGTTCAAGAAAACAGATGATCAGTAATTGTAGTATTTTTAATTTTCAAGCTTTGAATTCATTTCTAAACTTGTTACATTAAAATTAAAGGAAACTTCTCAGTATACTTAAAAAACTAAGAGGGATGTAATCTGCGCTGTAAGTAGATTTCTTATGTTTAAGATATTGGTCACAGAGACGTGGTTGAATCGATCGAGCTCACAAAATACGAAATGGCTCACTTTATCTCGCTATATTGCTAGTGCCGTTAATGGCACATATTTCGCTTGTGTCGTATTCGATACCTTTGCTCCACTGAGCTCAATGAAAAATTAACTAAAATAAATATATTAGATGTTATAAAAAAGTGTCCACTCTTGTCACATAATTTTTTTTCTCATCCACTATATTTTTATGTTAATTTATAGCAACATTTTTTTATGGAAAATTAACAATAATTTAATATTGTATTATAAAGTATTGTTAAACAGAGATATGTATTATATGGAATATAAATAAAAGATTTTTATAATGAAAAGTGTTTATTGCTGTCTTCAGTGTTTGTATAATTTGAAAGTATGAAAATTTCCTTCAATACTCGTGTTCCTCTAGGTGTGGAATATTGTGGTTGATTCACAGAATGTAATCCTATATTTTGTTCTTATAAAATCTAAAAAAAAATATTACGTGAATACGTACTTTAATACGCAGAAGCGTAAATGCCATGTGGTACTAGTGTCACTATTACAAAAACTGACGTCATTGTTTATCGATTGCTCTTGGTGTAAACATGCACGCCTGAGAACATACATGCCGTTATCATTATAAATTATTTCGGGTTACTTGCGTTCTTAATCAAAGCGTGAATAAATATCTCATCTCTAGAAGTTTGTGAGATAAGAAATTTCTTTCGAAATCATTAAGTATTTTTACAGTATTTCGATTCTATATCTTATTACAAATACGCACCCAATACGCGATATATGTTGCGAAGAGCAGGGCGTTATTATTGGATAAAACATGCCTAAATCAGAATCTAATATAAATAACATTGATTTGAATCCAACATTATTCATAGGAGATTCTGCAATATGGTGCATAATTTAACCGACTTTCTAAGAGATTATATTCACCACTTCTTATTACTTGTTTGACGAATCGGCACATGTATTCCAAGGCAACCTAAAGGCAGTACATACAGCGGCAGTCGATTGCCGGCATAAATAAATATGTTTTATAGCATCTTCATGATTTGCTTAGAGCATACAGCGATTTTCCTAAGGTTGGGTTCTATTGGCATATTGGAACTATCGATTTTCAGTCTTTTGTGCAGGCGCGGGTGAGCTACCAGCATTGTTTGTATTAGCAACTTCTTAGGAGATTCCGCCAGTAGAGTTCCCAGGGCCACAAGACCTCTGTAAAAGAAAATAAGCCAATATAATAAAATATTAAGACCAATATTTTTATTAAAGATATTGCTTGACGAGCTTAAAGTGTACACGCAGATTCCATATTTTATGAATAAAACACACTACACTATGTATATTTAGAATTTATCCGTTGCCCCATTGGGCTCCTCCGAGATAAGCGGCTGGGCCCATCGCTCCGTCTAGTTTTTACGACGGTATGCGACCACATATACCACCGTCCTTCCCGGGATCGCCTGACCGAACGGTTCGAGCACCCACTCTAGCCGCCGGCAACCCTGGAAGCCCCTTTTAGTCGCCTCTTACGACAGGCAGGGGATGCCGTAGCCCTATTCTGATCCCGAAATTACAGGGACATAATTCTGGTACTAGCAACTATAAATAAAATAACCTGAAGTAAGCTTCATTGTCAGTGAGTCGCTCGGTGTAGCATATGACGAGGTCGGCCAGGTCGGCGTTATCATTCTGCTGCGCGAGCGCCACAGACATGTTTAATAATAGGGAGATTGCTGCTATCTGGAATAAAAGAACAAACATTAATGTACAGGCTAGAAGTTACGAAAATTTTCTCAAGTTTTTTTATAATTAATAATATGTGACTTGGGAAAATCAAAGGTATCATGGAATTGAAATTTTGCAAGGTTGTATAACGTATATTGTTCGGCCATGGAGATATCAGCGATAACCTATTTTTTAGCGTGAAGCAATTCTTGTTTCGGTGGAAGTGGAAGCCTGTAGTTAACGGTTCAGTTTTATAAGAGGCGACCATCTTAGTTCTCGGGAGTAGCAACTGTGATTGACTTCAGATAGAACCTTTTTTCAGGCGGCGGTGACTACTTACCATCAGGTGGGTTGTATGCTCGTTTGCTACTGCAATCAGTTTAAAAACTGCTCATGGACAACTGTAAGCACAGTGACAATCACATATGAGTTCCTACCCCCGAGGACTATGATGGTTGCCTCATAAAAGTGTGCCGGCAACCACACCCACTTGTCATCAGATGGATTGTAACCCCTTAGCTACTTCAATAAATTTTTAATTTTGGTCGCGTTCCAGAAGACGCTCACAAAGCTTCAAAAGCCCAAAATGTCGTTCCATAAAACGACCGCGGCCGTTGTGGTCGCAGCGAATACGTCACTCATGACGTCATGACTTATGCCACGCGAAGCTCACGACGAGCCATCTAATAAGGTGGGTCGTAGTGATCGTTCCACTAGAGATTGTCAGTAACGCTCACAAGCTAGTGGAACGGGAAAAACTGCGGTCGTGAGCGTGAACCTTGTGAGCGTCTAATGAAACGCACTGTATGTACCTGTGCGTTGTTGGGCAGGCGGTGGAGAGTGACGTAGGAGTGTAGCACCCGCTCCTTGTTGCGGAGGACCAGCATCTCCCCGGGCAGGTCGCTAAAGGCGTTCACCAGCACGCGGAGAGAGAGCAACACGTTCGCTGCTAGATTGTCTGAGGAATTAGAAGAGGTTATATGCGAAACTATTTTTTATATATCTAACTAGCAGACCCGGCGAACTTCGTTCCGCTTAAAAGTAAAAAATCTAAAATTATCAGGCTACTCCACTTTATTATATATCTATTACTAGCTGTACCCGCGGCTACGCCCGCGTACAAATCTATGTATCGCAAAGTTTTTCCCGCGCAGATCTCCACTCAGTGGGAATTCTACGATAAAAGTAGTCTACATGTTGTTCCATAACATTTTCTATAGTAAAAAACCCGTAAAAATCGGTTTATCCGGTCAAGGATTACCCGGACAAACACAGACTGAAAAAAACGATGTTTAAGTGTGTATTTGTGGGTAGGTGCATATTGTTATGTAAAATGTTATGAAAATAAGACGAATCAGAATATCGTAAACCCCTTTTTTGAACCAATTTACAGTCTTAGTGGTCACATTAACAATATTGGAATTCATTTTCAAACAACGCCTTCACATTTAAACCAAAGCGCATCGATTATAAAGATGGATTTTAACTTTTATGAATTGAAAAATACTATTTTAAGTAATTTTGGTCCTTTTAAAATTTCTGAGTAAGATATAGGTGAACCAATTCAAGGTGGTAGAACCAGTGTAGTTCGACCGGGGAAGTACCACCGCCACACCTATTTCTAGCGTGAAGCATTTCTTGCGTTTCGATAGAAGGGTGTGGTTGCCGGCACACTTTCACATGAGGCGACCATCATAGTCCTCAGGAGTAGCAACGCATCTGTGATTGACTTCAGATGGAACCCATGTTCTGTATGAAGTTGATTACAGATGTCCATGGGCGGCAGTGACCACTTACCATCAGGTGGACTGCATGCTCGTTTGCTACTTCAGTCAAATAAAAAAAAAACCTACTTTTAACATTAATTTGACAACCTTGACGACCCGCGTTGCGGAGCAGCTACCACACCCGGTTCGATTCCCGGCCAGACAGGAATCTGAATAGATTCATGTTCTGGGTCTGGGTGTTTCTATATACGTCTTGTGTGTCCATGGTATCCACGACACTGGGAAAAATCCTAGTGTGGGGCTATTGTAGAAATTTTCTATTATAATGAGTGTAGAAAAAAAACGACGCTTGGGCTATCACGATTTTAATAACGGATGCGAAACTTACATACTTATGAGTTAAGAACATCATCTAGTTTGCCTTATTTTGACACACTTTGTTATTCTAAATTTAATTTAAAATATGTTGTTGTTTAAATGCATGTTTTCTTTAACATTATTTATAATGAACATATCATATATGTAAAAAGAACAATAATGTTGACCTTGCTCGTTTGTTATAGAGCCAAGTGTTCATCAACCATGCTTCAATATTCATAAATGCAATTATTTATCACAAAAGTTGCAAAAGCTTCTTTATAATAATAATTAATGATATAATTGTTATATCTTATTTAGATACTGATCGACTTATTAATGTTAGTATTTTGCTTAAAAGACTATCAATTGTATTTTGTCCTTAATATTTATTTTCACTAAAAATGTACGGGTGTGGTCAATAACATAACTTTATTTATGCAATAATAGTTAAGAAACTATTTATTTAACATGAACATGGAGTGACAAATGGAGTCGATAATTTTATTTTGAAACAATGTTAAAACATTTTATCGCCTTTGAATTATTGGATTCGAATAACTATTTTACTATAATAGTATGACGCGCCATCTGTTATCAATTGGGAATCCCTGTACTCTAAGAGCGATTTTACATTAGGTCGCAAACGGCCGCAGCGCGTCAACGGATGCTTTTTTATTATTGAAATATTTCATAAATTCATAAATTAAATTAAAATCAATTTGAATCACATCTATTTTTATGTTAATTGATAGTTACTTATTTATACGTATCATTTTTGAATGAATTCAGAATGGCATCCGGGCGGCCATTATGGCTACTGTCATGTCACACTACTGTCATGTCACACATATTTACATTAGAATTTAACAAAATACGCGACAATCCGAATTTTACGGATGTATGTTGTCGACTCGAAATCAATGTTTTTTTATGTTTTATTATTTAGATAAGGTTTTAAGTAAGTCTATCGTACCCCTTGACGGACTTGTCAATATGGGACTTTGTCAAAAACGAACTTCCATACAAACATTTATGCCCGATTTTAACGCTTTCAACCCATTTTTTTCGATAAAAAGCAGCCTATGTCCTTTCTCGAGTTCAAAACTATCTGTGTGCCCAATTTCATAAAGATCGGTTCAGTTGTTTAGGCGTGAATAAGTAGCAGACAGACAGACAGACAGACAGAGTTACTTTCACATTTATAATATTAGTAGGGAAGTAGGGATTATAAAAACCTTCCACTTGCATCACTCTATGTTTTAAAAAACCTGTAATAAAATCCGTAGCATAGTTTTAAAGATCTAAGCATACATAGACAGACAGTTAGAAGCGAATTTGTTTTATACTATGTAGTGATTGTAATAAAAAGACAAAAAAAACGCTGCCTATAAACTATAGTGGAAGGACACTGATAATTTTAGATTTTTAACCTTTAGGCGGAACGAAGTTCGCCGGGTCAACTAGTTTATTATAATTAACATTTTATTAGATTTTGCATTAAACTAGTAAAGTAAAAGTTTTATAGCATATACTAAAAACTAGTTAAATTAATCCTGTAATGTTGTTTGATGATAGACGAAAATGTGCACAAAGTACTTCTTCCTTGTACGATTAATAAAATTAGTTTTAGCAACCCAAAAAGAGCAGTGATTAGCTTAAAGGTTGAAACTTGTCCTCTCGATCGGGAGGTCCGAGGTTCAAAGCCAGGCCCGCACCACTGATTCATGTGCGTATTAGAAATTATAATCACTGCTTTTCGGTGAAGGAAAACATCGTGAGGAAACCTACACACCCGAGAGTTCTTTAAAAAAAAAAAGTTCTCAGTGTGTGAAGTCCACCAATTCGCACTTGGCCAGCGCGGTGGACTATGGCCTAAACTCTCTCATTCTGAGAGAAGACCCGTGCCCAGCAGTGGGACAATAATGGGTTGACGAGAGACTCAAGAAGAAAAAAGTATTGTGACCGTTAAAAAGACTGTTCTACATATTTTTAAACCTTATTTTGTCACAAATACGCACAAATTAAGAGCTATGTGTGCATGTTTATTCTACAGGCGCATACAATAGTCATTGAGATACGAGATTTTGCAAAACGTTACCGCAACAGCAAACGCAAAATCTCGAAAATTATATTTTTAGCGCACAAATTTGCACAAATATTGATCGGCTCATGCGCAATTTTTAACTCTTCGATAATTCGTTTAGAATTTTCTTGCTGGAACAACGTTACCGCACATTTACAGCAGATTGAGCACTAATTACTTGTCCCACTCATATAACCGTTACCCCAGCAGGAGAGTAGCACCTCACTCTAGGTGCTACTTTCCTGCTGGGGTAACGGTCACAAAGTATTCTTGCACGCCATATTTCTTGCACCTGTGATTTAGTCAATAAATAACATAGTTCTATCCTGTACTATCAATTACGATACAGCTTGCTTATATTACCTGGGGTTATCGTGGAGAGTAGAAAATTAATAAACGCGGGCCCGAATGTATCGTCAAACATTTGACCGTTGACAGTTTTGTTTCTGATAGCCAGCCTCACTATGTCCAGCACTGGGAACAGGATATCTGTAAACATTGATAATAAGAAAAAATCAAAATAATATAATAAAACATGGTATTATAAAATTACTTAAGTGGGTAGGTCTAGTTAGAATAAAAAAAATAGTTGTTTTTTTTTATTCCATCTTCTAAAATTACATCGTCTTGCGCGTATTTACAGACTAGTTGCGTTTAAATCAGACCATTAAAACGTCTATTTTCATACCCTTTATTGATAGGGGTTGTCCACCCTTAACATTAAAAAAAATATAAATGGCAAAACAACGTTGCCGACTCAGCTAGTAATCGTATATAATTACGTCCACTCACCTTTGGGCCATTCCAACATATCTTTCAGTAACTCAATGGTTTCTGTATTTGGCTCGTTATCCTGTAAAGACAAAAAACATATCATCGAAAAATAGCTATTAGCAATATGTTAAAGAATGATATTGGAGATGCAACCGCCAGCTATTACTCTTTTGTAACAGCAGTGTGAACTTTTCTGTTTACATTTACAGGGTGTGGTAAATGGCATATACTTTCAAGTGTGTTTCCGCTTCGTCCGGGGTAGCTTCGCATTTGTATTCAACTTCAGATATAGTTAATTGTTCACTTTTGTCGTTAGTTATAAATTAACAATCTGTCGTTTGTAGCATAATCTATGGTCTATGGTCCATAGTCTATACTTGTCTATGGTCCACAGTTAGTATTAGTAGTCGTTTCGGAGATTTCGAAGTGTTCGAATCTCATTGTGTCGTTTTCGTTGGCTTAAGCCAAAGTCGTAGTTTTCCGGATTCGTCGGGCGCGCACGCGCAACTTTGTCGTTATCGTTAATAATCCGGAATAGTAGCCATTAATCGTAAAATTCCTTCTTTTCGCGTAATAATCAAATTCGTGTGCAACGTGCCGTAAGATCGACGCAACGTGTCGGCAGTGGATGGTAGAGGGTAACTGGTAGACCACTGCGAGGTAAGACTAGCTAGCTCGAGCTAAGGGTGAGTCGAAGGTGCCTTATACCCTATACATGAGGCTGCGCCCATCAGCAGCAGGTGAGTGCGTTAGATACTATAGCACGTAGCACTTTTATCGTCGCAAATACAGTCCACTAAACCTATTTCGAGACACGACCATTCTGTCAATCGAAGGAGGATTTCGGCCTAACTCCGAAATCCTTCATTTTGTTCCTTCGACCGGACATTTTGTTCTTCGGCCTTTATGGTGAATAGTAAAATTTTCGTTTTCGTGTCGTATTTCGCTAAAAGAACGGAATAAACGCGAAAAGTGGCTTCTAAATTTATCGTTTCGTATTATAATTCGTTTACATTTGTCGTTTTGTATCGAATTTCGTAAAAAACATCGTATTTTTCGTATTTCGAAAAATATTTTAATGTTGAGGGTATGAGGCTTTTTTACAACTCATCACCGTATTACATTTCGTTCGGGTCCCGCCATCTTTGTGACATTTTAATTTCCTATTTTTCGTTGTCAGTATTGCAGCGCGCCATATTTGTTTGTCGTTTGTAGCATTGTCAATACTGACAAGTCAGTGTATTTGACATTGACACTTAGTTTTAAAGGACATTGTTGTTATTGTTTTTGTTAGAACTTTTATTTAAAGTTTAATAATGTCTAGTGACGGAAATGAAAGTGGCGCAAATGATGGGGACATTAACAGAATTATCCGGGATTACAGTATGATGCGTCTTGAATTTATAGCCGGTTCAGACTTATCAAATTGTACTGAGGAGGAACTTAAGGAAATTTCGAAGGAATTCCATAGTGCCCAATGTAAATTGTTGCTTTCCTTAAGTGCTGCTCAACAGCAGTCCGAGATAAGTGTAACTGCATCGTTTGATACTAAATTCAGAAAAGTGTTGGCTCGTCTGCGTAATTTAAAAGGTAACTGTAGTTTAATTAAAACGGAAAATTCGTCGGTTTTGGCAAAGTTACCTAAAATTAATATTAAGCCATTTGATGGTAAATTGGAAAATTGGTTCTCGTTTATACAATTATTCGATTCCTTGATACACAATAGAGACATACCTAATGTTGAAAAACTTCATTATTTGTTATCGTCTGTTGAAAACAATGCCTTTGACTTGGTAAAGAATTTTCCGCTCACAAATGATAGTTATTTGGATGCTTACGAAACTTTGAATAAACATTTTAACAAGAAACGTCAAATAGCTAATCTGTATTATCATAAATTGTTGTCGTGTGAGCCAGTGAAAATCAAATCAGCTTCTGAACTTGAGCGGGTTCATAGAACCTTTGTGGAGAATTTATGTGTGTTAGAAAAATTTGGCTTGCCAGATAAAAATTTTATGCTTTTTAATTTGTTTTGGTCAAAATTGGATCGATCTAGTAAAGAAGCATTTCAATTAGAATTTAATTCTGATGAAATACCAGAATTCACTCAAGTACAGAATTTTGTCGAAAAGCAGGTCAGGGCATTAAGTGAAGTAACTTCTAAATTAACGTTAAGTAATGTAGGTATATTAAAGGAATCAAAGTTGAATAAAAAGTCAAAGTCTTCATTTGTCGTCTCGAAAGTGACTTGTGACTTTTGTACTGGCCAACACAGTCTTTCTGAATGCAAAGGTTTTTCAGATTTAGATGTAAACTGTCGGTTTAAATTTGTGAAAAATAAAAACCTTTGTTTATTGTGCTTTTCGAAAACACATAGGGTAAAAAATTGTCGAGTCCCTTTGAGTTGTGTTGTATGTGGGTGCTCACACCACACTTTGTTGCACTTTAATAAACTGATTGCTACCTCGCCTAATACTGGATCTAAACCGGATAATAACAAATTAAATTCCATTAGTGATACTGCACAACCAAATGTTGTTCTAACTTCTTTGGAAAGTAAAAGTGCTATCTTGTTCTCCACAGCTATGGTGCTTGTGAAGGACAGTGTGGGAAGGTACCAACCTGTTAGGGTACTTTTAGATTGTGCAAGCGCTTGCAATTTTATCTCGGAAGCTTGTGCACAGCGTCTTGGGCTGAGGATAAAACAATCTAAGCAGTCTATTAATGGAATTGGATTCTCTGTCGCTGAATCCTATGGTTCACTATCGTGTGAAATAAAATCCTATAATTCAAATAAAATTGATTTTAGGGTTGAAGTTTTCGTTTTGTCGTCAATTTGTAATGATCAACCAACACAGTTTGTCGATTTTTCGGGTTGGTCACATATTAGAAACTTGCCATTGGCTGATCCAGAGTTTGCTAGTCCGGGACCAATTGATATGCTCTTAAATGCAGACATATTTGCTTCTTCTCTCGTACCTGGTCTACGACGTGGCAAGCCTGGGCAACCAAAGGCTCTTAATACAATATTTGGTTGGATTCTTATGGGTGAGTGTGATACATGTGATCACACACACAAAAATAGAACTGGTAAACAGAGTGATTGTTTTGTTGTTGCTAACTCTTGTTCCCAGTTGTCGAATTTAAACTTGGATAACTCGTTGAAAAAATTTTGGGAAGTAGAAGAGTTGTGTCCTCTTAATAATAAGATTTTGTCGAAAGAGGATCAAGTTTGTGAAAATTATTTTGTTGAAAACTATTGTCGTAATGATGATGGTAGGTTTGTGGTTCCTCTGCCTTTTAAAAATCCTGAGGATAAAACTTCGTTTTCGAATTCTCGTGAATATGCTTTAAAAAGATTTCTGTCGTTGGAGCAAAAACTAAATTCAAATCCTGAATTTAAAAGAGCTTATGTTGATTTTATGAATGACTATGAAGTGTCAGGTCATATGGAAGAGGTGGATCGCCCTTCTTCAAGTGTAGGAAAGTTTTATTATATACCACATCATGGTGTGTCGCGACCGGACTCGGTCAGTACCCCACTTCGTACAGTGTTTAATGCAAGTTGTAGAGACATTTATGTCGATGATATCGTTTCAGGTGCTGACTCAATAGAGCAAGCTCTACAATTGCGTTCAGAGCTTACTAAAATTTTGTCGTCTGGTGGTTTTCACTTAAGAAAGTGGACATCCAATTGTAGGGATTTTTTCGTTGAACTTCCAACTTGTGATTTGTATTCAGAAGAATTTAAACACTTTGAAGAGATGTCGGATCTCTCCTTGAAAGTTTTGGGACTTTTATGGCATCCGCAATCAGATACCTTTCGGTTTCGTGTTGTCAACAATGATGACTCTAGGTGCACAAAGCGCACCATCCTCTCCCATATAGCGAGGATTTATGATCCCTTGGGATTTCTTGCCCCGATTACGTTTTATGCTAAATATCTTATGCAACTTCTTTGGACTTCGGGTGTTTCATGGGATGATAATGTACCACCTCACATTGCGCATGAGTGGTTGCGATTCAAGTCTCAGTTGTCGTTGTTAGTTTCGATTACCATTCCTCGTCGTATGGTAAATTCTTTCGTGTCGTTGCAGTTGCATGGCTTCTGTGACGCTTCCGAACGTGGCTATTGTGCAGTCACATTCTTTCGTGTCGTTGAGGCGGATGGCTCTACATCCGTTCTTTTCTGTTGTGCAAAATCAAAGGTCGCGCCTTTGCGCAAACTGTCGATTCCAAGATTGGAACTTTTAGCTGCTGTCCTGTTATCTAGTTTAATGGAGTCAGTGGTAGAGGCATTAAAGCCATTTCATGCAGTTAAAGAACTCTACGCATGGTCTGACTCTACAGTTACTCTCGCTTGGATCAAATCTTGTCCATCGAAGTGGAAAACGTTTGTGGCAAATAGAGTCAGCCATATTCAAAGTAGAGTAGCTCCTGAGCATAGGCGACATGTGAGCTCTTTATCGAATGCTGCTGATTTTGGTTCTCGTGGAATGCTTCCTGCTGATCTCATAGACTGTTCCATTTGGTGGAAGGGTCCGTCATGGCTTGTAGAGCCTGAAAAGAAGTGGCCTTCGGTGTTGTCGTTAGAACAGGACACAGGCTCTATCGAAGAAGAGCAAAGGATTCTTAGCCTTCTGTCGCCTGAAAAGGTGAATTTCGTTGACGATTTATTGAATCGTTTTTCGTCGCTTACAAAAGTAAAGCGTGTTTTGTCGTTTTGTTTTCGTTTTGCTCATAATTTGAGTAACCATAAGGATAAGTTTGTGGGTTCGTTAGAGCCCTTTGAGTTGCATAAAGCTTTTATGTTTTTAGTGAAGCAAACTCAACTTAATTCGTTTTCGTTTGAATTGGATTGTTTAGGTAAAGGTTCGCCTAATTCGTTACCCAAACCCTTGCGTAAATTGTCGCCTTTCGTTGATAACGCGGGTATTTTGAGGGTGGGCGGTCGGTTAGCCAACGCTGATGTGGAATTCAGCGTTAAGCATCCTATTCTTCTACCTCGCAATCATAGATTAACATTCTTAGTTATTGATGAGTACCATAAGAGGTTTATGCATCCCGGTGCTCAAACTCTACAAAACTTGCTTTCGCAAGATTTTTGGATTCTATCGCCTAAACGGGCTATCCGTTCAGTAATTTCTGGTTGTATGAAATGTTTTCGTGTTAATCCAAAACATACTTCGGTTCCTTTAATGGGAAATTTACCTTCGTTTCGTGTTTCCCAAATTAAACCATTTTCTAGGGTCGCTGTCGATTATGGTGGACCGTTCGATATCGCTCTTAGTCGGGGGCGTGGTGTGAGGACTTACAAAGGATATATTTGTGTATTCGTATGTACCTCTACCAAGGCGGTTCATATAGAATTAGCTTCCGAGCTTTCTACAGAAGCTTTTCTTGCCGCTTTGCAAAGATTTACCGCTCGTCGTGGTCGTTGTAGTAACATCGTCTCTGATCAAGGTCGTAATTTTGTGGGTGCTAGCAACTATCTTGGCTCCATAATGAAAAAGGCTTCAGAATGTCAGGAAATAAAGTTTTCGTTTAATCCTCCTGGTAGTCCTCACTTCAATGGGCTAGCTGAAGCTGGAATTAAGTCTGTAAAAACTCATCTTTCTCGTGTCGTTGGTAACCAAAGGTTAACTTTTGAAGAGTTTTACACAATTCTAGCTCAGATAGAAGCTATGTTGAACTCGCGTCCATTAATTCCTCTCAGTTCTGATGCAAATGATCTCGCTGCTTTAACACCGGGACATTTTCTTACATTAGAACCTTTGTCGATGCTTCCAGAGGAGAATCTAGTCGAACAGAATATACCTGTTACTCAGCGCTGGAAGCTAATTAGAAAGATGCATCAGGATTTCTGGAGACGGTGGCATTGTGAGTACTTACATACACTACAGCAGAGGGCAAAATGGGAAAAAACTAATTCGGAAATTAAAGTAGGAACCTTGGTTTTGCTTATAAACGAGCAAGCAAGTCCACTAGAATGGAAGTTAGGTAGGATTACAACTCTACATCCAGGATCCGACGGAATTTGTAGAGTAGTTAGTGTTAGGACAGTGTCTGGCGAGTACAAAAGGCCAGTCATTAAAGTATGTCCTCTACATTCGTATAATTAGCTTGCGTCTTAACGCAACCTGTTCGTAGCATAGTAAGTTTCGTTTTCGTAAATACGTAGTATTTAGGTGGGCGGTATGTTCACTTTTGTCGTTAGTTATAAATTAACAATCTGTCGTTTGTAGCATAATCTATGGTCTATGGTCCATAGTCTATACTTGTCTATGGTCCACAGTTAGTATTAGTAGTCGTTTCGGAGATTTCGAAGTGTTCGAATCTCATTGTGTCGTTTTCGTTGGCTTAAGCCAAAGTCGTAGTTTTCCGGATTCGTCGGGCGCGCACGCGCAACTTTGT
The DNA here is from genome assembly GCA_949699795.1 of Spicauda simplicius. Classification (NCBI taxonomy): domain Eukaryota; kingdom Metazoa; phylum Arthropoda; class Insecta; order Lepidoptera; family Hesperiidae; genus Spicauda; species Spicauda simplicius. Next base: position 5,665,931 of record OX453059.1, on the reverse strand, counting down.
CGTTATCGTTAATAATCCGGAATAGTAGCCATTAATCGTAAAATTCCTTCTTTTCGCGTAATAATCAAATTCGTGTGCAACGTGCCGTAAGATCGACGCAACGTGTCGGCAGTGGATGGTAGAGGGTAACTGGTAGACCACTGCGAGGTAAGACTAGCTAGCTCGAGCTAAGGGTGAGTCGAAGGTGCCTTATACCCTATACATGAGGCTGCGCCCATCAGCAGCAGGTGAGTGCGTTAGATACTATAGCACGTAGCATTTTTGTCGTCGCAAATACAGTCCACTAAACCTTTTTCGAGACACGACCATTCTGTCCATCGAAGGAGGGTTTCGACCTAACTCCGAAATCCTTCATTAATCTAACCTGGGTTTGATTACAGTTGTTTGTAGGAGGCACCAGCCATTTCAATCAGGTGGACTGCATGTATGTTATCTACTTACGTATTAAAAAAAAGGGTGTGTGTACTTATGTACACGCGTTAGAAGTCGTCGCGTAACAAGATAAAAATCTTTTTAAAAAAAAATATCTTTCGCCTTATTAACATATTTTTTTAATAATGCACCTAAAGAAATATAACTTAAAAAAAAACCTGCGACACTTTGGGACTGCCGCGGTAAAGCTATTGCATAGCATTTTCATTCTCATTCTAATTTCAACTTCATACTGTGAATTTAGTGTGACGAATCTTAAAATTTCACTCATCATTTTTTCATAACGCGAATCCTACAGTATAACTTCAAACAGTAACTTACCACCTCTCCTAATTTAACAACATTCTCCAATTGCTCATCCGTGAGAGGATTGAGGCCATCACCCATTATTTTGCTGTTGAACTCTTTTAGCTTGTCATGGATTGCTCTGAGATTTGCTTGATCGAATCTGTAAGTTTACAAATTTTATTAATTGTTATATGTTTGGATGGTTAATCATTTACTTTACGTGACAGTGCATTGATAATCATGAAGGAAAACATCGTGAGGAATACATTCGAGTTCTTTTAAGAACTAGTTTTCAAGTGTGTGTGTCTCGTCAACCCCTTATTGTCCCATTGCTGCGAACGGGTCTTCTCTTAGAATGAAAGAGTTTAGGCCATAGTCCACTGCGGTCAAGTGCGAATTGGTGGACAAGTGTCAGTGAAGTCCACTAATTCATTCTCATTTTGAAAGAAACCCTGTGTGACGACCTGTGTGGGACAGTAATGGGTTTATGTTGATGTGACAAGACCTTGATCAAGGTTGTAGAACCAGTGTAAATCGACCGGGGAAGTACCACCGCCATACCTATTTCTAGCGTGAAGCATTTCTTGCGTTTCGATAGAAGGGTATGGTTGCCGGCACGTTTTCACATGAGGCGACCATCATAGTCCTCGGGCGTAGCAACGCATCTGCGATTGACTTTAGATGGAAACCATGTTCTGTATGTAGTTGATTACAAATGTCCATGAGCGGCAGTGATCACTTAGTATCAGGTGGACTGCACGCTCGTTTGCTCCTTCAGACAGATAAAAAAAGGAATATGAGATACCTAATGTATGAGTCGTGCGGTACGAGCGGCTTGTCGTCCGTCGCCATAGCGGCGGACCCAGCGCCCCCCGCGCCGCCCGCCGCCCCCGCGCCGGGCACGTACCGCGACTCTCCCGTGAACGGGTCTGCGTAGCTGGAATACATTCATCTCTTATACTATCCTTACTTACTCATCATACTAATATTATAAAGTCAAGTTTGTAAGTGTGTTTGTTACTTCTTCACGTCTAAACGACTGGAACGATTTTCATAAAATTTGATAGGGAGTATGCTGACACTCTGGATTAACATATAGGCTACTATTTACTGTGGGAAATATCTTAATCCTATGGGATAGTCTGTACAGTCTAGTTTATTATATTTTTAAACGTGGACGTAAACGACCACAGAGTAAAAATTACACTTGCATGATGAACAATTTATTTTGGAACTAGTTGACCCGTCGAACTTCGTTGCGCCTAAAAGTAAAAAAACAAAGCTTATCAGTGTACCTGCACTATTATTATACATGTATGTATTATACATAAAAACCTTCCTTTTGAATCACACTATCTATTAAAAAAATGTGTGTGTGTACTAGCGTACACTCGTAAGAAGTGAAACTTCTTTATGACGTTATTTTTCAAAAAATAATTTACTATATGCAACTTTACAGAAATTGGTTAAATAAAGTTATATTAGATAAAGTTTAATAAAAGGCTTTTATTAAACTTTATCTAATAATCGAATCTATAATAATTTATCTAATATCTTGCGTGGTAGGGATAAGAAAAAGATGGCGCGTAACAGAAAAAGATGGCGTGTAACGAAAAATAAAAAAAGATGGCGCGTAACAGAAAAAAATGGCGCGTAACGAAAAAATGTTACACTAAATTTTTTTCCAACCCCGATAAAGAAGTTTCACTTCAAAAACTGGATTAAAATCCGTAGCGTAGTTTTAAAGATCTAAGCACACATAGGGACAGACAGCGAGAAGTGACTTTGTTTTATACTATGTAGTGATATATTTATGACCATATCTAAACGTCATGTCAGACATATTAAATATGCTTAATTTTATGACAAACTAAGTAATACATTATTTCTTACTTAATAATAATTGTTAACGAATACGATATTAAGTATAATTCACCAACAGTGGTAAGTTATCATATAACTTTTATAACGATTACTTTAATCACAAAGGCAAACTAATGTATTCCATTCATCCATCAGCCCGTTGAAGCTCACTGATGAACATAGGCTCCCCCTTACCAGACTGTATTACAAGGCGGGTATTTAGGTCTTCAAGAGTGACAACGCATTTGTGACCTGCTCTTGATTAAACCTATTCTTGAAGTAACAGTATATTTTAATATAGCTTTAACAGTATGTTCACCCGCGTGGCGGAGCGGTTACCATACCGACCTGACGCGCAATGGGTTCCGGGTTCGATTCCCGGCCAGACAAGTATGAATGATGGGTTTAGATTCATGTTCTGGGTCTGGGTGTTTATGTATTCGTCTTGTGTGTGTCCATGGTACCCACGAAACAGGAGAAAATCCTAGTTTGAGTGTAGAAAGCGTGTGTGTGTGAGTAACATATGTATAATGCTTACCTACTGTCCGAGGCTGGCGGCGGTAAATCTTCCAATTTAGCATTCTTTATAATGAAATTCGCTACCTGCTCTAAATAAACTTGAGGTAGATGAAATCTGGAATAGAAACATATAACTTAAATTTTGAATACTGCACTTAACAAAATTTATTAATTTATATTTGTTTATTAATCTTAACAAAAGACAGACGACAATTGAATCTTCGATTATCGTTTTATCGATTCGAAATGATCGATTAAGAAATGTAACTAAGTATTGGATTATTAAAGTTTTTGTTATTTTAATCGAATTTCACTTCTGATTCTCAACAATATAGAAATTTGTAAAATGTAAGATCCATCCAGCAGCCTTTGAAAGTCCCCTACTGGACATAGGCCTCCCCTAATCTGCGTCACTTAGACTGGTCCTGAGCCATCTGAATCCAGCGGTTACTCGCCGTCTTCTTCAGTAAATGTAACATGTAACATGTTCTGAAGGTGGTAGAACCAGTGTAGTTCGACCGGGGAAGTACCACCGCTACACCTATTTCTAGCGTGAAGCATTTCTTGCGTTTCGATAGAAGGGTGTGGTTGCCGGCACACTTTTACATGAGGCGACCATCATAGTCCTCGGGAGTAGCAACGCATCTGTGTTTGAGTTCAGATAGAACCCATGTTCTGTATGAAGTTGGTTACAGATGTCCATGGGCGGCAGTGACCACTTACCATCAGGTGGACTGCATGCTCGTTTGCTACTTCAGTCAAATAAAATGAATAAAATAACATACTTGTGAATAAACGTCTGAGCCGAGAGCCAGGGATCTTCAGTCTTATTGAACGGCAGCTTTAGCGGCGGCTCACCGTCCTTGATGTCTACGTTAAACACGAAGTCGTATTCCTGAAACAATAGTATAACCATTCTACTAATTAAAGTTAATCGGAAGAATTAGAGTATATTAATAATTACGTAATTTATCTGTAGAAATTTAGAATGTTAGATATGTAATATAAAAAAATGATAATTTAATATTTGCTCATCCTAATATTTTTTTATTAACATTAAGGTGTTCCAACAGTCATAATTTTATTTCGCTCCAGATTTCTTTGCACGATCTATATTAATATTATTTTAATTATAACCAAAAAAAAATTTTGGAAAATAAATTAAGTTGTGAATTTTTTATTAGTAGTTTTTACTTGACAGGGTAAAAATAAATTACCCTCACTCTGAGGAGGGTAATGTCTTCCAAGCGTATGTATGTCTGTTTCTTTGGCATGCCCTACAACCCAAACCGCTTAATAGAAATAGCTACAGCTATAAAAAAAGCAATAATCCCATCTTCCCCTGGTACATGCACCTTTATTCAAAAAAAGAAATATCTTAAAATTTTTGATTTGCGAGTTTATCACTTAGATCGTTCGCTTTATGGTAAAAACTCGCGAAACACAAATTTTGAGTTATTTCTTTTTATGAATAAAGGTGTGATATGTTTACATGAATATAGTACAGCTATATAACAATAACCCCACCTTCCCCTGGTACATGATCTTGCCCTCCTGCGCGGGCGTGGAGCCCAGCACTTCGCCGATCTCGTTCCAGGTGTTGTCGGCCACGCTCCACGAGTAGCACTTCACGGTGGTACTGCGACGGACCAGCTTCGTCTGTCCGTCCGTTTTGCCGGGTTCCAGGAGTGCCTCGGGACCTGGCAGTCTGTGTGATAAATCCTATTAATATATTTCGTCCAGGTGGTGGAGCCTAGTTCGACCGGGAAGATACCACCGCTACACGTATTTCTAGCGTAAAGCAGTTCGTGCGCGAGGTGGAACGGTATGGTTGTCAGCTCACCTTTTTTAAAAGACGACAATCTTAGTCCATGGGAGTAGAAACGCATCTGTAATAAACCTTGTTTTGTATGAAATTGCTTACAGATGTCAATCGGCGGCAGTTAACACTTACCATCAGGTAGACTGCATGCTCGTTTGTCGTTTCCTACTTGACTTTTATATGAAAAAAGGTTCCAAACTAACACTAGTTAAAAGTGGAAGATGTCACCTTTTATTCAAACATACAATTTATTAACGTTACCTAGAGGTATAACTTTTGGGGATCTAACAAATCTCCCTACTTTTGAAATATCATACCATAAATAATATCAGGGCAATGAGGGATGAGGGATTTTACCCTCTAATATTATCCTTTTACCTTTATTAATCAAATAATTGTATACATGATATCGCATTTAAAACTATTTAGTGGATACAAAGCCGTTACATAATATTGGTAAATTACAATTTAAAGAACAAAAAATGTTAGGCTACGGCCTTATTAAGTATAAAGATATTTCCATACTTTTAAAAGCAAATCAATGAAAGGGTATAATAACTTACTCAGACACTTTAAATCCACCGATTTCTTGCTCGGTGGTGTCTCGCACCTTGTCCACTTCCTCCTGATACGCCTTGAGCGTCGCCTCATCCGCGAACCGCGACGGGTCCTTAGTAAACACCCGTATGGCGCCGTCACTTGAACCTGTATTGGTTATTTTTTTAAACATTTTCTGTACTACCGGTGGTATTGTAAAAAAATATATATATGTAACTGACAATTTCGCTGTCCTGTCCACCAATTCACACTTGGCCAGCGTGGTGGACTATGGCCTAAACTCTCTCATTCTGGGAGAAGACCCGTGCCCAGCAGTGGGCCAATAATGGGTTGATGCGAACTGACAATTTGTAAGCGCCCCCGGAGGCCTATGCAAAATAAAGACATTCCATTTTCATCAAAGATCTACTAGAATTTTCTGCTGTATTGTCGGTGCCATGGACACAAACACCCAGACCCTGAACGCAAATCTAAATTCATAATTTACAAGTCTGAGCGGAGATCAAACACGGCACAGGCTCACCAGAATTTATTACGGTATAAGGATTTTTTTATAGACTGAAGTGTGACAATTAAAAGTGTAATCTTATAATTGACTAAGAGTGCCACTTGGAATCATCGCGTTTAAGAAATAAACTAAAGTGAAATTAATCCAATTTTTATATGAAGCTACCATTTCAGCCCTTAGGAGTAGCAATGGGTCTGTGATTGACTTCAGATAGAACATCTGTTCTATATGAAATTGCCTATAAATATTCTTGGGCGGCAGTGAGCGCAGGTGGACTGCGTACTCCGTTGCTACTTCAATTCAAATTCGGTTGTTATTCGGTATTCGGCATCTTTTTCACTATTCGTATTCGGCCGAATTATTCGGTTTTGGTGCCGAATATATTTGGTTCGAGTTTTTCTATTTTCTTGGCTATATGTTACGGTATAGAACAAAAAGACAAAACTTTTTTTCGTAAGGTTTATGTTTTAAGTCAAATCCTATGAAAAGTGTGATAAGTAAAGCCAATAATATAATGCAATCAAACTTCAAATCAACATTTTTTAAACCTCAAACAAATTCGCATTTTTTCTAAATATACTACACTCGCCGGCACAATTAATCGTCCACTTACCTATTTTTGAATCTTTCGCAGATGCAAATAAATTTGCTGAATATTGTTTTTTATTTGTGTTAAAAGTATCGCGTACCGATAAACAACAACAACAATTCTGTGAAAAAGTGTTGTTTTATGTGTAAATTAAAAAAAAAACTGAAAAATACACGTAATGTTTTAAGTATAACAGTCAAAATTCGACTAAAACACTAAAAAGGTACATGTGGCTCAACAATTCACAAAAATCAAGTGTCTGTACAATAAATTGTTGCCGAAGTACTTTAGAAATAGCAAACATGAAGTGTTACTATTCATAAACAAATGCTGTGACACTTAGAAGGGTGGCCGGTTAATTGTGCCGGCAAGTGTACTCTTATATGAACATTTATTTTTAAACCACAAAACATTTTTTAACACACTTTCGCAGTTGTTTCTTAATAACAAATGGTAACCGGAAAATTCGGCCGAATATCCGGTTCGGTAAAAGTTCAGCCGAATAGTATTCGGTTATTCGTTGAAACCACTATTCGTCGCATCTCTAGTTAAAACCAAATATATGCAGTATACACTCAAACACTCCAGCAATACTAACCAGTAACCACATCGCCATTCGGCAAGCACGTGACAGACCAAACCGAGGCGACCGGCAGACGCAACTCGCGAACACATTTGCTGAGCATCCACACACGCAAGCAGCCGTCCTCGCCGCACGTCACGAAGCCCTGCGGCGAGACTGGGTCTATGGTGATGCTGGAATGTTGAGGGTTTTTCATGAAACAGATTATTAAATGAATACGTACTAGGCACTTTTCATGAAACAGAGGTTATGAAAATTATTACGTATGACGAATGACAAATTTCCTGCCACTTGACAATCAATTACTTTTAGCAAACTCAAAATAAAATTGACGATTTGAAGTGAAAATTAGATGAAAAAACAAAAATGCTAGAACAATGTTATGGATTTTATTTTGTACTAACAAAGGATCTCAAACTTATTCTTGAATGACATGAGTGTGAGCAAAATCGATATGTAGTTATTAAATGGAAGATATATTGCTTTTAACGATTGAGATGTAATATTATTACACGCATATGTTTATAAATTACCTGTAAATATAGTTTGCATGCCCATAGTAAGTATTAATGCACTCTCCCAAGTAAGACCAAAGCTTAATACTGGCGTCATTGGAGCAACTGAGGAACGAAGAGTTGTCCATTATGGCAAGACCTCTTACACAATCTGTGTGCCCTGTAAATTATAAGAATAGGTCGAGTGAAAGGTAATTTTCTTTGTTAATTTTTTTTTCTTTTGTAGACAATTTCATATTTATGCTGCAACATTATTATTAAACTCTGAAAAATATTTTAACAAGGTATTTCTAAAAAAAAGTCCCATTTATTCCTTTCATATAACATAGATTTTATGTATAGATATATAACTTAGATTTTCACTTAACATAATTTGATAGGTAATGCAAGAAATCAATCTGAGTTTAAATATGCTTAATTCATCCTCAAATTTCGACTTGTACACTTATTATATTCTAAGGTTTTTTATTTTCTTCAGGATAACATAATACTTAAATATGTAGTAGCCTATTATAACAGAAGAGGCCAAAACTAATCCACTGAATACAAACCTGTAATTGTTAAGACTAGACTGCCATCTTTCTTCCATATTTTAATGGTTTTATCAGCCGAAGCTGTAGCTATGGTTCCATTGTTCAACTCGATGGCATCCCATACAGCTGCCTCGTGGCCTCGTAACACCACGGGTGCCATCTGAGGTGTGTTCACATTCCATATTCGTGCTGTATTATCCCAGCTTGAACTGTAAATTTGAAATAGAGTAAATGAAAAATCATTCATTTTATGAAGAAGCCATTATTGTCTAACTTATATGTGCAGGTTTCTTGTGTGAGTATGCTTGACAAAAGTTATGGTAATTCACATTCATTTATTAATTCCATTTAAAATTTTATATTGCAAATTCAAAATTTCATAATTAAAATCACTAGTTTATTTGAGAAACTATGCAATTTTATTCAGAAGTAGGTTAATAAGTAATTTTAATAGCTGTAAGGAAATTATTGCTTCCGTCTGTGCCGGAATATACATATATCTACTAGAGTATAATAAGTAAGCATTCACAAGAAGACATAGAAATGTTGAAAAGGTTTTAGAGGAGCTCAGTGCCTGAAATGTTTTCTTTACAATAATTAAAATTGCCATATTCTGGTTTGGCAGGTGCAATAATGGAGCCTCAAATTAGTCATATAGAAAAGTCATCTGTAATCATACTCAGATATCTCATACTGTTTGAAGCATTTTTACTTGACATACTATATTTATAGCTAGTAATAACTATATAGGCTAATATATGTAGAAACTAACATTACCTTATTAGAATTCCAGACTCCTTCCCTGGGGACACTTTGCAAACGGCATTTTCATGGCCCTTTAATGTAAATTGAGCCACACCATCATGTTTATTGTACCCCATGATAGTATTATCGCTACTCCCTGTCACCACCAGACCATCGGGGAATGCCATACAGGGTGGCAGCCAGCAAATACAAGATACGAAATTACTGTGCCCCTTATATGTTACGACATTCATGTAACTTTTAGTTCTGTGGAAATTATGCAAAGAATTAAGTATACAAATTTATTTTATCTACATTTCGTTTCACAGAAGGTCAATGGTACAAATTATCATGTAAGGAAAAAGCATAATGCCTTGTATAGTCAGGTTCCTGTTTTTAATTCATTAAAGAAAATAAAAATTATGTACAGTCACGAGCAATAAGGTGTGACTATGAACAGATTAGCAAAAGTATCTAACCCAGTTATTAGTTTAAACACAGTAATTGACATTCTAGCATAGTATTTAACTATTTACATGACTAGAATCAAACAATTCATTGAATTAAACTTGTTCACACACATCATCACAAGTTTTATTTATAAGGGCTCATCCACAAATGACGTCACTCTTTAAGAGGGAGAGAGAGAGAGAGAAGGTTGTTGAAGTTGTGACAACGGGTGGTGAGAGATCCTAAATTTTGTAGCATTACAATATGTACATGTAATTTCGAAACTGCTGTTGTAATTTAAAATTGACACGTGTAAGATTGCAAACTATATGTCACACTTATACATTCACAATAAATATACATCACACTTGGTTTGGGAGGTAGTCTCACAAATATGAAAATTGTGGGAGAGAGATCAAAAAATCATCAAATTCGTGTGATCAAATCAAATTAGGGATGGCTCCTATGCATTATTTGATATTTGTTATTATATTGAAGTAGCAAATGAGCAGGCAGTCCGCCTGATGGTAAGTTGCCACTGCCACCCATGAACATGTGAGCAACTTCATATAGATAGGACTTTCTATCTAAAATTCTAACATCTGTCAAGTGTTGGTATTCCTGAGAAATAAGATAGTTGCCATGTTAAACTGGCAACCACACCCTTCTACCAAAATGCTAAAACTGTCAAGGTCAAAATAGGAATGGCGGTGGTACCTCCCTGTACCACTTTACACTACCACATTAAATTCAGGCAATTATTGCTGCCAAAATGAGTTGTCTGATTGTGCACAGACTTGTATGCGGTTATTAAATTGCTTTAAATATTGTCTTCAGGTCAGCTTTCTAGCTAAAACAGGTTATGTCAATAAATTTGAACATTTGTTCTGGGTTTGGGTTTATTTATGCATCCGTTTTTAGTATAAAATTTATGGTAAGATACTGGAGCTAACTTTTATAAGAAGTATAAAAACAATATGGCAATAAAAAAAGATATACAAAGAAAAGAGACAAACTGAGATTCTTGCTGGATCTTCTCAGTTGAGGTCACATTCCGGGGGTAGTGTAAAAAGTGTGTTGTAAAGTAAAATAAAGACATTTCATTTGTATCTATCACGTCTCTTACAACGCAAGTATGTATAGATTACTTTGTATGGCCAGCTAGCCCAGTAGAGAATAAAAGATGTCGCTTTTGATCAAACTGTCTCCACCAAAATGAAACCTACTTATCCTTTCTTTCTATGTTATACACATGTGGTGCAATACTGATAACGTGGAAATTCCTATATGAAGTTATTTGCAATTTGTTCTTATTTTTACATTACTTGTAAATGATACTTGTATTAAATCTATTGTGTCATTATTGTAATTTTACAACTAAGGTAATGGAGCTTCATTCTCGCTGGAAATTCCTCGATTGTAAACGTGATGTCTAAGACTATAAAATGTAAGTAAGATTGAAGGTATACGAACCCATCGTAAAGCCAAAACTTCGCAGTCCTATCTCGAGAAGCTGACAATATATTCGCGTCATCGGTTACGGCGACGCACCGCACATCCATCGAATGCCCGGTGAGAATAGCACTCAATTTATACTCCGGAGACGCCATTAGCAACCGTTTATCTACAGCAATCGAATAACAAAATTTAGCCGACCTGCGGATATGAAACAATCACAGAAAGCTGAAATGTCAATATGACGTTAAATGGCACCGTAAAATGAATTGTCATTCTGTAAATTTTTAATTACATCCCAGCCCTGACCTCCTGGTAATATCGATTTAAGATAATTGTCCGATATTCTACTTAGGTCGGAAGAAGTTTCGTTGTGAATAATTTATAGTTTAAATTATAGCTTGATTAGTTACTTTTAAAAAAATAATATAAAAATATGTTTTTCTTTTTTGAAAAAAAAAAATCTATTACATTTAGATTACATACAATTTTATTGTTAAATTTAAAACATAAAAAGCCCTACAGTAAATAAACGTGTTGTGATTAGCTTTTACATCTTATTTGTCTAAAATAACATTTAAAATCCCTAATTTTCTAAGGTGCATAGTTACCACCAAAGAGTAAAGTAACATGTTACCACCATAATAGCCGTATCAATAATTCAGGTGCCCCGGGCTACAAAGACAAATAAAAAAAGGTAAAAAAAAGTGTCTATTGATTTGAATTGTTTAGAATGAATGACACTTAATGAAGAAGTGACAAGTTTTAATTATTAAATATTTATTTTACTAAAATGCAAGATAAATGTTAACTTCGATCTTTTGAACCCCTTAACAAATTTTGACACAGGGCCCCTCCGAGGCATGCTATGCCACTACTAATGTAGTTACATTGCTTAATTATGTTGTACAGTAGATGTACAGAGAGATGTGCGGAAATTAGAATTTTTCATTTTTAACATATTTCATAATAGATGTATAGTAATTATAATATTTATTTTTTTAACATCAATAAATCTATTAATTTAGCTATATCTAAGTAATTGATAATCATACCGCCTTGCATGTTTTCTGCTTAGCCCAATGGTTGACTGGTAGAGAATGCTTCTAGCATTAAGTCCGCCTTTTGTACCATATTTTAGGTATATTATAGTTTATTTAAATAAATAAATAAAACTTTTTTGTATAATCAACCTGCTTCAAACATAAAATATAGACATAAATTATTTTTTGGTTCCACCGTTTTGAATCCTCTGAATGGTTATTAGTGAAATATGCTCGTTTGTTACATATATTATAATCTTTGTCGCAGACTTTATATCAAATGTAAATAAGATACAAGACCTATGTTTAACCACAAGTGCGCTGCTATTTTCTGAGAACTAAGATTGAGTTAGATACATTTAAAAAAAAACACTAGTCGACAGCGTTAGACTATGAAGAGATATGGTAATCATTTACATGATTGAAGACAAAAAAGTAGTGTAGAAGAAATAAAAATAACGTCGTCTTAGACAGATTCATTTAAAAAATACTCGACAGGCCTGTATCCTCGCAGCAGTGCTACAGTAGGTCCGTATGTTACTACTCATTGTGTGGAAGAATATTGTTTATCATTGTACCCGTCTGCTATGTTCAATGTGTTGTAAAATACATTGACTTTTCTTTTACGCATAAGTTTTTCCATATTTAAAGTACAGCCAGTGCTTCAAGTTGGTCTCAATCTTTCTACAACATCCACTTTATGAGTTTTCAGATTATCAGATCAGTATTAAGGTTTATAGTTATGATGAAGGTTACAGAAGGAAAGTTACAATTAAATATGCAATATATTCGTTATCACTTATTATACTTTTAAATATTTATTATTATGTTTTATTTTATTATAATAATATATTACGTTACAGATATATTTTGCACAGTATGTGACTGACATAATAAGAAAATCTGAATTGAACGCATCTTTAATCTTTGCATGGCTACCAACATCCACAAAAAAATTTAAAAATCGCGGGAACTCCGAATTTTGACACGTAGACAAGAGTAATAATTAAAATTGTTGTAAATTATTTAATTAGATTTATCTGCTCAGTAATTGTTTTAAATTTTTTATGAAGTTAATATTGTAAAATTTTGTGTATCAGTAAACGTATCTAAATATTGTAATAGTTATTAATTGTTTAACGTTTAGCCGGTTCATAATGGGAAACATTATTCGATATACATTCGTATTTTGTTTACTAATATATTTAATTTTGTATCTAGAACTTGATATAAATGTAATAAATAAATTGCTAACAAATCTTTCCTCATATAGTGCCGGTAAAAGCGTACTAACCCTATGCATAATTCTATAGATTCGATGACACTTGGGTAAGGCAGATTGGGCGGGTGGACTGTACTAGGTACGTACAGTGTACAGTCCTCCGCACAGTCCTATACGCATGTAGTGTAAAGATGGCGTCGACGGTGTGTGTATCAAAGTGCCGACTCTTAGCGAAATTAGAAATAAATCGTGGTTTGTGTTTATCACCAATATACAGGAATTTGTCAAATAACAGGGTAAGTATTGAGTGATTTGAGTGTATTTATGAATTTATTTGATAGAGTTTCATAGAGGACTTTTCATTTCGGAGCCTTTTAGTCTGCACGTGTATATGCAGGTATAAGTATAGATATTTATTTTTAAATCAGCTGTCAAATGTCACAATTAGTTACCGAGTGTTTTTTGCTCGTAACTTTTGTTTTTCTTTTCTTATCGGTGAAGTTAGAGACACTTATCGTTAATTGTTATTGGAAACTAATAAGTTATATTTTTAAATTGTTGAATTAAAACTTTTTAAAAGTTCGTTTTAATTGTTATCATTGGACATACTTTTAAGTATTTTTTTTTATATAAAAGTACCTACTCAGGAGATACATTTATGAAATTATTAATGTGTAGATGCGTTTGTATAAATAAAATTATTGATAGGGAATTATGTATACTTTATAAATAGCTGCTTTAAGTTAATGTAGGTAGCTATTGAAAATAATTAAACAAATCAATACTGATAACATTATTTATATCCCGTTTTACGATTGTAATAATATTTTTGTTGCTTATTTAAATAAAAATTATTTATACATAATGCGATTAATTAAAACACATAAATTATATGTTTTTTTAATTTCGTCACAAATGCAAATTCAACCCAAACTTAGATAAGGATAAATATTTTTTCCTTGACTCACAGATAAACTCCTATCATGTCTGTTATAATGACATAATAATGTCCTGTGTTGAATGGACAAACATTGCATAAAATTATTACTTCTATATATAACTATTTTTTAGTGGAACATGTAAGTCATTATGGCTTAAATTATTATCCTGTTGAAGGTGATTAATAATAAATTAATGTTATGTATGGAAAATAAGGCATTAGGTATATGGTACCAACTGGTGCTTATGCTATTTAAAAGATTTTTTGAATTTCTTTATTTTAATAGGTGTAAAAATTCAAAAGTTTTATTATTTAACATGTTAAAAGCTATTAGGAGCACATCACGATTGAGAAAATAGAAAATAGGTTGTTTTATGGATTTTATTTATATATACTGGATGCCGCTAACAAATAAAAAACATTTTGTAAAATGAAACGGAACTGATACGAAACGGAACGGAATAAATAGATCTAGACTGATATTGTCAGAAACTAAAACAGATTTTTCGATATGTAACCATTATTCATACTTCGAAGAGGGCATAATAATATTTTAGTGCTGTGATTTTCATATTATTTATTGTTGTTATCAAGGCCATTGATAATTGTACCTAACTTCCATGAATATGTGTATTTCTATCTAGAATAAAAACATTATTCTAATCAAATTATTCCATAGATAAAAACAATTATTTATCTATTGTCTTTTAGCTTCCCATAGAATTATTCTAAAATATTAGTGCTAAATTATATTTCATTCATTTAAGCAATGTACAGAAAAGAAACAGTATTTAAGAATTAAATTCAGTAAACTTTATTGGGTGTTAAGTCCTAGTGTGAATTAAATATTGTCAATGACAATTTTATTTAATATATACATAAATGTCATGTTTTTTGCTTTTTTGTTATTATTAATTTGTTACTTTAACAGATAAGTTAAATATCAAATCACATTGCAAAAAGAGGTGTACGTATTTCTCGCAATTTTGCTCACGTGCTTTCGCAATTCTTGTTTTATCTATTTTTCTATTATCTAGTTAATACTGAGCATATTTGTTGTAAATATGCCTATATTTACTTTATGGCGTCGATAGCTATATATAGTCGTCGATATATATTGCAGAAAAAAATCTGATACAATTTTTCGTACTATATATCTTAGAGAAAAGAATTTTGTAAGAATTATCTTAGAAAAATGTTTTTAACCAGACTACGTTACTAGGAGGGTGATGTTTATAAATCCATCAAAACCCTATGAAATTTATAAGTCTTATGTTTCTGTAAATATCAGCATGGATAACCAACACAGACATGATAAACTGTGCGAGGATGTATATGAAGTTTTCTAAACATGAAATGTTGCTAAATGCTTTTGTAAATTTTATTTTTACACTCGATCTCTCCGCTGCTACGACGTCACTGCAACAAATTTATTCAGTGGCTGTAAACACACTTGCGTTAAACGTATAATCATAATAATATTTATAAAGGAATTTATAATAATGTAGGTATAATTATGTAATTTTAAACTACTTATTATGAAGAGAACATGAAATCGTAATCGTACTGTAATATGCAGACGAATAGTGTAGGTTGCATTGTTCACATTTTCGTGCACATATGAATTAATGGTACGTGACTCTTTAATTTGTGTTCATAACATCATTATGGACTGTAAATTATAATTAGAGTTCAAGGAACTGTTTATCATTAATTACCATTTATGCATTTAACTACTTCAACCAGCTGATATAAATGTTACTCTTATGAATCACTAATAAGATTTG
This sequence comes from Spicauda simplicius, assembly GCA_949699795.1. Classification (NCBI taxonomy): domain Eukaryota; kingdom Metazoa; phylum Arthropoda; class Insecta; order Lepidoptera; family Hesperiidae; genus Spicauda; species Spicauda simplicius. The sequence continues at coordinate 5,650,080 of OX453059.1, read as the reverse complement.
TTTTGTAGGGAATCAAATTTATTAATGAAAATAATCTGAGCTATTTTGATATCAAGTTTGTTTTATTGATTACAGTTGATATCGAAATCAATAAATTCCATGTTTATTTGTTTAATCTAAATCTAATCTGTAATGTAATAAATACTAGTCTTAAATGTAAATAAATATTTACGTAATTTATATTTTAAAGGCGGTTGGATACTCTGTAGCTCTATATCGATGAAGTATTTAGCGGTACTGTATTTTGGTTAGGCGATTAACACACGGCACTGCGCACCGCCGCGGAAGGCGGTGGCGGTAGAGCGGTTTTCGTAGCGGTGCCCCGCGCGGTAAGGCGGTTTACGCGCCTGTATGCGCGGATGGACCGATCTCCGAAATAAACTTTTCGACATCGAAATCCATTTTTATTAAATTGCACTAACGATGATCCGCGTGGTTAGGCGGCGGCCTGTGTGTGAGACGCCGCCCCTCCGCGCGGACGACAGCGTGGAGGAGCGTTGGTGGTAAGAACACCGCTGGACCGCGCGGTCAGTCGGTGTAAGTGTGTCAGGCATCAACGGATTTATTAGACCTCAATACAACATGAGATCCGCTTCACCGTCTACCGCGGCGGTGCGCGGTGCCATGTGTAAATCGCCTTAGTAATGGCGACAGTAGTCCGAGGTGTTTCAACTTAGTTTTTAGGGGTCGTAACACATCTGTGGTCAACCTCAGGTAGAATTTGAAACTTATTTGAGGTTGATTACAGGTGTCAATGGGCGTTGCTGGGTACTTGGGTACTTACCACTAGATATTTACTATTACTTACTATAAGGCGGATTGCATGCTCATTTGATACTTATTTAAACAAACATAAAAGATAACCAATTTTAAATAAACAAACAATCCTTATATGTATCCAATGCCCTGTTTATTGCATAGGCCTTTAATATTTCCTGATAATAATTTCAAAGATTTGAAAGTCGGTTAATTTCAAAGAAATGTGTATTAGCAAATGAAAAAAAAATAAAGTACTTGTATGGTTTGTATAAAATGATACAGTGTGCGCCTGTGGAACCAGACATTTAGCGGGCATCAGATTTATCATGATAAAGTTGATTTCAAAGGAATATAGGTATCTAAACACGTTTTGTTCGAATATTTGTTATTAAAAATACACTTCAAAACAGGTATCGAATGAATATTAATACACTTACCGTTTTTTCTCGCTATCAAATAGCGTGTTTAAGTTGATTAGTTTGGACGTTAGGGCATTTTCAACCTAACTGACCAACTATATGGATGAAAGATTGAAATAGTCTTTGAATTTGACCTTTCTATGTTTACTGGATCGTATTATATTGCCAGTTCGTCACGTTCCCGTTCCGTTTAATTTAGCACATGCATTAACTCATTGTACTTATTATCTGCGTGTTTCCAACTAGGTACTGCGGCGAGTTTATTGATTATATCATAAATATAGCGGATCAGTAGTAGTCAGTAGTCTAAGTAGAGTATGTTCCAAGCTCCCCCTAAAAGTGAGAAAAAACCTACTGAAAAATGATTAGTTTGCGTTCCGTTATTGCTGTTTCATAATCAATAACTACAGTTTTTTGCTAATATCGGGATGTATTTAACTATGACTAAGTTAATAAGAATTTTAATACTTATTAACTTACTAATCTTAAAGGGGAGATATTATGTAGCTTTACAATAAATATAAATTTTTCACACCGCTCCACACGTCTGGGTCACGTTTATCAAGGTTAAAATACAATCCGGGTTATAAACAATCTATGTGCCAAATTTAATTCATGACAGATCAGTAGTTTTTGCGTGAAAGAGTAACTAACATCAATCCTCACTTTCAATTTATATTTAACTAGCTGACCCGGCGAACTTCGTTCCGCCTAAAAGTCAAAAATCTAAAATTATTAGTGTTTCTCCACTGTATTATGCATGTATTATACATAAAAACCTTCTTGAATCACTCTAGCTATAAAAAACGGCATTTAAATCTATAGCGTACTTTTCAAGTTTTAAGCATACATATGGACATACAGTGCGAAGCGACTTTGTTTTATGCTATATAATGATTAAGATAAATGTATGTATTCGAAAATCTTAGCATATAGGTGGAAAATAATGAAAGTATTGTATCAGTTTTCCCATCTTTGAAGGAATTTCCTTTTACTTATAGTATTATATTTTAACAAAAACATTTTCATCCTTTTGAACTAGTCGGGTAAAAGTAAATCTCTTGCAAGTTTGATAGTGAATAAAGCCTTCAACTTTATTATAGCAACATTGTATGCGCTGCTACGCTAGTGTGCTCTGGTCCTAATCTTAGGCGTTCCAACATAGATCTTAAGAATAAAAGTATTGAAGACGGTTTCTAGTAGAACTCACGGTTTAAAAAACGTGTTTTAACTACCCATAGTCAGTATCTTAATCAGATAGTCTGTTCGCATAGAACGCAGGTAGAACCAGTGCTGTTTGACCGGGGAGGTACCCCCGTGAAGACGTAGTGTGTTGGGGAAGGATGTGGTTGCCGGCTTACTTTAATATGAGCCCATATCATAGTCTTTTAGAGGAGCAACGCGTTTGTGATTGACTTTACCCCTCTTCTGTATGAATTTGCATACAAAACTCCACAGGCCGCAGCGACCTTTTAACATCAGGTGGACTTAATGCTCGTTTGCTACATTAATAATATGAGAAAATAATTCCTGTTTGCTACTTCTATTACGTAAACACAATACAATAAAATAGAAACCTAGCTGTATGTGATGAACAGGGTCTTTAATGATTACTACAAGTACCTACATCTTATACTTTACCTACATAGTTAAGTATAGCAAAGACTTAGTGGCTAAATATATTGAAAATGCATTGTCCTGTCTGGTTATACTTAAAGTGGAGGTACTTGTATTCCTTTAGAATTTCAAATGCAATAAAATGGATGCATTACAAAAGAATGCAGTCATATAATTTGAATACAATTCAAAGTCTAAACCATAATGTGAATGGAAACTAATGTTGCGCCTGACTTTTTCTACCAGCTTCTGTTTGAATGAAGTTACGGTATAAAAATAAAAAGTCCAACCGTCATTCAGCCAATTTTATTAAAAGTATCTACTCCTATATCTGTTTTAGCCGACTGTGTATAATAAACAATTTCTATTGTACTATATTCTATGAGATTGTTTTTTCTTTCATCTTTATTTTTAATCGACTTCCCAAAGGAAAGAGGTTATCTATTCGTCACGTATATTTTTTTTTTTTTATGTATATAGGTGACTATGTAATACAATAAAAATAAATGATTAGGCAGCTGGATCACTCGTATTTATAATAAATTACTAGTAACTTAGATCAATTTTATTGATTATAACTTAAAATAGATTATACACGGAACAACAAACGCATACACGGAATAACACTTCTCTGTATTAAAATTAGTAAGTAGGTCTATAATTTCAAAATCAAACATCAATTGTGTATATATTGTGTATATAATACGTATAACGTACTGTTAAATGTTTAAGTATTGCATTTAATACTTGTATCATGAAGCATTTACATGGTCCATAAGTAGGGGCTCTATATTTATCGCTGATGGATTTATGATATGATAACCAATAACAATTGACCCTAGAAAGTGTATTTTATATCACCCGGGATTTTTATGAACCCATCATTTATAGTTTATCATCGTATAAATCAAATCCCGTGTGAATTATGATAAAACAGGAACTTATCAATTGGTACATTTATTTTTAGACATATCAGATCGATGCATTTACATTTATTGTATGTAGATAGATTTATACTATAGTAGACACAAAAAATCTGAAATATTTATTTTTGAAATAGTTACGACTAGATCTAAAGAGATTAAAATATCTTAGGATTAGTTTTCTAATACACTACCATATAACTTTATTTTTTGCGAGCCACTGGTTCGGGGTTCTGGGTTCGAATTCTGGTGGTCTCAGCCTGACAAATAAGTACATTACCCTTATTACAAGTCTATAATGTTTCCTCAAAGCAGTCAATGTTTATGTTTGCGCTGATAATTTCAAAGTATATTAATCTTTTACTATTGGTACACACTATTGTCATTACGGCTCTATATTTGTTTTTACGGCTCGTTTCGTTGTGTATATTTAACCGGTTAGTTATTTTGAAAAATATTACGTTACTGATTGTTTTAATGTTAACTCATATTTATAGGAGTCCTGGTGTCGTCGGTGGCGGCCCACGCGCCGCTCCTTCTTCACAAGCGTATGCGCCCATGGATCAAAAGCGACACCGACGAAAGTCGACACTGACAAATCTGACGGTAAGGAATCATGAAGAGAAACAACAATTAAACTTTATCATTAATTTATTTCAGTATCATTTATTACAAAGTTAAGATACCATCACCAGGACTACAGTACAGTACATTCGATTCGAAATGTTATTCACTAATAGTATTATCATATCTTATTCTTAAATTCTAAATAACATAGTAGATTAAGCTACATATTTATATGATTCTACATTTACAAGCAATAATTTAATAGCGTTTTTGAATACAGATCACAATTTATGTAAGCAAAAGCTTATTATTAACTAAAATTATTTCGACTTATTGCTATTTAAACTGTCGTAACATGACTCTAAAACTTCGAATTCTTCAAATACCATCTCTCCGAATTTTCCTGTTGTAACTTTATTTTGGTCCAAATTGTCGTTTACATAGTAATATTTCTTTTCGAAGCTATGCGCGTCATTTGTTTGTTTATCAACGGATGTAGAGTTTCTACGACTATCTGAACGTTCCTGTATTTTCTCTTCAATTTCTTCTTTTGCTGGCTTAGGTACAAAATTGTGTGTCTGCTCAACTGTAGATTTTTTTGTATTTACTTTATTTTGTTCCGATATAGTAGTCATAATTTTTTTGTCTTCCGTGTTTTTTACTTCAAATGGCGTTTTTGCCACACCCTTGCTGTAACTTTCTAATCGACAAATTTTGTTCTTAACTGAATTTTCGTCTTCATTTAACAAAGGGGGATCTTCCGTTTTAGAGAATTGTTTCCTATATTTTAGTCGGGGATTTTTATTGTCATCAGTCCCAGTCAATTCTAGGCGACTGCTGCAACTGTTTGACTTTACTAGTTTAAATTTAAAACCTGGAAAGCTTTCCGTTCTTTTATTGTTATCTTGGCTTTTCAAGCTCCCTGACTCTGACGAGGTATTACCGTTCTGTTTGTCTATGGTTACCTTCTTATGCTTATCCGCAGACAAACAAGAGCATTTATCTCCTCGACATTTAGTTTGACACGAATAACAGTCTCTACTACAATTTTTTTGTAAGTTTTTTATTTCATCCATTATTGCCTTAGTCATTGGACTTACTGTTGATCCAGTTTTAGAGTTTAGGACTTTTCCGCCGTAATATGTTACTGATGTTCCGCATTCTCGAATTTTCTTAAGAATATCGGGACTAACATACTGACTTTCGCAACAAAAATCTTGATTAGCAGAATCGCAAAGATATTCATCGCTTGAGCTATATACATTGTCTTTCAAATTTTTTTGTGAATATGGACTTAACCCATCGGTTTCGTATTCATTTGTAGAGCTTAGGTCTCCACTAGAAACACCACTTGAAAGACTAGCATTGTCCCATTTTTTGTGTCCGAAGTTCGTATCAATAGTCAGTTGTCGTATTACTTTCTTTCTTCCACCGACTTTGTTTCCTTTCGTTTCCTCGCTTAAGTTTCTATATGAAGTAGCTCGTCTGGTTAGACCTACATTTTCATCTACGAGTGGAGGATCTTGAGTCATGGGACTTTTCATTTTCAAAGTATCCTCAAACAAATTCCGGACCTTTTTCACTGTGTCTGGATTTGGCAGTTCTTCTTCTATAATTTCCTTATTAACTCTAATTGGATGATAAAAAAAGTGTCTTCGTATAGCATTCTTAGACTTATCTTGCGAGTGGTTATCGTTTTTCTTTAACAAGTTGGGAGGAATCTTACAAGTGTCTGGGTTAATGTTTTTTCTTGGAGCGGGTTCGACTTTTGTCCTAACAGGTTCAATAATAACTATGTTGTTATTTACCAGTAGCTCTTGAAAGCTGTAATCTTGTAGGTACTGTAATAACCCATCAAATTGAGCTTCTTTTCGGTAGTTAGCTATCATACTGTTTTTAAATAGTTCTGATTTCATTACTTTGTAACGCACATGATCGAATTCGTCACAACCTTTATCGTATCCTTTCGCTTTAATAAGTGTAGCTTGCGTTTTTTGATTTGGATCTTCACTACTTAACTCAACTATTTCTATTTCAGGTGTATCTCTACACAGATCTATTTCTGATTTCTTAAACGTCTTTTCAGGTTTCGGCATGTCATAAATTGTAGTTCCAGATTCTTTGAAAATTTTTTCTACTGGTGTGTCTTCAATTTCAGAATCACTTTTTACTTTTTCTGTTTCATCCTTCCAAAGTTGTAGTTTTGTTTGACTTATTTTTCGAATGCTGTCCACAATTTTTACGCTTTCTAGTGATTTGATTATACTACCGACCGAGACTTCAGGCACGGATGTGCTGATTTCTACTTCGTTGGCTTGATTATTTTTTTTTGTGTTGACTTTAATGTCACACGCTTCCATTTTTCCAATTTCAATGTCCTGTTGATTGTTTTGACTTTCCGGTGATTTATCAATAAGTTTTGACCAATAGTTTTTGACAGAATTAATCTTTTCTTGATACTCAATATCTGTTTTTATAGCATTGTTCAGTTTTTCTTTAACATTGTTATTTTCTGTTTTGACTTCTCGACTTATTTCTTCCTTTTCGACACTCCGTTCCGCTTTTACAACTTTGGCATCGGATTTTTCAGCATCATTTTCATCTATGTTGTTGTTTTGTTTTTTATGCTTTGAATCAATAACTTGTAGTACCTGTGGTCGAGTCATATTTTTGTTCACTTTTGTATATGTCAAATTTTGGATGTCTTTAACTGTTTTGTTATCCTTGATTATTAATTTTGAAGGGGGTTTATCTATTTTTGGTTGCAAGTAAGGAACTTTATTGCAGGAATTATTATTTTTAAGTTGAGGAATAGTTTTTCTTACTACTTTGTTTAGTTTAATAGTAATAAACGGATCTTTCGGAGTACAATAGTTTGCAAATTCAATAGAGGTATTCGATTCTTTTGACTGATACAATTTTTCTGGGAGTACTTTAGGTGTGTTCCGAACACTTTCTTCAGTTGCTTGTAAGTTTACTTTAGGTTTTATATTTATATGATTATCTATCGGTTGTGATGTAGTCTCCGTTATATTTTGATCAAGTGGTGGATTTATTACAATTGTTTGGTGACCGCTTAAAGGTACAATAGCAATATTAGATTCAGCATTAGTTTTAAACGACTGTACCCTGGACAGAAGTGAATTTATTTTATTCGATTCCTCCTTATCTTGATTAAATGGTTTACTTGAGGGTTCTTTGTATTTAATAAGATCCCTTTCTATTGAATTAGGGCTACGAAGACGTGGAGTATCGTCATCAGCTGGGTCACGTTGACGAAGTGAATAATGTTTTCGGATCCCAGTACGTGCTTTCTTATCTTGTATTGTTCTGTTGATGTTATCGTTAGAACGAGATTTTAATATCTTAACTTCTGGTCGATATGTGGAAGCACAATTTATTTTCAAACTTTCTGACTTCGTTATTAATTTATTGTTTCTGATTGTTCCTTCTATTTCATTAATTTCACGTTCGTTTTGATGAGTGTCACAAGTATAAAAACTGATGTCTTTTTCGTCAGGGTTAGAACTTTCAATAGTTATTATAGATTTTAAATCATCCTCGAGTTTTGTAAAATTTTGTATAAGTTGAGGGGCTGAATATTCGACGATATTGATAGTGTCGTCCGGCTGAGTACATTTAATTTGTATTTTATTTAATTGCCCATAACTTTCATTGCCCCCATTTGAATATATATTTTCAAAATTGTTTTCTGCTACTTCATAAGTATTTTCGCCAGGTATATCGTCTGGATCTTCTTCTCTTAATTGTGCATCAATTCTCTCAGATTTTCTTAAACACTTACTTATATTTATGTCTGGCAAGGAATAATATTGGTTTTCTATTAATGTTGTGACAAAGGGTTCTGTAGTTATATTTTTAGAGGAGCTACAATGATTTAAGTTATTGAAATTGTTACATTCGATGTATGTGTTACTTATATAAGTTTCGTTGTTCTGCTTCTTATTCACTTCTTTAAAAATATTACTTTTGTTACTTAATAATGAATCACGCCTTATGTCTGCAAATGTCTTTTTCTTCTGGACTGTAGTGTATATTGGGTCGGGTTCTAAATTTTTCTTATCGTTTTGTATTGTCTGTGTATCACGAGTACTGTCCTTCAATTGTGAATCACAATATTCATCAATTTTCTCAGCTAGAGAGTTTGCCAAATATTCGAGTTTATGCGATTTGTCTGTAGAAGAAGCTATAGAAATAGATATGTATGATGTTATACTATCTGGAGGACTTGAAATAGTTCCGTCGTTTTCCGAAAGTACAGACTGTGTATCAACTTCGTTCTTAAATTCTTGTATTTTATTATTAGATTCTGAAATGGAATTAGTTTTCGAGCTTTCGCTGTGTTTACTTATGATCGAAACTGCGTCACAAGAATCTATTTCATTTACCAGATCTGTTTTCTGAAAATCTGTACTACTCTCGAACTTTACTGGTTTTGGACTACAATTACTTAACGATTTTGGTGAATTGAATCTGGATTTTTCTTTTTCTCCTATTTCGCTCTCGTGATCATCAGTCGTTATGTATAAATCTTTGCTTGGCGAAGGAATAGACCGTTCGGTTTCGGGTGAACTGTCTTTATAATTTTTCAAATGCGCTTCAAAATTATAGTGCTTCCTAACGTAATTAGAGTCCAAGCTATCAATTTCGCTCGGATTTCTCGAATGCCCTATGCTGTCTTCGGATAGATTAGTCGGTTTATTTTCTTCGTTTAAATTTGGCCAGCTACCACTTATGGATCTGGAGGACTGACGGCTCTCTACTCGGGATACGGCGTCCTCTTTTTCAGATTTTTTATCGGTGTTACTTAGATGACTTGTTGTATCGTCTCCTCTTTGACCGTTGATGTCACCAAAACATGAAGCTGTGCTTTCAATATATATACCTTCCAAGACTTCCTCCTTCGTTTGGTATTTGGCACGTCCAGGTAACCTGAAATAATAAAAAGGTTTTTTGTATAATTAGGTATTTATTTATTTGTTAGGCATTAGAATATTAAGCTGATTTAACAATACTTCGTACTAGTTTATTTTTAACATGACTTAGGTGAAGTTCTGTACCAATTCTGACATTTGAATCCGTATGAAACCCTATTTAATATGTACCTATTTATATTAAAATTATTACCTATAGGTATTGATGTATTTAGCTAAACATACATACCTGTCTTTAAAACACGGCTTGTCAAATAACCGTGCGCGAGGAATTAGTTGAGATCTTTTGCTCTTCGCGTGGTTTTGAATCTGGAGATCTGTAAAAGTTTCTTCTCTAATCACAGCTAAGCTGCGGCTGCGTCTTAGATTAGATCCTTCGAGTTCTTTATGCTTGCACAATCTGCCGTAACTTCCACTAAATTCAGTGTCAGAATTAGAAAATCTCTTTTGCAGGAGTTCTTCTGCCGCTCGCGATCGTGTTAAATGTTGGTAGAATTCGTCTTGAGGTAATTGGACGGGTAGCTTGTAGTATTCAGCAAGTTTGCTCTGGTATTTTTCGTGTTTCTTGTTTTTGTTGTCACAGGTGTCCTTGTCCTTTTCTTTGCTCTTTGTCAACTTTCTCTTTTTCGGACGTTCGTCTTGACTTTTCTTTGACTCTAAAGAGCCGCGAGGATTGTCAAACTCTAATGTCTCTGTGGGATTCTCAAAGTATTGTATATCAGCGACGGTGTTTGCTGCGGACTTATGTTCGTCCTGACTCGATTTCCTTTCGACAAGTTCTCGAAGGCGGCTTCTTGTTGAGCTAGTATTGGAAGTGACGCTTTCGGGACGTTTAACGGGATACTCCAAATTTGACGATGACGATCGTCTGAAGAGGCTTGTCTTGATCGACCCGAAGTCGCCTTCGTCTTGACAAGAAGCCGCTGAGAAATTTTGAGTCCTTATACGGTCAACGTGATTCTGACTAGAATACGACGCGACCGAGTCCACCGAGTGCCTGGAACACAAAACGCCGAAGATTAGATTAAAACGAATGCTCACGATTACGACAAGATAGTACTGTTTGCGAAAGTTATCTTCGGCTTGGATGAAGTCATAGTTTTTGTGATGTCAAGTAGGTCAAATATTGATATAAGACGCGTGGGACTTGTATTATTGTATAATTTAACCAAACACTCGAGGTCTGGAGTTTCTGAGGGTTGTTTGGTGTTAGTGAGACCTAACTCACATGATGTCCGCCATAAGTTGGTGTAACAGTCAGGTCGTTTGTTGGCAGCTGTCCAGAGCAGATTAGAGACGCGCTTGGGTTGACAACAAAATCATTATTTTGCATTCCACACTAGAAATGCTAAATATAAAAATGAACCAGTGCACATATACTGAGTCATACGATTACCCCGCAAAAACATTTACTAATTGATCTCCTTTTATTACTATTATGTAGTACCTACTTGTACATACGCTATTATGATATATTAAGTAAAATTTCAAAGGTCATAAAATGTGTCTGTGAAATTAGCAAAATAAAGAAGTTATTTCTTTTTATCCGTGACGGGATAAAAAGCGTCCACAAAAACGTGAAACATTTTAGATAACTAACGGGATGACTGCCGTTTCGGCGGCGGACCGCTTTTTGGCATAATTCACGCAAATGAAGTAATAATGGAAATGACCAACCTATAAAATTATTCCTTTATTCTACGACCTTTGTAAGATAGTAGTTCATGGTTAATTTATTAGTATCAAAGGAAGCGCAAGTAGCACATACCTATTATTACCTATACTTCAAAATGAAACAACATACGTTTGAATTACATTAATGTTCAAAAGAAACAGCACGGTCCTTAGGATAATAAATAAATAATATTTTTAAATTGGAAGTCATGCAATAATTTAATATTTTTGAATAAAATATATTGATTTCAATTTTATATATTAAATCAATTAAATATCAGTAAATAAGAATCATTATTTTAAAAGAAAAATAAAAACTTTTTAACAAAAAATATCTACCGACTTCCATGTCACAAAAAAGTAAAAAATAATTTAAATATATTTTGGTCTAGAACATACTCAGTACTTAGTACATAGTCCTGAAGTCGGTGCTCGACATATTTCGCTGGACGACGGTAACTACGTCCTATATGAGCATCGACTTCAGAACTATGTACTAAGTACTGAGTATGTTCTAGACCAAAATATATTTAAATTATTTTTTACTTTTTTGTGACATGGAAGTCGGTAGATATTTTTTGTTAAAAAGTTTTTATTTTACACTTTTTAGTGACTATATTTTTATGTTTGTATTTAAATAAAGCCTCTAAGTTTGCTTTGTGCATCTACATATTCACAAAAATTAAACATAAAACACTTTTACAATTCATACAAACAGGGCGCCCCCTCTGGAAGTACCCCTCCATCATCAGGGTTGAGGAGTTGAAGGTCAAATTTTTCATCTTATATTGTTGCTTAGTAATCTTATAACATATACGTTAGTACCAGGTGGCTAACTTCTATGGCTCAGGCTTGCAGTACCCTGCATCATCAGGGTTTAGGAGTTGAAGGTCAAAATTTTAATTTTGTGCCTCTGTTTGGTATTATTTTTACATACCCGTAAGCACCAAATTGCCAACTCCTATGGTTTAGAATTGAAGTACCCCTTCATCATCAGGGTCGAGGAGTTGAAGGTCAAAATTTTAATTTTGTGCCTCTGCTTAGTATTATTTTTACATAACCGTAAGCACCAAATTGCCAACTCCTATGGTTTAGGATTGAAGTACCCCTTCATCATCAGGATTGAGGAGTTGAAGGTCAAATTTTTGATTTTATATTTTTGCTTAGTATTTTCTTTACATAACCGTAAGCACCAAATTGCCAACTTCTATGGTTTAGGATTGAAGTACCCCTCCATCATCAGGGTTGAGGAGTTGAAGGTCAAATTTTTCATCTTATGTTTTTGCTCAGTAATCTTATAACATATACGTAAGCACCAAATGGCTTATTCCTATGGTTTTGGCTTTAAGTACCCCTGCATCATCAGGGTTGAGGAGTTGAAGGTCAAATTTTTTTCCCATGAATTTGCTTAACAATTTCATTATATATTCGCAAACATCAAACGACCAACTTTTATAGTTCAGGCTAGCAGTACCCCTGCATCATCAGGATTGAAGAGTTGAAGGTCAAATTTTTCATAGTAAATACCTACATAGTAATTTTATTCTATATTTTACTCAATTGGACTTCTCCAGCTAAGGTTCGGCCGACTATCACTAATTTTATTATTTTGCTCCAAAAAGTTGAAGATCCTATGATTAGAACCTTATCAAACTCTTATCAGACTACCCCTGGAGTACATCCTTTCTAATAAAAAAAGAATCATCAAAATCGGTTGGCGGGATATTGAGTTATTCATACATTTATCGCGTACATTGAAAATGCAAATTTAAGACTTATGCGTTTTTCTTATGGATGCCCTAGTCAAAAAAATACTAAAAAAAAATGGGACCCTATGACACGCACTACCTTTCAAATAAAAAAAAAATCATCTAAATCGGTTCACCCAGTCCGGAGAAATGAGGTAACAAATATAAAAAAAAAAAAAAAAAAAAATACAGACGAATTGATAACCTCCTCCTTTTTGGAAGTCGGTTAAAAATCGATATGTAAGATTACATAATTTTAGTATTGCCCATAGACAATAAACCAGCTCGTTGCTAAGGGTTGCCAGAACATATTGAAATGTGCCGGCACAACTATGTGCCACAAGACACACTGCTTCCGATAGATATTTAATAAGCATTAATGCAGACGACAACTGCAGCGATCGTTTGAGAGGATGCCAAAATGGCGACGCCTTAGTGATAAAGATCTGGCGCTAGCCAGAGACAAAAGGAAAATATACGAGTCGACGAAGAATGAATGCCATTTATACTTGAGTTTATCATCTGCACAATTACGTCTTGTCAAAATGCTTATTACAATGATTATCGGCATCATATGCTAATGTTTCTAGCCTATGAAGTATTTTATTTTATTGTATTTTAAATTCTGTTTTCATCGCTACTACATAGGTATATGACTAAGTACATGTCTTACAAAAAAAGGAAAGTCGATATCGATAGGCGTTTTTCAGCTACCATTGAGTTATGCGAAAGAAATTTAAAACTGAATGGGAGAACACCTATTTTTTTAAGTTTTTACTGGTTTAATGGCTAATAATTGAATACTGGTTTCTCTGAAACGTGTAAGGTGTCTCCTAATACCCCCTTTTTCCCTAAAAGAAACAGGATTAATTCTTCTATATTTGTAGACACAGGTCTCTTGCTGTGTCTACATATATAGAAGAGGGACAGTAATAAGTTCCGTGCTTCATTATATTTAAATATTTAGATGATAGAATAAAGATTGACATATCAGGTAAACATATTTTTTAATACCGTTTCATGAGTTAACCTTACGCATAAAAGGGACATGTGAGTTTTATTCAAGGAGTTACGTACTTGTCGCATTGTAAGAAAGGCTCTCATAAATATTCAAGAGTCCGGAACTGTACGGACGGTCGCCTTTCGAAATTGTGTCTAAAAGTTTCTGTTCAAAAGGAACCTGTAATTTGTATAAGACTTTTGCCATAAAAGATATATTGCGGTCAGCCCCTATGGATTTTCATATCGGCTGCCTCCTTGCCTATTTAGGCATGAGGCGTTTATGGTAGATTTGCTAAATTCAGCCAATATAGTAGTTCATATTCTTATTATATAATCTTTAAAGACTCTTCATTATAGCTCTCACCTTCAAAATTATTGTAATAGTATTTATCGTGAGTGATAATTCAATGTTTAAATGTATTGGTAGTTTATTTCTCGGTCGGATAAGCATAGTGTTTTTATATGATCAATTCCGAGCAATTTATTGCCGACATGGTGATTGCATTTACTGACGTAAGGCGCGTGATGGTGTTTTAAATATGTATGTCATGTCCCTTGAACGTGTGTGGAAAGCATATTATCGGGATGCGGTAACATTTAGAATCTTTTATAAATGCAATGTTTTGGGAAAGAGAACGTTGGATTACCGTGACAAAATTCTGTCAATCTCTGAAAATGATGTTTGAATAAAAATATATTTCATTGTATAGAAAATGTACTAGATAACAATGTACCTCAACCAATGTTAACTGTTTATCTAATGACGTTGAGCGTTTGGCAAAAACTGCTATTTCCTTTTTAACGTTGATTCCGTCATAGTTTTATTCAGAAAGTTCGAGGTTCGTTATACGGTGATCTGAAAAATGTGCTATGTATTTAAGCGTTTTAGACAAAAAATATGAATTGTGCGGTATTATTTCATTGATTATATTTTACAAAAACGACAACGTTATTATATTGTTAATAGCTAACACTTTAATATTAAACGTATCTAATTGTGTAATTTATTTATACTTTTATCTCTAGAGGATCCTATATATGAGATACTAAACTAAAATTTTAGAGTAACGTTTCACATATGCAAACAGCTCCATGACAGACTACATTCCTATAAAATATACGATCATAACTATATGGCAGTCGTAACTGGATGGTAAACTAAGTTGCAAATAGAGAAATTGTTAGTACATCGTCTCAAGGTGCATATAAGTTTTTTGTCGCATAGAAGATTTTAACTTACTGATAGATATAGTATTTTACTCTTGTTCTCTGATGTCTTTGTTATTCATTACGGGGTATTCAGGTGCTCAAATATTTCGGAAATCGTTGTTCTTGGTAATTCTGATAAAAGTTTTAAACAATCATGTACAAGTGACTCTGAAAATACTTGGTGAATAAATTAAGTAAAAGTGGCAAATGTCTAGGTCAATTTGCATGCTCCTTATTTTTTACCTATCGAACCCTGTGTAAATTGAACGATGTTATTTCGTTGCTTTCTAATAAATTGCAAATAACCCACAAAGAAGACATCTATTCTGCTTATCTGACTTTATAATAAGACCAAAACATGAAGTTGGCAATGATACGGTTTTTCGCCGTTTTCAAGCATAACGTGAAGATTCTGACGCCCTAAATTTTGCTTTACGGATCAAATGTTGTCATTAGTCTGACACGTTTTTGCTATAAATTCGTGATATAAAAATAAAAGCTTTTAAAAATAGTCTGAGTTATACGTATGTAACGCCTAATGTTATTTTAGAACACTATAAACTTTATTTTGTTGGCGGGACAGTGTATATCTTTTTCACAATGGAATGGATGAAAGAAGAAATAACAATATGACGCGACTGATCCGGCAGTATTTGTCGAGGTTGCTCGGATAGATAAAGGCAAAGATTTGATCGGGTTCTCGGTCAACTGAATCCAATTGATTCGCTCGATTGGGTATGACATAGCCTCCATACAGTATTATTCACTTTCAGCACCCGTACACAATTAATCGGAACTTCTTGCATCGTGTAAAGGTGAAGTTTAATTGATTTTATTGTCATGGTCTTCAAAATTGGTTTGTTAAACATTTAGAGCCGGGTGTCACGAGTGGGCACCGTAAAGTAAGTCATGTTTCATTTTACACATTTTTGTGTTTTGAACAAAATGATACGATTTTCAATACATGCAATTCTAACATTTATTGTAAACATATTATATTTGTAAATTTGATTAGGATTTAGGTCATTTAGTTTGACAGGCTAATGCAAAGAGTTCACATGCTCTTATTATTGAGTTTATTGGGTTATTTGGCATAGACACGTTCTTTAATTTACATCAGTTGTCAGACAAACCCGCTTGCCCGCTGAAGGTGCCAACTAATCCGGTGTAAATACTTAATCCTTTGACGTGTGAGATGGCAATCAAAAGTCGACCAGCACCTATTCGAGCGCCTGCAGTAAGTCGACCGAACATGTCCGTGTCGATGTCGACTTCATGTTTTTCATGTCTTTCGGCAAGTTGAAGGCGTTCACCGTTGTTGAGTTTATTTGATATAAGTCGATGGCAACGAAGGTGCTTCCCGAAAGTGGAAAATACTAGGTATAGCTAGTCCACATGTTGAATCTTATCCAATACGCTAAGTTATGTGTGGTCATATTTAATACTGTTGCTGCGTTATTTTAATTACACCACGCGAATACTAATTAGATATACCTATTCATACGAAAGAAATCTAAATATACGAAATGTATTAGGAACGATATTATTATTACGATTAATAAATCATATCTTTATCTAAGAATCAGATTAGGATACGGTTTTATTTTTTTCTTATTAATTGTCACGAAGGGTACATGTTCCTATTTGATGAAACACTTCCGTGTTATAGGCCGAATAGTTTCTACGTAAAATTACGGCGATTTTCGTGACTGTAATATTCGTGACCTCAGGGTCATTGTACGTATTTGATTTATTGTCAGAAAATCAACGTCCAACACTTATAATAGGTAATAATATAAAGTTCATGTTAATAATCTTAACTGTACTTTTAAATTACTGAATAATGACCATTCCTGTTTAATTGATGAATGTATATAGGTACATGCATCATTACGGTTATTTGTTCAGTAAACGCCAGGGTATTTCTCCTTGACATGATAATTATGTCTCAACTTTAAATAGTCAAAATGATATTATGTAATAATCTTAATAAATCGCAATTAAAAAGAATACGCAGATTCATATCATAATTTAAAATTGTTCAAATAGAGTGCTGGCCGCAGTTCGGACCAACAAATCTACACGTCAGATCATTGTCAATCATAGGAACAATTCAATAAACGCAGTTAGTTAGCGTGGAAAAATCAGGGTTAACAAGTTCAAAGATTCTTGGAAATTCATTATGAATAGAGACGTTGAATCCGACAATGTTGTTGTAGGGCTCGGGTTTTTTGGCAAACTATCAGTTTAACGTTTTTATATTTAGATTACACTAAGATAGATCTTTGGCGCGGTCACGCGTATTCCTGGACTTGAAACACATAAAACTCACAGCGGTAAACATGCTATCATTAATTGCCAAAATTTAGTTTTATGTTACGCATTAAAGCTTGTGAGATCGATTACAGACGGCACAACAATGTCAATTATGAAAACTATAAAAATCCCGTTTTTCTTTGTTAGCTAGATTACATTGTACGATCATAACAATAAATAAAACTTTTAACACATATAGACATATTAGTTTAGAAAATCAAATAAAAAGATATTACGGAGATATATTAATTGTATTAATTTGTGTTAAAGACATAATCACATGTTACGTCCTTATATATATCGTTTTCACATCTTACTATTATTATTAAAGCGAAAGTTTGTGTGAATGTAGGTTTGTTATTCTTTTATGGAAAAACTACTGGTCCATTTTCCCTGTAATTAGGATAGTTTATGACCTGAATTAATATATATAACAATCATTACCGTAGGTAATGCGACCAATGCGGGCGAAGCCGTAAAATAAGCTAGTATTACATATAAGTATTTAGCATTACAGACTAGTTCAGTGTCTAGGTCAGGGTATCTAGCGCGCACACATGTCAATAAACACGCTCAGCAAAACATGTACGGCCGCGGCCGTTGCATACAAAAATGGTACCACGGTTGGTTCGCTCGATTATCGCAGTGAATACGATTATGATTTTTTACTGTATCCGCCGTGGCCGCCTTTCTTCCCGTGACACCCCAGTTGCGATCTGTGTTCGCGCCGCATTTCATTCATTAAACAAGTACATAAATACCAGCAATTAATTCAATTATTGCCACACTCTATGGGCTCTAATTATCTCCGTTTCTTATAAGCAATTTAGTTACATAGACACGTCTAAATTATCGTTACCTATTAGTATAACTACGTAATCGTTGACAGTCGAAGCACAAATTCTAATGCTTACACTTTGATCTTTCGTGATTAGCAAAAACCGGCCAACCTTATTAACAGTAAAAAATAATTGAGAAACACGATTTGTTTTTTTAATGAGTTCGAGTTATTTGCAACATTTGTTAAAGTTTTTGTTGGTAATTGGCACTGTATTAATTCCGCTTGATAGAGTTGCCAACTGCCAAACTATTCTGACTTCGGACTAAACCCATGTCTTCATATTGAGATTAAATACACTTACATGCCCTTATCAAACTAACTTCCTGAGGATTAGTTTGTAGAAGTTAAATAGGGTAAGTACTTGGACCATTAAGTGGTTTTACACACAGACATAAGAGATAATTAAACTATTTTCAATGACACTTTAATATGAAGTTGTTATAACAAGATATCATAATTATGACTAGATGATGCACGTGGTTTTGCCCAAGATTCGATTTGAAACCGCTACTTATGATTTAGAAACACTTTTTTAGCGTGTCTTTGGACCCGTTCATTTTTTGTCCGTTCGTCTCAAAGAGGTCGGTGTGGACACGGCTGGATATTTATAATAACTGTGCTCAAAAAGTATAGTAACATTTGACTAGTATTTCGAATAGTAACGTAATAGTACGAAAAACTAATAATGAAGTACAAAGTCTAGCCTTGGCCTTTCTTTACCGATATTAAGTATTCTGACAATAAGATTGCTAGATTAAGTATATCCAAACATAATGCGAAAAACAATTTAACCTTTGTGACATATTTTAGGGCCTCCTTCGCAAAGCCTTAGTTAACTTATTCAATAGATTAGTCGCTATTCTAGATATAATTTACTAATTGTTTTTTGTAATTTAGTTCTATTTGAAAGTTTTTAGTTCAATTGAGAACTTTATTCACATAGTTTTACATATTTTTGATATTATTGAACAGTACGTGGCGTTTATTGTGTTATTATTCACACTGCATTACATTTAACGTACTTCGTGTCAAGTCAATATTCATATTATGTTCAAATTGACATTTACACTGAAGTGCCTATGTTAACACTTGTTTACGTAAGTATGGAGCGTCTTTAGATTCTGGTCGAGTTTCAGAGTTACGTCAACATGTTTTTGTACAACGTAACTTTTCTATTCCTCAATATTCTTAGTACTTATATGTTCGATTAAACTATTGCGGAATGTTTTTTTTTATCTGACTGAAGTAGCAAACGAGCATGCAGTCCACTTGATGGTAAGCGGTCACTGCCGCCCATGGACATCTGTAATCAACTTCATACAGAACATGGGTTCCATCTGTCGTCAATCACAGATGCGTGCTACTCCCGAGGACTATGATGGTCGTCTCATATAAAAGTGTGCCAGCAACCGCTCCCTTCCATCGAAACGCAAGATATGCTTCACGCTAGAAATAGGTGTGGCGGTGCTACTTCCCCGGTTGAACTACCCTGATTCTACCACCTTCAAAATGTCAATATAATTACATCATTTCGAACACTTCACTCAGGAGATTAAAACAATTTAGTATATTGTTGTTGACAAACAATGAAGCTGTTTATTTTCTTTTATACTTAGACATTACATCTACTTTTGTATATTATGATCCTCATAATTCTCTTAACTCATTATTTTCTAAGAGATTGAATGAGTAAACGAATATGCAGCCTCCCCGATGGGTCATTGCCGAACACAGCAATTGCCAATATGATTTAAAATAAACGGCAAGTGGTCTCCCTATCCTAACTTTGCAGAAAAACATATAAAATGATATTATTAAACATATTTTTATCGCTTGGAAAATTTCCTAAGCCGCGTTCAAGCTTACGTTATAGAGTTTAAATTTTTAATCTCGTAATATATTTTCTGAAGACGCTAGCTCGTTTCACCGTGTCAGGTTCAAGACCAGTTAAGCGTTTAGTAAGAAGAGTTAGTAGTGGCCCCAATTTCGAGGATATCACGAGCCGGAGTGGCTTTAAGTTTAAAGTGGGGTTTAAATTACCTGACAGTAACGGGTAATTTACCCACCAGTTATAAATTATGACTTTCAACACCGACTCATTACGTGCAATACTTGACGTGTTGCAATAGATTGTCCCTGTTTAATATTACCCGAATTTGACACATCGAGGTCCGAAGCACGTAAGAGTGATTTTTAACCGACTTCCAAAAAGGAGGAGGTTATCAATTCGTCTGTATTTTTTTTTTTTTTTTTTTTTTTTATATTTGTTACCTCATTTCTCCGGACTGGGTGAACCGATTTAGATGATTTTTTTTTTATTTGAAAGGTAGTGCGTGTCATAGGGTCCCATTTTTTTTTAGTATTTTTTTGACTAGGGCATCCATAAGAAAAACGCATAAGTCTTAAATTTGCATTTTCAATGTACGCGATAAATGTATGAATAACTCAATATCCCGCCAACCGATTTTGATGATTCTTTTTTTATTAGAAAGGATGTACTCCAGGGGTAGTCTGATAAGAGTTTGATAAGGTTCTAATCATAGGATCTTCAACTTTTTGGAGCAAAATAATAAAATTAGTGATAGTCGGCCGAACCTTAGCTGGAGAAGTCCAATTGAGTAAAATATAGAATAAAATTACTATGTAGGTATTTACTATGAAAAATTTGACCTTCAACTCTTCAATCCTGATGATGCAGGGGTACTGCTAGCCTGAACTATAAAAGTTGGTCGTTTGATGTTTGCGAATATATAATGAAATTGTTAAGCAAATTCATGGGACAAAAATTTGACCTTCAACTCCTCAACCCTGATGATGCAGGGGTACTTAAAGCCAAAACCATAGGAATAAGCCATTTGGTGCTTACGTATATGTTATAAGATTACTGAGCAAAAACATAAGATGAAAAATTTAACCTTCAACTCCTCAACACTGATGATGGAGGGGTACTTCAATCCTAAACCATAGAAGTTGGCAATTTGGTGCTTACGGTTATGTAAAGAAAATACTAAGCAAAAATATAAAATCAAAAATTTGACCTTCAACTCCTCAACCCTGATGATGAAGGGGTACTTCAATCCTAAACCATAGGAGTTGGCAATTTGGTGCTTACGGTTATGTAAAAATAATACTAAGCAGAGGCACAAAATTAAAATTTTGACCTTCAACTCCTCGACCCTGATGATGAAGGGGTACTTCAATTCTAAACCATAGGAGTTGGCAATTTGGTGCTTACGGGTATGTAAAAATAATACCAAACAGAGGCACAAAATTAAAATTTTGACCTTCAACTCCTCAACCCTGATGATGGAGGGGTACTTCCAGAGGGGGCGCCCTGTTTGTATGAATTGTAAAAGTGTTTTATGTTTAATTTTTGTGAATATGTAGATGCACAAAGCAAACTTAGAGGCTTTATTTAAATACAAACATAAAAATATAGTCACTAAAAAGTGTAAAATAAAAACTTTTTAACAAAAAATATCTACCGACTTCCATGTCACAAAAAAGTAAAAAATAATTTAAATATATTTTGGTCTAGAACATACTCAGTACTTAGTACATAGTTCTGAAGTCGGTGCTCATATAGGACGTAGTTACCGTCGTCCAGCGAAATATGTCGAGCACCGACTTCAGGACTATGTACTAAGTACTGAGTATGTTCTAGACCAAAATATATTTAAATTATTTTTTACTTTTTTGTGACATGGAAGTCGGTAGATATTTTTTGTTAAAAAGTTTTTATATTCTTGTGACAACGTGTAATTTCAAAACAAATGTGGAACTGGTTGACCATTACGCATATTTACTATGCAAGATACATAGTGTACTGTTACGAAATTATAATTACAACTCTACTTCCTACGCAAATTATTGGTACAAATACAAATACAAATACAAATATTTTATTTCGCAAGAACATGGTACATGATGTAGGTGTACAGTAATTGTAAAATTATTTAGGTCCGCCAAGTTCCGCCTGTCAAGGCATGCAAAAAGTTTCATCATAATCATCATCATCATCATCATTTGTTATATTTATTCTAAATCTATTTTACTTCCCGCGTGTTGACATCGAAATAAACACTTTGTAACATCCTTAACAAGAATTATAACATCCTTATATCAAAGATCCTCAAAGTATGCGTTAAAGTATTGTCTAAATCCCTCTCATTTTCACAGTCCATTCATGCCCAGCAGTGGGGTTTCTATGGGTTAAGCTTGGTACAATATATTTATATCTATCTTTCATACAAAAGAAATTCTTCTAGATTACTATTAAGGGTTTGCTTTTCTTACAAAATATCATTTTATTAAACTTACCCCTAACTGAATTGTTAAAAGGTCAAACCTTTGATTATGTTTTATCCCGAACTGTCCTTGTACAAGCATTTATTGTTGACTATAATTAATCTCAGGGTTAGTGACTGCTATTGAAACTTATACTCATGTATATCAATTGGACATTAGTAATTGGTTTTCGTAATTTATTAAAAGCGCTATAATTTGAAAATGATGTATCTCATTTTTATAATGTTGTTGCTCATCAGTTGTTCAATCATAAGGTTATGTAATTTTATCCAGTAGGTACGACGTTTTTTTATTCCCGTGGCACGTAAACATTATTTATTGTACAATAGAATCGGTTAAAATATATTTTATTACCTAAAACGTTAAACACTTTTAGTAAAAATATGTTTTGAAATTTAATGTATTTTTCGTGCTTCATTGCTAAGGCTTTGCTAGTTGGCGATTCCATATGGAGGTATGTCAACCTTCGAAGGGGTCGGGATCCACACTTAGAAAACAATAATATAGCATATCATACCTAAGTACACAAATTTATTACATTTTTTGATTACTATTAAATTAGATTGACAAGAGTTTTCTTGGCACATTCTAGTCTTAATCAAATAATAATATAAAAATGATCAAATAAAATGTTTTGTACAGTTCCTAATGAAGTCCAGTAGAAGTGACATTTCATTCATCGATAATAGGTGGAGACACAAATGTAACTTAATCATACTATCATTTTATATGTATTTAGCAGATCACAACTTAAAAGCTGTACTAAAAAGACGCACATTTTATTCTCTAGTCATGATACCTACCATCGATAAGCCATGACATTGTCTGCTTAAGGGGACTTTACATTATTAGTATGATGTATCTTTAGAAGTCGAAATAAAAGTATATGGGTAACAATAAAGTTAAAAGACTGAATTTGTATGTATTTTAGTCATTTATACTTTAATATTTAATAAAGATCAAGAGACTTAACGAAGGTCGATATCTGCGACCTTCACCTAGTAGTGGATGAACTCTGAAATTGGTTTAGGTTTGATTCAGCTCGCTGGCCGTGAATTATCTAAGTTTGAAATTAATGTTTCAGAAACTTGTTCAGGATTGCGAATTAGATGAATTTTAACTACTTTAGGTATAATTAAAGTAAATGTAAATGTTACTTTAATATTAGGACCATAACACATACATACCTACACATATACTTAAATATCTAAAGATTTTTATTGAACTAAAAACAAATTACAAAGTATTGACATTCGTAAACATCTACAATAGTAAAAATACTGTGTCGCAGCGGTTTACGCCCATCCCGAACCATAGTAAAGGTAAGTTCAATTTCAATGTATTTTTTTTCCAAGTTACTTCTAAGTATTTTACATTTTTACACTTAATATCTTGGTAGCTCCTGTAAAAATTCATAATAAAACATTTTAAACTATTTTTACAGACTATAATTTGTGTTAGTAGTTTAAAATAAATTGAAGGACAAAATGACAACGTCTCTTGTAAATTTAAGGTACCGTATCAAACTACACGTAGGAATGGACAAAGTCTGTAATTGAGTTGGACGAAGTTTGCTTGGCCACCAGACAGATTTTGTTTAGCTTCAGGTTAGTTAGGCGATATTCATACTATCAACATGGTGCCAACCCATTATTGTCCCACTGCTGGGCACGGGTCTTCTCTCAGAACGGGAGAGTTTTTTTAAAGAACTCTCGGGTGTGTAGGTTTCCTCACGATGTTTTCCTTCACCGAAAAGCAGTAATAATTAATTTCTAATACGCACATAAATCGGTGGTGCGTGCGTGCCTGGGTTTGAACCTCGGACCTCCCGATCGAGAGAGCAAGTTTAAACCATTAGGCTATCACTGCTCTCAACTATACTATCAACATACTCTTAACTAATAAGACTTAACAGGAGACTTGTTGCAATGTTACTTTTCCAATGACTAATATGACATTTCAATGTAATGTTAATAGAGATCTAAATTTAAGTTCGTCTATTTCATTACTACATTGTTCATAGCTTTACACGTGGATGTCAATATGTTATTTATGAACACGCTGATAAAAATAAATTAAGTAGTTAATCTAATTCAAGATAGTTGAGAGTTAACTCCCTTCCATGAGAGATTAAATGAGGGCTTTGAATGTCTATGAAGTCTTTTGCCTGACCGCATGCCAGCTAAGCATCAAAGCTGGTTTTACTATTCCTTGCCTTTCTCTGACGTCCGGGAATTGTACCCAAGAATAAGAGTATATATCCAACCCGAAAAAGTTTGTGGCTTCCTTATAAAAAATGATAACTATACGGTATTTTATGTAATTTATTTATTATATTACTACTACATTATTATATTACACTAACACATACATATAATATTTATGTATGTGTTAGTGAATGTGTACAGCGTAATACAATAAATAAATTACATACACGTATAATATGATATGTGGGTGAAGTGCCCACAAATATAATTTTGAGATATCGCGATAACTAAGCTAAGTTACATTTTGTCAAAAATAATGTAAGAACAAAATGTAAACCTCTGTTAGACAATTGCTTTGGCTCGTAAATTTGCATGATATACGCTGAATACGTTACGATGATGTAACATACGTGGTTCTTTGAGTTATGGTGAAGCGTTCTGTTGCGGTTAATATATTTTATTGTTAGAACGTACTGTCAATTTCTATGTAAGAATCTACATTTTGTTATCTTTTTTAAATATTGTACCTAAGTGAAATATCGAACAGCGATATTTTAAATTTATCATGTGATATATCGTTTATCATAAGTCTTTAAGATAGGAATTTTACTGAGGACTTATCCCTGCTACATCTGTCTTGGTAGTATTAAGTCATGAGGCTTATGTGGTTTTTTGGGTGCTTATATTTTAATATAGTCCTCTAGAGACAAACTTAACTATTTGTCGTATACCTACTTCATTTAATGTTTGTAATAAATCTTTATATTATGCATATAAAGTACGTAGGAAAAAAACGTGTATCAAATTAGATTTTACTTACATGAATTAAAATAGTAGGTAATTAAAATCATAGGAACTAAACTCCTCAATTTTTATCTATAATACTGGCATCACATAGAAATTAACCTAAGTTACCTACAGTTAATAATTTTAAACCTTATTCAATGTATTTCGTAGTCGTTGGTGGGTTTACATTGTAAATAACTGATTGTAATTAAAATCGTTGCAACGGTAGGTACCTTTAAACGCGGTTACAAGTTTATTTATACGCGTTTACTCAGTGCAGTAAATATTTAGCTTTGTTTTATTAATACACATTCGAATTTACTTTAGGTCTTGATTGGTTTTCGATTCGTTTGTGTAAAGTGTAATGATTGCTTTCGAACGTACATTTAGTGTATATGGATAATAAATAAGTCTGAAATGTAAATTTAAAAAATACATTAACTTTAACATTTTTTTTGGAATTTATCTATTTTTAAATACTATTTTACTTTGATATACCAACCAAGATAGCGTATAATAATGTTAATATACCAATAATATTTAAAAGTAGCAAGTTACTTATTTAGGTAACAAACATTTTGTAGGCTACGAAATTTATAATTTCACACAGATGAAATAAAGAAATTTTGCAAAAGAATTTGAGAGACGATCGCAGTTCGATGTTCTGCTAATAAAGGTGTTTCTACACTTTCATTAATTAATTTATTAGCCAGTGTTTTGTTATGATTGCAGTATATCATTCACAAACTTAAACTTTATATATTTATGTAACACGTCTTTCTATTTATCTTTAAAATTACGACCAAAAAATCGAGATATTCGTGGCTTATCTTTACAGCTGCGTATGTTACATTTCATTCATTGGTATGCGATAACGTGGAATGTAACTATCAATTATCTCGAAACTATACGACAAGACGATTGTGCGGTATTTGATCATTTTTCATTCAACGAATATCTATTTTGATATCTGGATCAGATTCAATTAGCTGTTAAATCGATTAATAATTCTGCACGTGTTTCATAGACATGACGAAGTTATTATTTGTATTTACAATTACAAATCAAGAGCTAAAAATAATTCACGCTTTAAACCGAAAAGGTAGGAACCCAACTGAATTGAATTCAACCATATCATTTAAGTTTTGTTTTGTTTGTTTGGGAAGGTAGCGCGCAGGTGGGAAGGTACTTGCGCAGACCAATGATCGAGAATTAATATGTTTTTGTATAATAATTTAGAAGTGACTCTTTTTGTGATATATATTTAGTGGAGACATTCTTTTTAGAATCCGTTCCGTTCCGGGTTACGTTTAAATGAATTGTAAATGACAAATCAATTTAATATAAAAAAATTAAATACGTAATACATATATAGGAACAAATTACATTTTATTTCTAATATGGAACTAAGCCAAGTACAACGTATTACAAAGCGACGACAAAGAACTGTTTCATAAACGAAAAAATCTGCATAGCTTTACTCCGGTGTTTTCGTACTTCGCTCACCCCGCATTCAACACGTGGAACACAAAGGGGGTCTTTAGGACAACTTGGCTGAACAAGCTCTTGAACCAGA
Organism: Spicauda simplicius; assembly: GCA_949699795.1. Classification (NCBI taxonomy): domain Eukaryota; kingdom Metazoa; phylum Arthropoda; class Insecta; order Lepidoptera; family Hesperiidae; genus Spicauda; species Spicauda simplicius. Next base: position 5,623,173 of record OX453059.1, on the reverse strand, counting down.
CTTTTGTTCTTTTGTCATAACAACTTCACGTTTTCACAATGTAGGCTCTGCTGTAACGCGAACTGCTTGTAAGATAGACTTTTTGTCGTCATAATGAGGGCTTAGATATATGGTTTTTATGGAGAACTTTTACACGATTATTGATATTGTTCGATGGTCATTATCCTTTAATAACATTACCGTTGGATGGGTATAGTGTTCTGTATATATGAATTACATCGCGCCCTACTCGTTGCTTAGTCGATTCCCGCGACGTCCTCGCGAAGAGACATGCTCTTCAATGCAGTAAGTACAGAACTATACAGAATATTTCGTAGAGACAAAACGATATTTTACTCTACTTTTCTGACATTGAGCGATACAGAATATTTCGTAGAGACAAAACGATATTTTACTCTACTTTTCTGACATTGAGCGTCATTGGTTAAAGACTTGCAATAATTATTAGGTATATAACTAAGAATAAACAACAATTTTCATTCGTATCGAGATCAAAAACTATTACATACTTCCTTTATCAAACAAATAATTTCTTATCCATTTCGGATTTGGCAAAGGGAGATCTCCCGGATTTTAACATTCTGATTATACGAGTATTTTGAATGATTGATAGGAAAATTTATCTCGTTTGCGGTTGTTTTCTGTTTAAAATATGTCAGCCAGAAGCCCTTGAGGGCGGAATACATTAAAGAAAGTGTTGTACCTTGGCTCCACGCCAACGTTGAAGCAAAAGCTCTAGTTACACCAAAGTGGTCATTAAAGCGTTGTTTGTGGATGGCTAAATTATCTCGTGAATTGAGCTTTTAGTATCAAAATTAATGATAAATGCTAATGTTTTATTTCATGTGTTTTGTTCCTATTTATGGGTAGGTACTTTTAAACAATAAGTATAATTAACAGAACTAGTTAGTGAATATATGTATGTATAAGAAGTACTGAATTTAAAAATGCCTGAATTAAAAGGATTGAAATCGCAGGCAGCCTGAAATTTTGAGTTGTATTGTGAGTATTTCTCCGAATAATAGATACCACCTGCTACATCAGTAAGAGCTGAAATGAAAACCATTTAGGTAATACTATAAATACAAAAAAAAATAATCGAATTTCATTGCATCAGCCGACCAAACCGTTTTAGGGAAGGCGAGTTACGGATACACATAAAAACATACATGTCGGATTATGTCTATGTAAATGTTAATTTTGTAAAGACATTTGAATTCGTACTTAGCTGTGTCCCTCTGTGACATGAATAAGCTTCTAAACGATTTAACTCCTTGTACGAGATTTCATAAACCAGACAAATTATATGCAAATTGCATCCGTCTTGTACTTAGGACGGGTCGCTCTGGTTAAGTCATTTAGTAGAGTTAGTAGCTTAACACGTAATTGAGCCAGATGATCACTATGGGTATAATTTGGACGTAGTTAAGTTAATACACTCCTATTGATTTAAGCGCCTTAATATACTTAGTAACGTATGTGTCTTTTTATACCTACCTACTTAAGCCTAAGGATCACCTATGGAAATTTGAAATACCAGAGAAGTCGCCGACGCGTGAGCTTTGAAGGAGTTTTTTGCACTTATTTTGAAGAGCTCAAGTCATGTAATTGCGCGATTACCTGATTTACTTCCGTAAATAGTTTAATAAGCTTTTATTGTTATTTAGCGATACGAATTGATACGCGTTCGCTTAAACCGATATTATTGAATATTTACGATGGTAATCTTTATAGCGGTATTTAAAGCAATTTCATTAATTGTTTACATGCAATTTAGGATGGTGGCTTTATCAGTAGCACGAGTGTTCAGGTTGAATTGGAATAGCATTTGATAGAGCGGTGGACCGTATGCCGTTAAAATTTGATTGCCCGCATCAATAGCTTCATTTATTGAAATTCGATTGTCGCACAGGTTCACAACGGTGTTAAGGTCAGGCTGAAAACGGTTTGCGCAAGCTTTGTTATTATTTTTTACATCCGAAGATTGTATGGAAAATTTCCTTTTAAATTTGATCGATTCAATAAAATGTTGTTATAACAAAATTTATTAATGTACATAGTTTCGTAAAGCCATTATCGATGTTTGCAGAATATTGCAATATCAATTAATCAAAAGAAGTGCCTAAGGTTGTCATAAAAATAATTATTTCGCTTGATAAATTGGTCGTTAAAATATTGCGAAACTATCTTTTGCGCTTATTACCTAGATTCTCTGAAGACCTTGCCGATATGATAATTCATATGTGATTTACTCAGCGCATATTGAAAGATTGTAATAGCAAATTTACATAGCACTTAGCGAAAGCGTGATCCATGCAAGGCTTTTGAGATAGCCTTCAAAGAATCGACAGACACGACACTACATCATATATATACGTAATTCACAGTTTTACGTGTGTAAAAGGTATTATATATATTTACATTGCTAATATTTACGTAGAAAGAAACATCCAAGAACCATTTGAACCCAATTTAGGAAAAAAACGTGGTCAAGTATTGTCCGAGTATTGTAAAACTCAGATTATCCATGCACCTTGGTTTTTTCGTTGAAATAATATCGCTAGCGACGTTGGCCCCGTTTTCAAAATAGATATCTAATGGTGGCAATACGGTAGTTAAATAGTTAAAATAAAACGGAATGAAAATTATTTATAACTTAAACTAGATTTCTCTTTTTTTACGTCGATGAGTGGCAGAAACACTGTAAATACATACGGGTTTATAATGTGGGAAATGTCATTTCTCTGTTCTTACTCTACACGTATAATTAGATGACATATTAATAATATTGATACAACGGTAGTTAAGATTTGGTGCATATTAATTATATTAAGATAAGTATCTGTAGCAGAAAACAGACATTTAGTTTTATAGGTTTGTCTAAGCTTATTGGCAAATCTACTTGAGATTTATTTTAAAACCAGTTAATTGAAACATACTTACCTATAAATTCGTCTGACCTAATATATTTAAAAGATACCTAGAGTTATTTACCTTTTAATTCTACGTAGGTACTTATACTTATATTTACAAGATAAGGTAAATATACATAAATTGGCCATCTTCCGGGTTTGTGAATGCTTTAAAGTGAATGATGTATGAGTTGGTATGTGTTTTTGGAATGTGATATAAAAATCTTTCTGACCTAAAAACGATATCTCAGCTTAACCGTAATTACTTGAGAAAACCGTTTAATTTAAACGATGGAAAACTAGTTGCATATTGGCTGCTTCCGGAAAATAAATAGATAACTATGTGTTTTATTCATAGCGGTCCGCACAAATAAGGTATACCCACTTGTTCCCAATGGAAAACGTATCCGATAGACAGTTTCAGAGTAGGTTCAAAGTACTACAGCTTCGTCTATTCTCACAGTTCTTTCTTTGTTTTGTCTAAAGAATAAATGAATTTACACATCGCTACTTGGAATTTTTTTGATGCAACATTCTCTTCGGAAATGTCGCGCTGTTGACATGTATGATAGACCGACACGCACGTGCTTTCTTCGCAAAGAGAGACTTTAACCATTGGTGTTGAATTGCAGTGAACGTATTACTTTAACATGTATTATATTACACAATCTCTTGGTTTTGAGTGAGCATTTGTTTGCAATTTTCATTAATACATTAGAGTAGACCCGAAGAGCTGTTAAAATGACAATTTCGGTCCAAAGTAAACTACAGCGTCTACCTGCCTTGGACGTATTGATAAAAACACCATCTTCTTGCGATGTTTCTTCTTTACCAAGTGATAAAATTCTCGCGTCTATCTCAAATTTCAGTAGTAAATAATTTCGAAATAACCGATATTCGGTTAGTAGTGGGGATAAAACCCTACACTTTAAATATCAAGCGCGTAATAGATGGTTTGTCCTAAACAACTTTGTCCCGAAAATAACTTATTATATTATCATTTATGAATAAATTTTATTCAGATCACGTACATATGAATATTACTATTCAGTGTCCATTTCATATATAAACAGCCCTACTTGGCTGAATTTTGTGAGGCATGTCTAATATTGTTTTCTATGACCTGTCTCCACAAATTAAGAATGTCAGAGTTAATAATATTATGAGGTATGCAAAAATTTATATCTTTTCAAGTCTAGAGTAAGTTATTATAACCATCAATATATTAAACATAAACATGCAAATATAATAATTCCAAATATGAACTTTTAAGAAATATATCGTCCAATTACAAATAGCATACAATTTAGTTGTGTTATTTTGGGTGCTCTATCAATATGGAATTATCGTCTCGCTCAGTTATATCAGGCGTCATAAAGAATTCATAGAGATACGGCTGGATGGACCTACTATTTAAAGATCTGTCCTAAACTTTGGTATCATTATTGTATAGTATATTAGTGAGTTAATAAACATCAGTATAAAATATTTTTTGAAACTAAAGTTACAAAGTATCATATCGTGGAATGCGAAAAGGGTTATTTAAAAAGCAATAGATAATATCATTTAAACATGCAATGAATTGTTTTTTTTTATATATAAAAGTACAAATGATTATTATAGACCGATATAAAACGACCACTGCTGTCAATGGACGTCTTTAATCAACCTCAAGCAAGATTTAAATTCTACCTAAGGCCTGAGAATAGGTCTTCCTCATTTAATTATGTACAAATATATGTACTAGGTACATGGTGATGGATGTGTGTATAAATGACTTAACTAATGATTTGTTGAATTGTGTTACTTGTATGCTCTGTACTCTGATATATAATCGGCAAATTGAAAGTAAACTCAAATGAGTAGGCGAGGCACTCGTTAAGCACTGCCAATATTTATTGAGTCGATTCTATCTTCATGACTAAGCATGAAGCTAGCACCGTTAAATGCCTATCGTGCAAGTTTTTGTTTCAGTCAATATTTGTTAATTGAACCGTGCCTTTCATATTTGCACTTCGTCATTTCAACAACACTGTCAATATGGCAATACTTTGTACTACAATATATATGTATTAATTTTACTGTGGGTAGTATAATATATCGCAAATCTCGGATTTCGTGGATTTTTAAACGACGGGTGCAGTCGTCGCAGGCTAAATATAATTTGGACTTGAATGAGGACTAAGCTGGAATACGACGTGTGTGTTTCTTTCTTACTACAACCTTTAAAGACTAGACAATGTTTAGCACGGCATTTATATGGAAAAGGTTTGGATAGTACCTCTGGAATTGATTCCCTATTTGTTAATCGTTTAGACTGAATGTTACGAATTTAAAAATGTATCGGTAAATGATCACTCCAAGTAATTAAAATGATCGGGATTCTGACAAGACTCAATCCGTGCTCTTGGAAACCTAGTTTAACAAAGTTACACAAAAATCATCTGCAAACTTTACCGACAAGGAAGTCCGTATAATTGAGTTATTGTTGGCGATCGGTAGCTTCGTTTGCATTAAGCCCGACCTTGTGTTGATTTTTCGTGTGATCAATATAGCCATGAAGGAATAAAAAACCGGAAGTTGCAACTGTGTTTTGTCACGTGATAAAGTTTTATGATTTAATTGCGACAAGGTTCTTCGCTCATATATTTTATGTGGGATAAATCATTTTCTCGCTCTAATGATTCACCTATTTTCTAACTGCACGTATCACGATGAATCTGCATTGCAATATGACAACAAATATATATTTATCACTGTGTACATAGGGAGAACATCGTAAATAAATGAATTATTGATTTATTGGGCATTCAGAAGGTCTTCCTACACCGTGAAGCAGTGATCTGTAATACGCATTTAATTTGAGATTCGAACTTCGGACCCTTGATTGACAGGCCTTGAACTTCAACTCTGCCTTTCAATCCTGTCTTTTATCCTTAAATTTACTTAAACTAAAACTTAATTCACATTTCCTATCATTTAACTTGTAATTGATAGAAGACTACACGCTTATTTTTTTACTTCGAAATTCTCATAAGTCCTAAAATTAATTATGTTTATTATTATCAAAATATTATGCATACCAAAACATTAATATTAAAACGGTTATTACGTTGTCATTATTCGAACAGTTTTAAAGTTACTGAAATAATAAATCTTTAATACCCCTCACTTTTGTATCTTGGTAAATATCAAACAAGTAATAAATTACACTGTATGTCGCCAGTTTAATTACATATAGCGTCTTATTAGTCGCTCCATTACCTACTTCTAAAGGTGTCATTCTACCTATTGCATGTAGGAACAGTTGTACTCCTTCCACTACCTACTTTCTATTAGATTAGTGATGGTTAAATAGCCACATAGTAAATTTACCAAGTTGTTTATAAATATCATTCATATTGTTTTTTTTTTATAGAATCAGGCTTTAATAATAAATTATTCATAAACTACCCATAACATTTACGTTCACTGTGAGATTTCCATTTAAAACAATAGAAATATATAAAAACACTTTCTATACTCATAGCCCCACAGTAGGATTTTCTCCTGTATCGTGGGTACCATGGTCACACACAAAGACGAATACACAAACACCCAGACCCAGAACAGGAATCTAAACTCATCATTCAGATACCTGTCTGGCCGGGAATCGAACCCGGGGCCCACTGCGTGTCAGAAATAGCATTTAAAATTAGCTTTCTGGCCGTGAAGGGCTGAATTTTATTAAATAGGGGAATACACAAAAATCGCTAGTATAATGAATGGCAAATGATTACTAATTCTGACACTACCTAAATAATGACATTGAGTCATATGTACACTTTTTTGCTTATAAATATGGAAAATAATAAATGTGTAATTGTTACTCGTAACTCATTACATTTACAATATAGTTATAAAAACACAAACTTAAAATTCATTCGTCTTTATCATATCAACGAGTAACGTCACCAGTTCAATGACACGTATGATCGAAAATTGAAATAGCAGAATTGTGTTTCAACGTAAATAAATGTTATATGCATTTTTTTGTTCTCGAGTGGGAAACCTTCAAACAGTACTCAACGAGATGTATATACATATAATTAAGTTATTTTATATTATATTAATTTAATTTTAATTATTTTGTCATATTCAAATTAATAAATTATTTAAAGCGAAAAAAAAACGAGATGTTATATGCATAATAAAAAAGTAATGATGACTGGTTTGTATTAAATACATTTACAGGAATATCAGTCATTCATCATACCGGCTCATACCGGGCAAAGCAGCTTAGCTAGGTAATGTGCATGCGAACTCTAGGACACTCCGTGGTCACCTGTATTCTACTTAAAATAGGACGTGTTAAGCTTGCCGTTGACAAATATGTTGAAGCACTGTTTACGATTATTTTACCACGAAGCAAAACATAATAGTCCAGGAAATCTACTATTACTTGTATTAACAGAGGTATTAGGTTAACTTAGAGATTTTTCTACGGAAAGTCTAGACTACAGGTACAAACAGAATGTAAAAGGATGCATAATTTTAAAATGTATTCAATCATCACATATATAGACTGTGGCGTTATTGACATGAAGACAAGTGTAGCAACACGAAGTTTAGGCTCATATAGCGAGCACAAAACACGCACATCAAACATACCTATATCCAATGAACATTACTTTCGTTTCGGGCCAATCGGTAAAAACCGTTAAATTACAAAAACACCTAATCAATAAGATAATGAACAAAAAGGTGTACCTAATGTCTCTCTATTTCCGTTTCACTGTTTTAAACGAAAATAAAATACCTAACAGCTGGTTTAAAGGTCGTTTACGATTTACACACGTAATCGCGTCTTGGAAAGACGAATCACGAATTCAATTTCCTGGCACTGTATTAGAAAATCCGGACGTTTTCAGCCAAACTGCGCTGAGAGCAAAAGTTAATGGTTTAAATTTATCAGTCAGTTATCCTCGGTTGAGGGTTAGTTGCGGGTAAAAAGTTACTTTGACCTTTGAATTAACTATAATGCGGGCATTTATTTGGAAGGTTTTCCTTTAACCTTCAAACCTGTCAACAGATTACGAGAATAAATGAATTATTGCAGGCAAATTGATCAAAGTAGATTATGAGTTTCTTTAAATTACTAGCTATAGCTATCGTTGAGAATATTAGAGAAAAGAAAGACTATTAAGGATATAATATTTCAATTTAGTATGCGAATCAGGAATAAAATTCATCTCTAGTTGGCTAGAATTTATAATAATAATAATAATAACAAATAATTCTATTATTATGCTTGTTCGATATTTTCATATATATTTACTGATTAACATAAAGTATCATCAGTGTTTCTTAAAGTATACGTTTTGAAGAGAATTTGTTGTCGATAAATCTATTCTTTAGAGATTGAGGCATTCAGATAAGTGGAGTGAGATACCGCAGTGATATAACACGTTGCGACGCAAGTGCTGACGGTATGCTATTTAAGTTGAGATAAATGATAAAAATTGTTTGCTAAACAGGACTTTTTTTTTGTGTGGGAAAAGAGTAAATGAGAGTACTGTCCGTCTGATTGACGGGCGTGAATTAGTCAATGCCTATTACTAGGTATTACGTATATATTACTAGGTATTACGTATATAATCCCGAATAAGGCATGACTTCTATTTAGCCGTTAACGGATGCTTTCTTAAGTAACTTACGTTACTTAACGGATGTTTTCTTTAAGTAGTAATGTTTACAGTCAAAAATTATATTGAAATTAATATGCCTTATATAAAATAAATAAGTATACTCCTATATCTTTTGTAATGTGAACAAATAGCTCGTTATAGTCACAGACAGTAATATACTTTCATAATGTACACAATATTAGTTTCAGCTCGGAGCAAGTTCGGTAGTAAGCAGGAAACTTTTGCTTATTATTTTTTGTTTCACATGCCTAGGGACATATTTGATTGAAAAACTCGCGGTACAGTTTCTACTTTTCTTAGAAATAAAAGTATCTACTTTGTAATTGTAATCTTATACGAGAAGACTGGCGGAGGCAGTAATGATGCGTGAATGATTGAGAAATGCTAGATCAACTGTTTGATCCATATAACCGCTCACTGTTACGTAGGGTTGTCAACCTTAATATAATATACAGTGCATCAAGTTAAACGAAGACATATTCAAACATATAAATTCACAAATGATAAAACAAAAAATCTAAATGAATTAATTAATTGATTACTTTATTTTCTTTTCATGTGTTCTGTTTATAAACAATGTATTAGGATTATTTCATGCATAATCACTACATAGTATGTTTAAAACAAAGTCTCACTGTCTGTCCTTAAGTGTGCTTAGATCTTTAAAACTACGCTACGGATTTTAATGCAGTTTTACCTACTCCGAAGATTAGTACTACATGTTCTTCACTAATGCAACTACCAAAATTGCTAAATTATCTGTTGTGAAAATAATATAAACCTGAGAGCCCATGAAAAAGTCAAAATAATTATAATAAATCATCAAATTTTTTATAATAAATCATCTATTAAAACTATTTAATAATTTGTGCAAAAGTAATAAACAAAATAACAGGTCTGTTAGTTGATGATCCTACATTATTTACAAACACTTATTGTGTAATAATTCTCAACTATTTCTTTGCAACATATTAATGTACATTTACTTGATGTATTGAAGTTCAGTTTAATGTTTCGTAACGATTGGTTTGACGGTTAACTTACTTAGGTCATCAGTTGTAGGTATAATTGTATAAAAGTAGTCTTATGTTAAGTATTATACACTCTAAATATAAGGTAATCGTTGGCAAAAATATAATACTGTTCGTAAACGTTCGGACTTCTCATTCAGTCCACTTCATTCAAAACCAATAAACGTTACAGGCTATTCAACAATGCTATTCTAATGTTAAATGTTGAATGAATGTCGAAGTGATCCATACGTCAGTCTTAGGATGAGTCAGTCTCATCCTCATTATCCATCAGGCTTCCCGTGATGGAAGTTTCTGCCAGTAGTAACCCCTCGAGGCATGCGTACTGGTGAATCAAGTGTATACGGTTCACAGGAAGATGCTGCTGCCTATCTTGCTTTCGATAAATCCAAATCACTAATGTTACAATATTTACAGTTTCCAGTAGTTAGAACCATTTGTACAATTCTACAAGTATAATGATGTCAGGCAACAATAATACAATTTCTTATCTCTCATTCACATATTAAGCGAATGTTATCACCGTGTCAAGGTATCAAATCTTCGGTAATTAAAGGAAAAAATATATCTAATTACACCATCTCTGCGACAGGTGTAAGGTAGGCATATGTTATAACATATTCCAATTAAAACAAATAAAGAAAGACCACATATGTGCCAGAAAATTAAAAAATATATTAATAGAAAAATGCTATTACACGTATGACGAATTCTTAAACGATGATTTAAAAATGTAATTTACAAAAAATATTTAATCTTCTAAAGTTATCAGCATTGTAATATAGTGTCTAATTGTAAGTCTTTTAATGATAAATACGAGTATGTGTGTGCCATACATTTAGAACGCCTTAACCGGCATATTAAATTTTTGGCGCCCATTTCTTTTTTTTCGTTTTTTAACATCATATGTAATCAATATTATTGTAACCCAAAAATTGACTAAATAAAGATCTTTCTTTCTTTCTTTCTTTCTTTCATAAAAGATTAGTATCGTTCATGGCGAACATGTAAATGGTAACATTTTACCGTGATGCAACGTGGACAGTACATGGCCTGACTCGGTCCACTTTCACATTTTATATTCCAACTAACGACATCTAATTACATCGTGCACAGATTATGTGCAATACCTACATGTCTCTGATCCGTTGTGTAATTTAGTTATTACTAAACTAGTGTTTGTGCATCTTAACCTGTAATATGACATTTGTGATAGACACAGGTCGCGGACAAAGTTATATTATTACTATTACAATGCTAATGTTTCTGTGGATGTTTGTACGGGAGTTTGTAACTCTTTCAGACAATAATTTCTGATGGGATTTTACTGAAATTTGGTACACAGATAGTTTATGATTTAGATTAAGAATAATCAGAGTCTTTAACACATCATACATGCTGAGCATCTCAAGAAGCTTTTGATTTGTCTTGACTAACCGTTACTATAGAACAATCTATTGTAACGGTTAGTCAAGACAAAAGCTAAAAGGTAGAACGTTTTTCTTATATTTTATGTTTTTTTTAATAACGTACCTACTTTGAGTCAGCGAACATAGAATTTAATCAGCGAATATAGTTTTAACATTATAAAATAAATAAAAATTAAGTTCCAACTAAATACGTAATTAAATGAGTAGTCCGACGTTTATTAATCTTTATTATTATATATCTTAACGAGTACCTATACTTAAATTAATTCTAGTACGGTTATTAAGGAAAATAACAGTATTGTAAAATTTTGATGATGTAAGCCCTAGGAACGATTATGAGATAGTATTAAGGAATAAAAATGATTTTTTGGCTTTATCCATGTATTATTCTTATGTACAGCAGTTACAAATAAATTGCAACCTCGATGATTAGTACCTACCTACAACAGATGTCAAGGTGTTACAATGCTTTGTGGGTAGCCATCGGAGGCAGCACAACGGCTCTTATTTCTGATCTATAACAGCAGTTGCTAAGAAAGAGACACTTATACTAGGAGTTCCAACATAGCTAAATAGCGATTCATAGCCTTCCGGGCCTCAAGAACCTGTCAGGGGTTCATTGTTAATTAGTGGGAGCTCGAACCGTTCAGTCAGGTGATCCCGGGAAGAACGGCGGTACGTGTGGTCGCATACCGTCGTAAAGACTAGACGGAGCGGTGGGGCCAGCCGCCCATCTGGGAGGAGCCCGATGGGGCAACGCGCTCGGAGGATTCCGGTTGAAGTCGTTTCGAGATCCCGGAGTCCTCCTTTTTAGCGCCGAGAACGGCCACCGGGGGGGTTTTAGTGCGGTAAAAATCCCACATAACCCTGCGTCGCTCCCACGGCGTCGGGTACCTTTTGAAGGTTTCCCCCTCGACAACAAAAAAAAAGGGGTTAATTGATAATAACATATCCTTGGGTGACACTTGCCATTTAGATGTCAGGTGGGTTACATGTTCCTTTGATATTTCTATAATTAAAAAATGATTTAGGGTGAACCGCACTTGCACTATAATTAAGCCGGCATGTAGTTATAAATAGTTATAATAAAGAGGGACAGTCGGGTACATAATTATACAAATGCGTAATGCATACCAAACTCAGTATTATAATTGAACAAGGTTTATATTACAGTGAAATGTCTTTTGCTGCCGTGTTTCCAAACCATAGTTCCTGTCGCATTGTTTTCAAACAAAATCCGGTACAGATTATGTCTAATGATATAAGGTTACTAACCATCTGTCATATTTAAAATTTGTATGCATAATATTATGTAAAAACCGTAGACTTTTCTGACATTCTATATTTATAGTAAAACAAAAACACGATTCTAAAAACAAAAATCTTAAATTATTTATTTATTTACCAACTTAATTAAAAAATATGTTCCACCTGCAAATACCCGCGATAATTAAAATATCGCAGTTAAACCGTTTAATTGGCCAATTAAGTTGAGCTTGTAATATTTTAATATGATTTACGCCTCGACCTATATTTCTGTAGGAACGCGACTTATTTAGTTGACCATGCTGCTACCCTCTTATACGACGAAGGGGTGGTGGTGGTGGTTTTAATAGCTACTTTAATTTAATGCTTATTCAATTAGTGAGTTCACAAATTATCTTTGACACCTGAATTTATTAAATTTACTCTTAAAAATTGTAAACTTTGAGCCAATTAGCGTTTTATATTTATAATTTATCTTTCTGAGTGTAAGTCGCCTGTCACTACGAAAGCAAAAAGATTTATGTCAATCATAAAAGAAACAAATTCAACAGCCTGTCAGTCAGAGGAAGAAGTATGACATAAAAATTAGATGGAAATTTTTGTATCACGTATATGTTTCCGCCGTAAACACGGCAGATTATCGTTGATGACCTTGTACATAATCATTTGCCTGTTCTTGATCTATGACATCACATTACCCAATAATGTACGAGGGTTTCAGACACATGGATAATGCTATACAATTACTATATACTAGATGTTTTTGTTATAAGATACGTTTAAAAAATATTTGGTGAGGCGAGTTCGCTGTCTGTCCCTATGTATGCTTAGATCTTTGAAACTACGTTTCGGATTTTAATGCATTTTTTAATAGATAGAGTGATTCAAAAGGAAGGTTTTTATGTATAACACATGTATAATATAGTGGAGAAACATTGATAATTTTAAATTTTTGGCTTTTAGGCGGAATGAAGTTCGCCGGGTCAACTACCTAACAATATATTAAATGCATGCGCGAACAGGTAATATACTGATAAATGGATATATGTAGGTCAAACAAATAAGTTTATTTAATGTCTTAATAGTAAGGAAAAGCATGACAAAATCCACTTATACTCTAAATGAGGGGAACAATGAGGGGAATGATTTAATATACAAGGCTTAGCGGTAGTAATTAAGAAGTCAATTCAAACGTAAATCGACTTTCTTGCCCATTTGTATTCAACTGTACTTCAAAGGGACGTAATACTCAGCAACTAAAAGGGTTACACGTTTACGTAAACGTTAACTCTAGAACAAGGGGTTTCCTTATCTGAACGCAAAACACGTAGTTCTTAAAGAGTGATAGTTTCACTAAATTGATAGAGAAAGTCAATGAACATTATTCAGCGTTAATACAGTTTTCAGGTATGTTACGTAATTCGCGAACTTCGGCTTCATGAACACGTTCTTGGCAATAATAACGTTGGCGCCGCCGTTATAATTATGCGGTGAAATTAACATAATTTGAATATTTAAGTGCCTTTAGAGATAGGATACTCAAGGTCGCTTAATTTTGGGTAATTTATACCTTCTATGAAACATCACTTCAGTCAACAGTATGGTGTAGTCTGACTCTAGCGCTAACTAGGTGTTTTAAGCCTACTACATAACGACCTGTTGTAAGGCCTACTTGTGGCTTTGTCAATAAAAACTTTGTCGTCAAAACGCAATTTTGGAGATCAGAATAACACAAGGAAAGAGATTCAGAAGGCGGTGTAGTATCTAGACATCTCGTACACAGAAGTATGTAATAATTAGGGTTCTTTCCTCCACTTAGATTTTTTAACATACTCTAATATTTGAATGCTAGACAGTATGCAATTACAGAAGGTATTGTACGAACAAAATAGAATATTTAAAATTCTATCAGATATATAAAATATTTATCCAAAAGTTTCTCCTGATAGATTTTCGTCCATACACAATAGTTCAGAATGAGCGCTACAAAACCAAACAAGAGAAATAAACGACAGCCAAATGAAACGGCTGTCTTTATGTGTGATTTGCTTTTCATTCAGAAATAAAGTTTTGATTTCTACTTTTAATTGGTATTCCAAACAATACGTACTCAATTAATTTTTTCCACGAATGAAAAGACAGCGAGATTAGAAACTGTTATTAGATAGCTTTTGATTCACTTTCGATGAACCTTAATAATGTTCGTGGGTATGAAATGAAAGTATGAGTTAAATTTGTCATACATGTGTTATTTTGGAGGTAATGGCACGGTTATCTAGATAAACTATCTTTGAAGGACATTTGAGAAAAATGAGAGAACTGCCAAACGAGCATAAATATTTACTGGTGTGTAACATTTTAGTTCTTTGGGTATATAAAAATATTGCCACAATAATTATAATTTGGTATATAACCACATCGTAAACCAATAAACAATGCAAAATAAATTGTAGTATATTGCAGTTTATGAATTGGTTTGCATCATCTTATTGGCTATATTTACGATGTAAATTTCTAAGAAATTTTATTATGTTATTTTGAATCGCATTTCATCACAAGATCGTGGTAAAAACAAAACCAGGTGATGCGTTAAGGTCGCTGAATCTTGGAGACGACGAATATAATATACAGATAACTCAATACTTATCTATACTTTAGCGAGTCTATTGAGAAGATTTTACCAACCTTCTATAAATCTACCGTGACCTGCTTTGTACTGTACTTTAATTGAATTTAGGTATCTTATAGCTCTTAATCTAGTCCTCTAGTGATCCTTATTGTGATCATATTGTTCCAAGTTGCGTTGGCTCACTACATTTTCTTTGAGACTAACGTGAATAAGAACAATCTGAGATTGCTGAAACAAAAGCGCTTAGACAGAGGTTCGTTCATTCGTTAGTCTATTGTTTTCAATTTACACGCGAAATAATCTATTATCGAAATCCCTTCGATGCCGTTAATTGCCCGAAAACCGTATGAAATTTACCGTGAAATAGACTTCTTCTTAGAAATAGAGATCTTGTTATTGTGAACCACAATATCCAATTATTTTCGAAGCTGCAAAAAGCAATATGTTTTATAACCAAACATGGAATATTGTAGAACTCATGTGATAACTTCGTGGGAAATTGAACACTCAGTATCGATAAAAATAACAAAATAGAAAGATAACTCAAATAATTCCCGTGCTTTATTATTCTCCTAATGATTTTCACGCCGTAAAAAGATAACGTTATACCTTACATAAAACTCGCTTTCAGATAATGTTAACAATTATGTGAACGGGAATAACATTGTATAGAGATCACGCGGAATGAACCTAATTGTGATATTTACTTACTGTCACACATACAGATAGATCGTATATTATGTAATAAAAACGTAAATAACGCTACTTTGTTATCGATTTATATATTGTAAATTATAATTAGTTATACATAAATCACCAATGTTTACCAATAACAATACAATTTGAATATTTAGAAATTTAAATTACCTTCATCATCTTGCCGTATTGTCACTGAATACAAGCACTGAACAGTTTCACTTAATTACTAAAATATACAACACTGTGTCACTCGCGTCAACTGTAATGTTTGGAGAGCATGCGCGGAGGTTGTTGCGCGGCGGCGTTGTGTCTGACAGGTTGTGGCGGAGTTGCGCGGGCGCATCACGTGCCGCTGCCGCACGCACAGTGGCGCTGCCGTGCCGGCCCGGTGCGGCTGCGATCAGAACTAACGGCTCTTTACGCTCCATAGGTTATCTGAACGATGAGTCGGATGAAATACCTATTTCGAGTTATAAAAATTGAATGGCATCTTTAGGTTTACTTATTGGATGCTGGACAGTTTTTGTCGTTTGATTGATTTGAGTTACATGTCGGTTAGTTTGAAAGTAACTCGTTTCTAGACATTAAAATATCACCGTAGCAATATATTAACCTAATATAGTTGTTTGGACCGCTATGCCTATAAGAACTATACGGTTATCGAAAAAAGCTTTATTGGCAGAGTGCAGTAATTTGCGTGATGGAATGAGTTTCAAATAGATTTGAATTGTCATGGAAGCACTGACCTACTATTAAGTAGAACTCCTACTTAGATTATGCACTTAACACATTGTTAAGTGCATAATCTAGGTAAAAATTATGATACAAAAAAATGGAATGAAGTGTACCCATTTAGTTATTGTATCCGTATTAAAAGCAGTGATAACATAATGGTATGAATTTAGGTTTACATTTTGAATTGAATATTACATCCGTATTAAAAAGTTATCATTTGCTTTAACAGGGGAAGAAATCGAGAAAGACCCCATATTAAGGTCTGTAAGAGTTCCATATAAGGATGGTCATATTAAAGATGATTACTATTCTAATATGAGTTTAGTTACTAATACCCTGTACTTATATTTATGAAAACAATATTGACAACAATTATAAGTAAATAGATGCAAAACTTGAGGAAAGATCTAGCATTTTCTACATTATCAACGTTTAAATTCGCTACCGCAGATAGTAATTCTGTTATGTATTGTAACCACAAGATGGAAGTTGTTAAGAGATGTGTCACGTTTTCCATCCGTCACGATAATATTCTATTCATACTTTACAAGTCAATATCGATGGTATGTATTTTTCTAATGCATGAAAGAAACTGTCTCGCTGTTGTGCAAACTTAAAAGGAAAAGAGAACATAATTAGCCAAATGAATCATTAGAATTATATAACGAACGCTCACGATGACAAATATGCTTTTCACATTCATATAGTAGTCACGAAATGTCGACACTAAAATGTTTGAATGATTTGTTAGCGCGAATAGAAATTTATCTATTTTCAGTGTAAGCTATAAGTGTAAATAAAGTTGGAAATTAATGAATTCTAATAGTTTCTATCGGAAGAACTGCCAAAAGAACTCTATACACATACACGCGAAAAAGGCGAATTCAACATAACGGATTAACTTGAATATTATAAAGGATATTGGCCTGTAATTTTGTATTTTTCTACAGAATCACTGCACATTAGTTCCAAATTTAAAAACACCAGGACTTATAACGTACAAAAAATTTCTAATAGGATAATCCATGACATTTGAATGTAACTGCCACTTTGCCAATATGCCATTCTTGACAGGATTATGCAACCATTCATAGTATCTTTTGTATTTTTGAGTACAACAATATATATTCCTTGAATGTTACGCTAAGTAAGCTGGTAGTGCCAAATTGTTTCTACTAATGGACCGTTTCAATTTGTTTTTACAATATCTTTGCATTTTGCGCAGCGAAATAACATGCTACGTATAGGTATATTCGTTTCTTTCTAAAATGATAAATACATTTCATGTCGGGAACCTGGAATCTCATTTGTATAATCCTTCCACATAAAGATGCAATATTCAAAGAGAAATGTGGATCTACATATATATTTGTGGAAGAAGCTTTGAATTCCATCGGGGTGTATAAAGAGTCCACAGCCGGAGCGCGCACCCGGTTGATTGCTCTTATAAAATACGTGTGAAATTCAGACTCCCCGATGCTCGAATTTTTGCAATGGCGCCGAGCCGTTTGGGATTTCAAGTTAAGAGCGATTCAGAAAATATTTCGTTATTTACTAATGGTACGCGTTTTTACAAATAACAGATTTACACATGGGATTTCGAAATCATTTGTAATATTCTACTAAATATTTTTGATATTTTGAATTTAATAATGTTTTTGCTTTACTAATTAAAGTTTATAATTCATAATTTATGTCAAAGTCGTAATTTACTCTGAATTTATAGATCGAATTATGGCCATATGTAGCCAGTAAGACTTCAATACAAAATAAGAGCATGTATTAACTTATATTGTTTTGAAAATAAATCTTTATCTATAGTTGACGGATAGCTCATTTACAAAATTAACTGATCCATACATACTCCATAATTCAAATAATATTAAAGCACTAGTAGGTCCGGACAAAGTTCTAACCACATAAAAAGAAATTGACCTAGAGTTTAAGAGACAATAGCGTTCTTTAGGGCTGGATCCTGGAAGGGATACGTTGGATTGGTCCAAAAGTATTCCATTAAATAAACTGGAACCAACCTTACATAACAGAGAATGTAATTGCATTTTAATTCAGTTCAGCTGTTTCGCTGATTAGTGGTTAAACACTGACACCTGATTAATAGAATAATAGATTGATTAACTGAATAATAGCATAATGTATTGACGTGTGTGTCTGGTTCGACCGTGGAAGTTCCACCGCCACACCTATTTCCAACGTGAAGCAACACTTGCTTTTGAAGGGTGTGTTTATTGGCTCTGATGTGATTTCATATGCGGCCACTAGCTCTGAAGATTAGCAACGCGTATGTGAAATTCCATATTAGGTTTTTTACAAATGGTCGTGGGCGGCAGTGACCTCTTACTCAGTCTATCGATGGTGTTTGTACGTTATCTAGTACAGTTTGTTTGCTATTTTGAAAAATAAAAAATAAACGAGTTTATGGCCATGCAGTGATTGCACTTTTTGCAAAGCTGCGTTTCGTTATTCATTTTGCAATGTACATGAGACGAGCTAGCAAAACAGAGGTCAGTTACGATTACGTCATGCGTGTAAATATCTCCTCGCAAATTTAGGACACAATCAAGACAATATATTTTGCTTGTCTTGCGAGATTGCCTCATTATCACGGTATGAACTCACATCGGTGTATTATCTGGTGATAATTATTGGAATTGTCAACAAATAGCGAATGTCGTTACTTATTACAGTCCAACCTCAATATAATGGCCCTAAATATAGAGATTTTCTCGGTTTAACTAATTTCTCGGAATCCCATACATCTGCCCGTAAGATTTAATACAAAATATACCTTTACATTACGATACATTTGTCAAAAACCTTTTTATAACATAACATTTTCAATCATTGCAAATTATAAATAGAAGATATTATTTATTTCTATGTAACGAATTTCTTTATTTATAACCATTACATTACACAATGACAGTAATTGTTGATTGAAATTCAGTAATATACAGCGTTTTATTAAAATGTGTTCCCATTTATTATTGAAAATCATTTTTTTTTATCTGGCTGAAGTAGCAAACGAGCATGCAGTCCACCTGATGGTAAGTTTTTAAAAATTTTCAAATTTAATTAATTTTTTTGTCTCAATTTTCGAGCTATTTTAACTTAGCCGTTGAAGGTAAAAATGCGTTTAATTGACTAAGCCGCGCTTAAAAGCATTAACGGGTATTTGGACATTTTTTTAAATTAATTCTATGTATATTTTTTATGCATTATTTATTAAAATTATTAGCATTTCGTATTCTTTCTCTACATAAACTATTACCGTGCAAAATTTCATACTCCTCCGTCCGTGGCAAGTTTCTTAAAAACGGATGCCCAGTTTTTGCTTCACGTTTTCATACATATACCTATATAGATTCCCCTCAGTTTTGTTATATTGAGGTTGAAACTACTAAAAATGAGACTAAAAGATATTATTTTCATTATTAACAATAATAATCCATCCAAAATTGGTCACAGCTGGACATGAGTCCTCATTTCGAAGAGGTAAGTTTAATTAAATCAAAAATAGTGTAAGCTCCCTGTAATTAGCATCTATAACAGTTAGTAGTCAACTATCATCATTATAATTCATCGATACAGATGTAAAATTGTTACATTGTGATTCAAAGTGTATAATTTCGATAAGTATTCATGAATTTTGCATACAAAATACGTTTACAGCATTTTGTTCACGTTTGACTTTTATTCGTAACAAAGTGATATTTGAACAAGTTTCTTAATGATGTTTAGACCCTTAGCTGTTGATATTGTGAAAAAGATCTAGTAATTACTGCTGAGACTTCGTATTTAACAATAGATCGGAGAAAAATACAATTTATCTCAACAATAGACATCTTTCTTATAAATTGAAAAGATATTCTGCTTTTTACGACTTTAGTCGCCACTCTTGTTAGTCTCAGCGATAAGCGAATAGAATAATTGTTTTTCCGAGTGAGTGATTACGAAGATATAAATATTTTTGGGTTTATGTTGGAAAACTAAATAGAGTTTTTGTGAAACATAATCTTGAGTTGTGTATTGTGATAAGAAATAACATCAACGAAGAAATAACAATAACATCAATATACCAAAGAAGGCCTGATAACACGAGATTTTTTTTCTATAAGTAATTTTATACTTGTCTACTAAATCCTTAATTTGTGTAAGTAGATATTTAATTGAGATATTATAATGGGTATGTGTATAGGTGTATATAGTTAATATCCTCACGTTTTTATGATAGGATCTCAGGAAGAAGTGATTGTTTGCAGAGACTGTCAGCCATTATCTCGCTGAAGGACGTCGCTGGCGCGAATAATAAGCTTAGACAATGAGTAGTTAAGTAATTAATTTATAACCCTTTTCATTAACAAGGTCGTTAAAGTGACAGCATTTTTGTCATAACGATAATGAAATACGTACTTTATGTGCTATATTTTAGTATGAAGTTAGGTATCAACTAAATTTAATAGGATTTCAATTTATGCCAAAACTAAAAACAACAGATTAAGATAGAACAATACTTTTGTATAGAACGATCATCATTACTAACAAACCGTCTAAGATTCCCATTGAATAATTGGATGCCTTTTTATCGAATAGATTGTGATGCTTGTCTGTTGGATATTATGTATAAGTACTTATTTTAATAATGAGCATTGATAGCCTTATGGTTGAAAATTGCGCTCTCGATTGGGAGGTCCGAGATTCAAATCCGAGGAACGCACCGTGGATTTTCTATAATTATTTGCTTATTAGAAATTGTTAATCACTGCTTTACAGTAAAGGAAAACATCGTGAGAAAACCTACACACCTGAGACTACCATAACAAAAAAAAGTTCTGAAAGGTGTATGAAGTTACCAATACGCTATTGGCAAGCGCGTTGGACGTTGGCCTAAAATTATCTCGTTCAAAGAGGAGAACCGTGCTCAACAGTGGGGCAATAATGGGCCGACGACGATACATAATTTCAAAGAAAACACCTGCCCTGGATCCCTCAGTCACGTTGTACGTTGTTGTCAAGGTTTCTGATGATACGCGGAACCGTATTGATCCAACATTGATCCATTCAATTTCATATGAATTATAGGACCTGCAACTCGTTCTTTGTAATTACCAATAAAGGCTTTCATTTAAATTATAGCTTGATGGTCGTAGCAAAGTGTAGCAAATTATAAAGAAAGATAGATAAAAATGAATCGAATAAAAACGGTTTTTGTATAGATATATGTTGAAGGTTTGGGTTTTGCTCTTTCTAAAGCCGTACTATTATTTATTAAATCACTTAGCAATTAGTTCTAATGATTGCTTTTCTCTAGAGTAGTTTCAATGTTAACTTTGTAAGAGTTTGTTGAAGTCCAGAACAATAATTCAAACCGCAATTCATATTAGTTGACTACGAACTAAGATTATATTGAATTTATGTCTAACGCCTAACAAACATTTTGGTGAAATGTTTTGTTCCTCCGTAGAGAAGATTATAACCGTTCAATCCAACACTGAAATTAATTTCCAAGTAGAATAGCTGAACATGAAATTGGTGGGTGCATTGTTATTATGGACCAGCGTGATTTCTAATTATAGCCTAACTTGTACCGTAAATTAATGAGGACGGAGCTGTAGTTTAACCTCATATTAATTTAAACTCTTTTATAATAGATTGATTAAGTATTTTTTTTATTGTTTCATTGCTTACTTTGCAAATTGCATTTATGTGGCTTTATATTGGAATTAGGTGAGCATTTTACAAAACTGTAATTAACTTCACATAGAATCTCTGATCAATATGGTGCTGCTAACAAGTGCTGATGGTAAGTGGACACTGCCATGAGCGGTAGTGACCACTAACCATCAGATAAATTTCGTGCTCGTGTATTCAATCTTATAAAAAGTTAAATTAAAATAATGCTTTAATAAACAAAAAAAACTACACTAAACTAAACTAAGAAAAAAATAACTAAACTAACCTACTCCAAAACGAAGAAAAAGATATAGGTGGCCCAATAGATTCAATTCCAAATTAAATTTCAAGTTATTACTTATGGACTCTCTCATTCCTATTTCTAGACATGAAATATACGGACTTTTTGCTCTGTGTGGCCTAGACGTACTGCTTCTCGATACAGATATTAATGTAACGGTTTATTTCTTACTTACTGTTATTAGTTCTGTCGAAAAAAAATACAGGTTTATTTGTTTGACGATGGTTTAGTTTAATTTGATATGTCAATGATATCTTTGTAAAAACTATTTGCTGTCTAATAGAACAGACGAATTGCAATGTAAATTCTACCTGCTACGGAGTATTTAGTGGCGATTGATATCTAAAATAGAAATAGAATTGGAGTTACATACAAAATAAAAAACATGATTAGGACTGACATTGATTGTCTTAAGCTGAACTTAATGATAATAATAAAGTTTGATTATTAGTCTGTAAAATTTACTCATGCAAAATTTATTGGTTGTAATTTTGATAGTGTAGAACAAACAATTCATCTGATAGCTAAGCGGCCACTGTCGCCCGTGGATATTTACTTCTATTCAACCCCAGATTAAGTCCTACTTGACGCCGGACACAGCTGCTTTCCCTGAGGACTAAGGAGGAACGCTTAGGAAAGGTATATTGCATCTCTTTATCACCTTTGATGCCACAACAAAGGTGATAAAGTCCTTTAAAAGCCAGAGCACAGCAGTGTTTAGTAGTTATAAGAAAGAATATAATTTGATTTTAGGTTAGTAAACATTACTTTAGTAATTGATATTTACGGTAGACAGAATCTAACTAGGCACATTATCGGGTGTTCTATTTACCCATTAGGTAAAATATATTACATTAAATTCGGTGATTTGTATACTTAATGGATGAGAAATGTTACATTCCTAATATCGGATACGATTTTTGTCAGATTCGACCACAGATTTTGTAGTAGGGTGTTTCTAGTTTGGTACCCTTCTAATTTGGTAGCATAACATGTTCAGTGACATTACATTACACTACGTGAGTATTCTTGTAATTTTTATTACAGTGCCAGCAACACGCCAGGCGTGTTTAAAGTACATTTTAGAAGCATACAGCGGCAACGGAGAAGCATTCATGAAAATCATATTCGCATTGAACGTGTTGTTCCTAAAATTAAGTAATAAACTTTGAAAGTCTTTCAAAATCTTGAACCAAAAACCAGTGCGTTGACGACTAAATTTGTCAAGTGTTCTGTTTTTAAATGTTCGCTGCTTTACGATGTCCATTAATATTCAATGTCGCCTTTGGGGGAAGGCTGTCGTCGTTCATTTTTTATGAAGTCAATTTGGAAAGACCGGATGAGTAAGTACTTTCATTGAAGATAATGAATGCAATTTAAATAATTGCAAATCGTGACTGTAAGTATTTGATTGTGAGTTGGTACTTACTTTTTTATGGTATTCAAAAAATGTAGATTACTATGTAGGTACGTAAAAGCTTGCAATATTTTTTATTTTTGCAATTTCAGCAAACTTTCATTTTATATAACCAATGTAATGTTCTATATTTTCAAAATAATATTGCATTACTTATATGAATAGCATGTCGGTCTGCTAAGTAGTTTCTATACATAGCAGTCAGTTGCTTTGATGAATAATGTTAAAAAGGACAATTTTTACAATTATGAATGTCGTTTTAACTCCATAGGGAATAATGGAAATGTAGGTAAATAAAAAGCCGTAATTTTGAACATCAATGTTTTCAAAACGAATAATACGGATAAAAATTATTTCAATTTATTCATTATACACGTATATTTTAATTAATACGTCGGAATATGAACTCCACTGGTTCTTTAGAGCCTCGATAATACATACTTATTCAGAAAATTCACAACGGAGAATCGAGTACCACTAGTAGTGATGCGACTTGAGTCGTGTTTTTACTCGAATCACTTGAGCGAATTTGTCAAATTCGTACTCGATTGAAAATGTATCTCTCCAGCTACCAACTCGGCGCACCGAATTGATTTTTTCTTGTCACTAGATTTCCTTTGACTACTCTATTTTTTCATGTATGTATGTTGTATCAACTGTTTTTATAAATAGGCGTAGTTTTGTAATTGTCACTTGTTGATATTCCAAATATTGGCGTATTACTAAATCTCAATCGAACTGCAAACTTGTTACTCGACTGGGATTTCATTCGAGTTATAAGGTTTACAATTACGAGTGACTCGAAAACACGAGCATAACTCGAGTGATGTAAAATTACTCGAATGACTCGAGTCACAAAATTCTATTCGAGTTACACCACCAACCACTAGTACTTTATTGTATAAGAGTTCAGTAACAATGAAATAATATTAAAGGGGGCCCTATCTGAAGCCTCAGGGAACAATCGTTGTCAGTAGGCATTGGAAATTGTTATCTTAAAGAGATGGGATCGAATTCAGTGTTACATATATTAAGATCTGATGTAAAATTTTCGTAACATGAAGAAGATGTTTATGTAATTGAAGTGCCTTGATTAATGTTTATTTTAGTGAATTGTTATCACTGCCATGAACTATCTTCTTTAAAAAAAAAAACTTAAAAACTTAATATGCTTTCTACACATAGCCTCACAGTAGGATTTTCTCCTGTGTTGTGGGTGCCGTCAAATAAAAAGTGCCGGGAGTTAGGTTGCGGGTCGGAGGATGTAATTTTTAAAAAAGAATTTATTTTTCAAAAGAGAGCACGACCAATCGCTCTGGCGTTTAATACAGAACTGCTTACATCTAGGACATGATTTCTTAAGGCTAACTTATCATAAAAGTAACACTACACTTGTTTACTTCTAAGAACCGTTCGTTATGCTAACGTAACTCCTCCCCCCTTTAGAGAGAAGCGCGCCGAAGAATGCTGCTGGATCGGCTGCATGTCTGCTGGCGCTGCTGCTGCTGCTGCTGCTTGACGCCGTCTTATATACCATTTGATGCCAAGTCCAATACCAATTGCTGCTAGTATTAAATATAAGGTTATAGATGACCAGCTTGGCCGCGAAGAGACAGTTGGTATGTAGACTGGTTCTTGGATCTCCTTTGCTTTCTGAAGGATGTCTTCTAGGTTATCCAGCGGGACTTCATCCAATTTTATGTTCGTCGAGAAGTTATTAGGAATGTTGTAACTCTTTGGCAGCGGGATGCTCTCCTCGATGTGTAGAAATCTTTTGTGCGTTCTAAGTGTTCGCTCCGCTATCTTGATAGTGCATCTGTTGTTTATTGTCACGACAGCTACACCACTGGTTCGTTGGTACTGGACATCATCTCCACATGTTGACTTCACCACTTCTTCCCTTTTCAGAATTACAATCCAACTATTTTCTTTTATTTGTCTAATGATATTATTTTCAAAGTTTGCTCTTGCATAAGAGCAGTTATGCGGTTTTTCGTGTTGAATAAGTTGCGCGATGCAGTCTTCTGACTTCTTCAGGGCCTGCCATTCCACGTGTCGGCATATAACTTCAGAGTCTGTTACAGGTATACATCGCTCGCGAGGATACGCAAACTCGTTACTACCCAAGATAAGGTAAGGACTTTTTGGAATAAGGAGCGTGTTGTTTTCATTCGGGATTCCGTATAGGTGGAGCAGGGAATAAGGTTTGTTAGTAACTAGCGGTATCTCTAATATAAAGTTAAGAGACTCGTTTGTACTGTAGGCTTTAACAGTAATTGATTTTATTAATAAGTGAATATTTTCTATTATAGGTTTATACGGAATTTGTAAGTCTATTTCACCCTCTATGTCTTTCAACTCCTCTAACAGGTGTCCTGAGTCTACTACACTTGGATGCAACTGACCCAGATTGGAGAACGTCACAGCGTTTTCTAAGGTAAGTAAACGATCATATATTTGCTGCAAGCATACTGTAATTTGACTGTATATTGCTGCCGCATTAATGTAACCTTGCATGCGCTTTATTTCATTTATTGCTTCCTCTATTTTTTCCTGATTTTTCTTAATTTTTTCTAACTTATCATTATATTGCATAATAAATTCTTTCATTAACCCTATTGTTTGCCTATGCTTATTTTCACTAGCTATGGACCAGCTTTTAATCTCTTTTATTTGGCTTTCAAATCTCCTGGCATCTTCTTGGTCTAAGTTTCCAGTTATCGCTTTAACTACAGAGCCTAATCCGTCAATTAAACCTCTCCTTTTCCTACTGCTTACACCTGCTAATCCTATCCTTTCTGAACCTAAGTATACTAACTTATTTTCTATGTTTCCTACTAAATATTCTATCTGATGCTTACTAACTATGTTTCCCTTATAGCTAGAAATATTTTGATTGTTGTAATTAAATGTATAGTAACTTCTACATACTTCTATGAATATTTCACGCATACGTGAAGTGTTGTACGATACGATAAGATGGTAAGTATCCACTTGGTTCCGAACCATCGCTTCCTTGAGCACCAACACTCCATTATGGCTATCGATTGGTTCTACAATCGCGGTGACTCCGGTGAGTCCGAGGGCTGCGATGAAGATGAAGGTCCTGAAACATGTACTGGACGTCTCAGCATTCTGAAGTGAACCCTAATTGTCTTAGAATTTACATGCGTTCCTACTATCTCTGCGATTTGTTCCGGATGTATTCGTACAATTGTATACGGACCTATGTATCTCGGTTCTAATTTGTTGCTGCGAGCCGTTTTAGCTACCTGCTTATATACTTTATCGCCTACTTTAAATGATGCGGTTTCCGTATTTTTATTGCTTTTTTCTATTACTGCTTGCTTTTCTTTTGCTAATTTATCGCTTACTAATTTATGTACGTTTCCCATAATTTGCTTATGCTTATTGACGTATTCTTGATAGAACTCTTTCGGAAAGTGTAATTCTAGTGGGTTCCTTGCACTCGTATGACCGTATAATAATTCAAAAGGCGTAAAACCCGTCGCGGAATGAACTGAGTTATTGTATGCGATAATTGCATACTTCATCAAGTTTGTCGTTTCATCTTTGTCTGTAATACGCTGTATTCTAATCATTTCACCTAACGTCGAGTGAAGTCTTTCAATTGGCGAATTAGAATTTGGGTTGTACGGCGTTGTAAAGTGAATATGTATGTTATGCATAGCGCATATTTCGGTTATAACTTCATTGTCGAATTTGGGGTCCGAATCCGTCGTAATTTTATGAGGTACGCCTATTATTGAAAACAAAGTGAGCAACGATTCTGCAATGTGAATACTAGTTGACGCTGTTAGGGGAATAGCTTGCGCGTACTTCGAAAAGTTATCAATGATTGTTAAAAACGTTACACCTCCAGTGCTGTATAAATCCATAAATAAATGTTCCATCGGCTTATGCGGGGTATCCGTGAGGGATAGCGGTAATTTTAACGGATTACGTTCATATTTAGTTTTTAAACATTTATCGCATTGGTTAATAAATTTTTGAATTGATAGTAACATATTTGGCCAATGATAATTCCTGCGTAATTGCTTATACGTTTCTTGTATGCCTCTGTGAATTGTTTTGCCTTCATGATATTTTTTTATTAGATCTACTTGATCGTTCCTATTCTCCACAAATGTAACGCGTGATCTACAACATACTAATTTCGGGCCTCTATTTCCGAATATAGTTTTGAATACTTTACTAAAAATAGGGTACAATTCTTCGTCGTGAAAATAACAATGGAACGTACGATCAGCAATTGTATGCTCTTTAAGAAATTTAACTATTTGTGGTTCCGTATTATTTATTGGTATGAATACGTCTTTTATTATTACTTTGCCTTTTGACCTATCTTCCACCCTGTATTCATTACCTGGTGATTTTTTAATTAGAAATTGTTTTAATTGTTTGTCTATTGCGTCAGGTATTTCGGGAATTTTGTAAGTTGTTTCGTCATTTTCTTGTGAAGTCGGGGTCTGAATTGGACTAAATAAATCTTCTATAATACTATCTCTATTATCTACCGGTATTACCGCTGTGTCTAACAATGACTCAATATCTATATTTTCCCAATCGGTTTCTAGAGCTTGCGATGGTCCTGGCTGAACATTTGTAGTATTTTCCCTGTCTTGTTCCGTACCTAAGATTAAATCTATAATTTCATTATCCTGCAAAATTCCTTTCTCCACCTCATTGTGGTAGACAATTTGAACACGGGATAGGGCGTCGGCATTAGTATTTATTTTGCCTTTCTTGTATACTACCTCGAAGTCATACTCGGCTAACTTTAAACGCCATCTTGTTAATTTTGAACTGGGATCTTTTAGTGACATGATCCATGTGAGGGGACGATGATCCGTATATATTATAAATTTTCTACCGTATAAATAAGGACGAAAGTATTTTATTGACCACACTATACTTAACAGTTCCTTTTCTATAGTCGAATACCTTTGTTCCGTGTCTGACAGAGTACGTGAGGCGTACGCTACTGGTTTGTCATCGCCTACCTTACCCTGTGACAATACCGAACCTATTGCTACATCCGATGCATCAGTTGTCAGAATAAACGGTTTTTCAAAATCCGGGTATTGTAAGATTGGTGCGTTTGTCAATATTTGTTTACATTTCTCGAAACAATTAACGAATTCTGCGGATGCTTCAACCTTTGCGTTCTTTTTTAAGCATTTTGTCATTGGTTTTGTGAGCTTAGCGAAATCTTTAATGAATTTTCTATAATACCCTACTAATCCGAGGAAGGCTTTGATTTCCTTCTGCGTTTTAGGTAACGGAAATTTTTGTACAGCTGCTATTTTATCCGAATTAGGTTTAAGGCCTTCATTTGTAAGAGTATGTCCTAAAAATTTTACTTGTTTTTGTAAAAATTCAGATTTATTTAATTGTATTTTTAAATTATGAATCCTAAATCTTTCGAAAACTTGCTTGCATCTCTCTAGGTGCTGTTCTAACGAAGTAGAATATATGATCACGTCATCTAGGTAAGTAAGCACGTTATCAAGTCCTCTTAAAACCGAATCCATTAACCTTTGAAAGGTGCTAGGTGCATTTTTCAAACCAAATGGCATTCTCAAAAATTCATAATGACCCCTTTCTGTACTGAACGCTGTTTTTTCTACGTCTGCTAAATCCATTTCAACCTGGTGATACCCTGATGCCAAATCTAACGTTGTGAAATATTGTGCGCGTCCTAATTTGTCTAAGATGTCGTTAATATTAGGTAGTGGATACTTGTCCTCTATAGTTCTTTCGTTTAGTCGTCTATAGTCGATTACTAGTCTCCATTTTTTTTCACCCGAAGCATCTATCTTTTTTGGGACGATATGCACGGGGCACGACCACGGAGAAATACTTTCCCTTATTATGTTTTGATGAAGTAGTTCGTCAACTTGTTTTTGTATTTCTATTTTTTGTGCGGGAGCTTGTCTGTAACTTCGGACAAAAATTGGGGTATCGTCTGTCAATCTAAGTTTATGTTTAATGTCGTGCGTAAACGTTAAAGGAATAGTGTCGCAGTAAAATAAGTCTCGATAGTTATAACAGAGTTTTTGAATTTCACGTCTTTCCTCGAAGTTCATATGTTCCGTTCTAAGTCTATTTAAATTTTCTTTAAGTAATTGATCTATTTGTTTCGTAGACCGCATTGAGTTAACGTGAGTTACGTTTTGTTCTAGTTTAAACTGTTCTATGTTTGAGACTGCTTTTAATTTCACGGGATAACTCTTCTTTATTTTAATTATGTTTTCCGTTTCGTTTATAACTGTAGTAAGTAAACAACCGTGTTTAACCGTGACTAAAGCGTCAGGGAAAACTAAACCTAACTCATTATGTTGTCGTAATAACTCGTATTCACCTTCGCTATAATTGCATGATAAGCTAACTACTTGTTCACAGTTCGGATTAATTGTAACGTAAGTCTTAATGTCATCTCGTATGGGAATCGTTGTTGACTCGGTTCTCAGCATCATGTTCTTCATGTCTATCTGAGAACCTAATAACCCGAGTAAGTCAACACCTATCAAGCCTTTAAAGTCATCATCAAAGTTAAATATGAGAAATTTATGTGTCCGGTCGCAACGGAATAACTGCGGTAACTTAATATAGGCTACGTTATTGTGTTTTGTCACACCATGCGGGGTTTTAATGTAATTCGTCTCTTGTCTAATGTCCGGTTTTATCGCTAAGTTTCGTATCACGTCCGGGGCAATAAGAGATTGTGATGCGCCTGTATCTAATAAATATCTACCACCTAGTTCGCTAATATATATGTAAGGCAAACGTATGTTGTTATTTATATTTACATAGACTAAGTTTCTTCTTTTATTTCCTGGGGGTAAATAAAATTTTCCTCCTCATTTTCCTGCGGGTAAAATAATTGCGATTCAGGTTCTAAATCGAAATTTTCGGTTTCCGCTTCGTTTGACTGAAAATTTAATTTATGTTGTGCCGGTTTAACATTCGGAGGTATGCCGGTACCTCGTTGCGCGAAACGTGGGCCGGTAGCACCTGGGGGCTGAATAAATCTTGGACCTACCTGCGGCGGCATGCTGCGTTGCATCTGATAATTCGGTGGAGCCACGGGGTACCTGTGATAATTACCCTGGCTAACACTCGGTCTGGGAGGCGCAATCTGCCTCATCCTATTTTCTAGCATCTTCCTATTTTTTAACTTTAACTCTTCCTGCTTAGCAATAGCTATCGCGGCTTCTAATTGTTCTGCTCCCCTAACACGAACACTAAGTGCGATCAGAGGATCTAATTGGTCCAAAAATACATTTAATGACATTTTTTCATAAAATTCTTTTTTACTATTGTCCAAGCTAATTAATGCGTAAGCAATTTCTCTAATTTTTTCTGCAAATAGGTCTATACCCGACCTATCCTTTGTTAATTGCATTAACTCCTGAACCAGTTGCACCTCATCTCTAAAATCTCCAAATCTATTTTTGAGGATTGTTTTAATATCCTCCCACGTTCGAAAATCACTATTTTGGGAAAGAGCCTCTACTGCTTTACCCGTTAATTTGTTTCTAATAATACTAGCTACTGCAGGTTCTTGCCTATTCTCAATATCTTCTAAAACACTTTCAACACCTTTAATAAAAAATTCTAAAGTCTTTTTATTGCCGTCGTATGATGGCAGTAAGATTGACAACGTTTTGAAATCAATGGTTGTTTTATCATTTTTCTGTTCATGAGCCATTTTGAGCACAAACGAACTATTAATACACAATAAAACACGATACAAATAATACAATAACAATGAAATATTAAAACACTAAAACAATGTTAGTTTCAAGGTTTTAAGGATAAAATTTAGGAATCTCGGGAGTAATCAGAGTAAATGCTTACCCCACGAGCATTGCCGTTTCTGAGGCGTGAGTTCTGCAGAGCTGGAGCTGGATCGGCGTGTGTGGACCCGCTGAGGTTCTTTTCTGGATTCGCGTCGCGGATTTCCCGAAGTCACAATGCACTGATATCGTTCTTTCAGACTTTTTAGTCGCGATTATGCAGCAAATTCTAACACAGGAACCGTTTTACTTCAGATCGCGAATCCTACCGACTGCGCCAGTTAGGTTGCGGGTCGGAGGATGTAATTTTTAAAAAAGAATTTATTTTTCAAAAGAGAGCACGACCAATCGCTCTGGCGTTTAATACAGAACTGCTTACATCTAGGACATGATTTCTTAAGGCTAACTTATCATAAAAGTAACACTACACTTGTTTACTTCTAAGAACTGTTCGTTATGCTAACGTAACTCGGGCCTCCACTTTTTATTTGACGAGACGAGATGCTTGTGTTTGATTTTAGTCAAAAAATATGTCAAAGGTTGATACAAATCATACTTAATTTTCTCCTATAAGTAATAATTATACTGCTATTTTATCCCCAAGTCGAAACAATAAAAATATTACACAAATGAATAATGGTAATTTTAATATCAGGATTGAACAAAACCGTCGTAACATCTTGATTTCATAAGATGACGCTTTCTACACTCATAACCCCACAGTAGGATTTTCTCCTGATTCGTGGGTGCCATGGACACATACAAAGACGAATACACAAACACCCAGATACAGAACAGGTATCTAAACTCATCATTCCGATACCTGTCTGGCCGGGAATCGAACCCGGGACCCACTGCGTGTCAGACCGGTATGGTTAACGCTGTGCCACGCAGGTCGTCTTTAGGTTTCGCGCACCTGTAAATATATCTTGATTTTCGTACTCTTCTTGGTATAAATGCATAAAATGTACATGGTATAAGATGTACATAATTTGGATAAGTTAATTACCTACATGTGCTTCATATTGTTATTAGATTCTTTTCTCTCTTATATGTCATAGACGTAGCACATGTCATACTTTTTATTTGATGTTATGGGGGTATATAAGCTATAGCTTTTTTTTATGGGGGAAGTCTAACACGGCAATTTTGGAATTACGCCGGTGTGCAATAAATTCAGCTAATTTCTCAAGGGACGGGGGTCCGAAATCTTAATACACCGAAATTTGTCGATAAAAAGGGCCAAAGAAGGTCCTTTTTGAAGTGCTTTTGTTTCCTTGGCTACGTTAAGGGTAGTGATCACAAGATGAATCAATGTTAATTAACGATAACCATTCGTGGACATCTGTTCCTATCTCTGAATGGAACGAGTTTCCTCAAAATCGTTCACAATGTATACTAACTTCTTTTTATCTGTCTGATGTAGCAAACGAGCATGCAGTCTACCTGATGGTAAGTGGTCACTGCCGCCCTTGGATATCTGAAATCAACTACCTACAGAACATGGGTTCCATCTGAAGTCAATCACAGATGCGTTGCTACTTCCGAGGACTGTGATGGTCGCCTCATGTGAAAGTGTGCCGGCCACCACACCCTTCTATCGAAACGCAAGAAATGCTTCACGCAAGAAATAGGTGTGGCGGTGGTACTTCCCCGGTCGAACTACACTGGTTCTACCATTCTTAGGACAATGTCATAACTTCTAAAGCTACAGCATCAATTAATGAGGTAGACTTACTTCATCAATGCCGGCAATCATACTCATCTACGGTTTCGATAGAAGGGTGTGGTTGCCGGTACACTTTCACATTAGGCGACTTCAGATGGAATCTATGTTCTGTATGAAGTTAATTACAGATGTTCATGGGCGGCACCGACTACTTACGATCAGGTGGACTGCATGCTCGTTTGCTACTTCAGTTAGATAAAAAAAAAACAGGAGTTACGGCAGATGGAAATGACCTAATAAAAAAACAAGTTTTGCTCCAGTGTAGTTCGACCAGGGAGGTACCACCACCACACCTATTTCTAGCTTGAAGCGTTTCTTGCGTTTCGATGAAAGGGTGTCCTCGGAAGTAGCAACGCATCTGTGTTTGACTTCTGATAGAATCTACGTTCTATATGAAGTTGTTTCAGATGTACAGGCGGCAGTGACCACTTACCATCAAAGTGGACTGTATGCGTGTTTGCTACTACGATCATAAAAATTTTTTTTTTAAATTTAAGCGACAGATATCAAGAATTAAGACGTGGAACAGCCGAAAACTACGTCCGAGGAACAACATGGACAAATCGCGTGATTTCGTTAATAAGTATGGAATTTTGAGCCATATCTAAAGCTTTATTAATATCGCGATGTATATCTCTGATAGATTACTTTGTTTACATTGACAAGCACGCCATTGCAGCTTTTTTGGAGTGTATTCCAATAATGTAATCTGTAGGTAAATAAGTAAAAGTATTGTCTTCCTCTATATAACATATGTATCATGTTTTCGCTATATACATAACATACATTTTTACCAGCGTACAGTAGTTCGACCGGAGAGGTACCACCGCCACACCTATTTCTAGCGTGAAGCATTTCTTGTGTTTCGATAGAAGGCTGTGGTTGCCGGCACACTTTTTATATAAAGCGACCACCCTAGTCCTCGGGAGATCCTTAAAATCCATTTTCTATGTGAAGTTGGTTACAGATGTCTATGGGTGGTAGTGACAACTTACCATTACTTGGACTGCATGCTCGTTTGCTACTTTACTCAGAAAATGTGATACGTATATAAATAGGTTATGTATAAAGCTACGTAGACGGATATGTATTTGGTTACTGTGTTTATTCCAACAAATTAATATCTGCTCTCTTGTCGAGATGACCTAGATAGGGTTTCACTAAAGGAAATTGTATCTACCTATTCCATATGGGATAACGATATGAAATTTTAATAATGTCTTAGTATTTCTTGAAGCAGAAAAAAATATATCCATCTTTCGGAAAGTGGACTTTACCTCCCATGTATATAATTTGTCGGCATAGTTTGGTTAGCCACAGATGGGTTGGTGCCAACCCATTATTGTCCCACTGCTGGGCACGGGTCTTCTCTCAGAATGAGAGAGTTCTAGGCCATAGTCCACCGTGCTGGCCAAGTGTAAATCGGTGGACATGATACACAGATGGGTTGATACTCTTAAAGACTTTAAGTATGTAATACTTTACTCCTCGTTTTGATTGTCTTTCTTTCATATAGTCTTCTTCAGGCCAGAACACAACAGTTCTTTAAACTGTTCATGAATTCTATAGGAAAACATAAACCGCATATCGTGAGTACCCGTTAAGTATTACAATGTCTCAATTCCGCGATAACACTAGTCTCATATTTTTCTCCAGAGTCAAATCATTAGGAGGTCTACTTCCTTTAATTTCTTTTCTATTTGATATAACTTATAAATATGAAAAACGAAAATATTATTCGGTGTAGCTTATAGTTAAATACCTTTTAATTCTCTTCTGCTGCAAACTTGGACAGAATAGACATAACGAAATAAGTCGACGATATAACTTGTCCAAAATATTTATCATAATAACGAGGTCCTTTTTCTTCACCCTCGTTATAACCCCGAGCTTCCGCATTAAACACCCAAAGCTATTATGCAGATTATCTATTAGACCTACCTATTTTATCGACCCACTTGGGCGTCATGGTAAAAAGGTTATTGTATAAACTGCCAGTTTATATAGATTAAGAAAATAATCCAGTTATTGTTAACGTGTATTTGAGAGACAATGAATACATAGTTTCAAATTAATTATTTATTATAAAAAGTGTCACCCTTCTCAACGGTCAAAATTAGACCGTAATTTTAATTAATAAACTAAACTCATATTGTCCAAAGTAGCACCAATATTTCTCTAATTTAATTAAATTGTAATAATTTTCAAATGATTTTGAACGCACCCGTTATAGGTGAAAAGAAGTTTAATATTTGTATTTAAAAGCAGTAGCGGCTGTTTTGACAAAAACCTCTGTCATTTTTGAAGTTATGTGTTTTCATAGTAAGACATTGAATGTTCTATTTCGTTTATTATGTGTGTGTTTGTGTCTACTGCAAATTAGTGTGTGTAATGTCATTTTAGTTTGATTTTAAATATGTTATAGGAATTATTTGAAAAAATATTAGCATTGCGAAATCCTTCTCTACATTAACTATAACCGTGCGTAATTTCATACTCCTCCGCCTGCGGCAAATATCTTAAAAACAAATCATACATTTTTGCTTCACGTATTATTATATAGATTTAAAGGTTGTAATTTTACAATGTTAATTAACTTGTCTTGTTAATTCGTTACTATGGTTAAATATTGTAATTGAAATTTTAAATAGTTAACTTGAACTGATTGAGCGGAAATTTTGCATACCCATTAAGTTCAAATGACAATTTACACCAGTATCGCTATTGTGAGGTCATTTTAAGTCAAATACCCACCCTATTTTGAAATATGGCGTGATAAATGAAAAAAAAGATTTAAAAAGAATATAAACCACAAAGTTGACGTTAGTAATTCTTGTTTTAATAATTTAATTATTACTCTCAAAATCTAGAATTATGTCATCGTGTTTGTGAGCATAATATACGACACAGGGAATCCTATTTCCTGTAAATGTCGAAAGCGTTATTATAATATATATTTATTGAACACTTCAGATATAATGACATCCTTTGGGGTTAAAGTAATCTCAAAGAAAGATATAATCATAACTTTATTTTACTTTGCTACATCCCCGTCAATCACATTAAAGGTAGGTACTGAAGCGCGAATATCCAATCTTCAAGGTATTCATCCCGAAAAGAGAGAAAACCATGATACTTTAAACCGACTTCCAAAAAAGCAGGAGGTTCTCAATTGGTATGGTATGGTCACCTGTATGTTTACTGTGTCTTGCACTAATGTTAAACATGTCCAACTTCTGAAATAAAATTATTTATTACTACGTGGTTATATACTCTGTCGACTGTACCCGCGTTCAAAAAAATGCAAATCACATATAATTTAAAATCTTAATAAGTTTGGATAGAATTTTGGATTTTATTTAAATAAAAACAATGTTACCTCAACGTACAGATTTTAAATACATTGAATCCTTTAAGTTAATTTCAGTTATTGCGGTCTGCAATTTTTAAAACTGACAAATAGACAGGCATAAGTAATTTCTAGAAAATATGGAGCTTCTAAGCGTTACTTCTTTTGTCTTATATTTTTTGTTGCAAATATATGATATATACAGACGACACGATACGACGAACTTTATTTTATATTACATGTCTGGTATCGGCGATGTTTCTGGTTATTTCGCCAAGTAGGTTACCGGGTAACTGTTTCGATTTTGCCAAGTTTCTTGTTAAGTATGACATCGTATGACATTCGTGTATTTTTTCATTACAAGTAGCAAACCAGTTTACAGCCAACGTGATGTTAAATGGTCGCTGTTGTCCGATTTATGATTCGAAATTAAGAACAAAAAATATATTAGGTGAGTTAGAAATACATATTATAAGCGATGCTTTAAAACTTTGTAATCCCTTAGTCCGAGTTTATTACGTTTCCTCCAAACAACTTTTGTTTATGTTTTCGTTCATCTCAATAACCCATTATTGTCCCACTCCTGGGCACGGTTCTTTCATCAGAATTGGAGAGTTTTAGACCGTCGTCTACCGCGCTAGCCTAGTGCGAATTGGTAGACTAAACACACCTCTGAGAACTTTTTTTAAGAACTCTCGGGTGTGTGGATTTCCTCCGAAAAGCAGTGTGCTAAAACTTAAACAATGATTATAACTTAAACAATGATAAGTAGTGATGCCAATGAAGATAGTGACTTTGTGTATATTGAGTTACTTAATGTCCATGACCGTCAGTGATCATTTACCGTTTCCAATAATTAGTAAAACCACACCTATTTTGTATTCGTTTTCAGAACAGCCATGTATTTATGTACAAGTATCAATTTTTTTACAATTCAATAAATAATCCGAAAGTAGCTGTAAGTTACGCTTTCTTGTATAGGGACCACCTTTATTTTTTATTATAGGTTTTCTTGTAAACAGATAGTGTCAGACTATGTCTGTGGGAGAGTGACAAGCCGCGGTGGTCTAGTAATAGGGTCCTATTTTTACCCAAAAATGCTATCTAGAAACAGCTTTAAACGAGATAATCAACATAAAGATTACTTATCTTATCTTGGCGTCCGTACAGTCCACGTTTAACATTCAAAGTTATTACATAGATTGTTCAACTTCACCACTTATCGGGCCGGTCCCCGGAGACTGCAGAGTACTTAGCCGGGCACAAACTGTCTCGTTTTGTTAAATGTGCTGCAGTTTTATGCTATTCTATTCGAAATTGACTTTTAGCATTTTTAAATTGAATTTTAAATAGACCAATTATTTTATTTTATAAGAATGAAGTTGCAAATAAGCATGCAGTTCACCTGAGGGTATGTGGTCACTGCCGTCCATGATTATCCGTTGGCAACTTCATACAGAGTAAGGGTTCTATCGATAATCACAGATGCGTTGCTTGTCCCGTTAACTAAGATGGTCGCCTCAAATAACTGAGAGCCGGCAACCACATCCTTCCAGTAAAACTTAAGTAAGAATGTACCTCCGAGAGGTACCATCCAATACATTTTGAGAGACAGTAACTTCCGTGGGAGACTATTAGCGAAGGCTTAGTAATCCATACTTCCATACTAATATTATAAATGTGAAAGTGTGTTTGTTTGTTCCTCTGTCACGTCGCCACATAGCTATTATATGATATGGTTTATATGTGGGGAGATAGTTAGGAGGAAGAAGACTGAAGTAGGCAACTTTTAACCGCGCTCTCACATTCCGACTAGAATATCGATGTTTGGTTAGTTGATACATATTTAGTAGTTTCAGACGTTGTTAATAGATGGCGTTAGTAAAATTAATAAGCAAGTTCTGAATCACGCTATCAAATGCTAATGTTAATTCCCTTTGACCGACCCGGCGAAGCCGCGGGTTAGAGCTAGTACTATCCTATTTTTACCCAAAAAACGTTTTTTAGGAACACCCTAAAACGAAATAATTATGATAAAGGGTATTTTATCTTATCTCCGCGTCCTTAAAGTCCACGTTTAACATTTAAAGTTATTACATAGATTGTTCAACTTCACCACTTATCGGGCCGGTCCCCGGAGACTGCAGGATACTTAGCCGGGCGCAAACTGCCTCGTTTTGTTAAATGTGCTGCAGTTTCACGCTATTTAACTCGAGATCTACTTTTGACAATTTAACATTTTAAAATAGAGCAATTATTATTGCTGTATCATTCTTCAAATTACTTAACGAAATGTGAAAATACCAAGTTGAAGTTATGTAATGACAATTAAAAGTGCGGTCCATTCAACACTCTACCTAAAAGTATAACCGTATAACTCAGTAAGGGTTGAACATAAAGACCTTCCGTACGACAATTTTTTGTTGCTGATGGTCCCATCTAATCTAACCACTAGTTTCGTTTGATCCACGACTTTTGGACCACTCTGTATAAAAAAAAAAACGCGCTTTCTACACTTATAGTCCCACAGTACGATTTTCTCCTTGAGTGCCATGGACACACACAAGACGAATACACAAACACCCAGACCCAGAACAGGAATCTAAACTCGTCATTCAGATAATTGTCCGGCCAGGAATCGAACCCGGGACCCATTGCGCGTCAGACCGGTATGGTAACCGCTTCGCCACGCAGGTCGTCATATATACAACTACGTCGCATAAGTATGTAATGGTTATATCGATAAAAAAGCTGAGTCGACTTGTGACGTGACTATTAAGTGACGTGCAAAAGTATTAATGCCCATACATTTAAGTCAGTCGTTATAGATTTTTGTACTACTATTCTGGTTTCATATCCTATATCGGTCGTTAGTGGATCATGGTCGTGGATATATTGTTTAATCGAGACAATGCATATTGAACTGTCTTATGTGGATCTACATAATTCTCATATTCTTTAACGTACAACTAAATTCTTATTTAATTTAAAGTTTTGTCTGCGCTAAGCCCAATATGTTTCAATTCATAGTATAAAACAAAGTCGCTTCGCTGTGTCTGTCCCATATATGCTTAGATCTTTAAAAATACGCTACGGATTTTAATGTAGTTTTTTTGTAGATAGTGTGATTCAAAAGGAAGGTTTTCATGTATAATACATGCATAATATAGTGAAGGAACACTGATAATTTTAGATTTTTGACTTTTAGGCAGAACGAAGTTCGCCGGGTCAGCTAGTATAATATAAACGTACAACTTCTATTTAATCCTATTAGAATAAAGCTTTTAGTATTCTATTTATACTTTATATTTTATTCACATGTGGAGAAGCCGAGGAAAGCTATAAATGATGTATTATTTTCAGCTAAAGACTGGGACCACCCGGAGTCTTTGTAGTGTTCTATTTTGAATGCTTCATCAATGGAACTTTGCATTACTTTCGTGAAATTTTCGAAATATTACAAATTTAATCGTACATATTGAAAATTAGGTTATTCCCGCGGAGTTGTCCGCTTCGGTCGTGTCTACCGTGGCAATGATTGTTGATTATAGATGTCCACTGCAGTGGCCACTAACCATCAGGTTAACTGCATGCTTGTTTGCTACTTCCATATTACAAAAGAGGTATTATCAACATAATTTAACGACCAGGTGGTGCGGTTACTATACCGGTCTGACGCGCAATGGGTTTCCTTGTTCGATTCCCGGCCAGACAGGTATCTGAAGGATGAGTCAGATTCATGTTTTGGGTCTGGGTGTTTGTATATTCGTCTTGTGTGTGTCCATGGTACCCACGACAGGAGAAAATCCTAGTGTGGGGCTATGAGTGTAGAACGCGTGTTTTTTTATAATAATTTGTGTAAAATAAATGTTACAAATACATATTTATGCAAAGGAAATGTAAGAAAACCAGTAACAAGGAGTTACAACAGGACGACAGACGATTAGCCGACGTAATTACAGTCGTTGATACAAATTACTGGGTCTGAATAGATCTAATCTGAATGAGTCGATGTCGATTTATCACGGATTAAGTGATTTATCCGTCACTAGTTGATTAGAATGAACTCAATCGGAGGAACTTCTCGGATTATTGCGAATTTAATGAGGATAAAATACAATTACTTTGTTACTAGTGTTAACTTTATAATATTTTTTTGGTTAAGTTGATACTAATTATAAATAAAGTATATAATAAGATATTAAAATGTAACTTATAATGGCATTATAATATGAATGCAGGGAATATGTATGTTTTAAAAAGCTGAGAGCTGTCAGAAAGAGAGAAAATTTGGTTTGACAGTATCGTAATTTTTGGCGGGAAATGGAAAAAGAGTATTAATATAAGACTAAAAGTTATAAAATCAGTTTTATTGAGTTATTGCAACCCATCTAACAGTACAGCACAGGCAAATCTTTTATTATTGTTATTACTAGCTGAACCCGGCAGCCTCGCCCGCGTTAAATAAATCTATGTATCGATTGTCCCGTGGGAATAAGATATTTTCCCACAGTAAAAAGTAGCCTACATGTTAATCGGATGATTGCTGCTAGGCCTGACTGTCCCATTCAAAGGCACTGGGCAAAATCGCAATGGGGTTGGCGGCATAACGTGTTTAATTAGGAAAATGTATATTACTAACAATACTAACATAGTTCTTAGGCCACACATTGTTACTAACATTCAACTAACATTATTTGTAACGTATGAATTATGGATTATGGATCTGACATAAATTATTATTATTATAATCCAGGATGTCAACTAACTCCCTACCAAAGGTTATGAAAATCGCTCCAGCCAGAAGACGTGAAGAAATAACAAACATACACACTCACAAACTTTCGCCCTTATAATATTAGTATGATGAACAGCGTATAAAGTGTTTTGTTTCGTTATAAATAAAAAATATTATCTTTATGTTGTTTCCGCTAAAGAATAAGGGCCACTCTTTAAGTATGAAAAGGGTCATAGTCCACCACTCTGTCAAGTGCGGTTTGGGAAATTTCACACATGTTTGAGTTGAGAGCGTTATATAAATTGTCTGACATATATGTCGGCGCGACACCGCGTATTTATGGAAGACACGTCGCCGAAAATAATTATTTTAGTTAGTTTAAAGATCGAAAAATGATATTTATTGAATTAGCAATATTTAATGATTTTTAGAATTGTAATTTAGTTTAACCTCCATACATTTGTTATTGTCACCTCACCAAACATTGTTATAAAAAGGCGAGCGAACGCCGGTAGAAAAAGATTCTAGTTTAACCGTCGAAGCGATCGGACCTCCTAAACTGTGAATAAATCGAAGAAGTTTA
Source organism: Spicauda simplicius (assembly GCA_949699795.1). Classification (NCBI taxonomy): domain Eukaryota; kingdom Metazoa; phylum Arthropoda; class Insecta; order Lepidoptera; family Hesperiidae; genus Spicauda; species Spicauda simplicius. Next base: position 5,581,153 of record OX453059.1, on the reverse strand, counting down.
CTCCGGTGTTTTACTTGAAATCTTCAAGAATAGACAATAATGAAGCCCCCTGGCCTTCCTGACGTCACACATCACGCTACCACTTCGTTATATAAATACTCATACACACTACATGATTTTCTGCGCTGTTAAAGGAAATGGTACCTAATTTCTAAACCTAGCAATACGTCATCAGCTATAATTAGAGAATTTACTTAGTATGTGTGTATGTGTATGCTCTCTAGAAATTGCATGCTTGGAATTTTAATCTCAAATCCCCAGTATCAGAGGTACGATTGCCAATGTTGCTATGTCCTATACTAGTCCAGGCGTTGCACAAGGCACATATATTTACCCTTAAATCTGTACATTATCATATTTAGACAAGCAGTGCGTACGTACAATATAAACTGTAGACGGTTTGTTGTTATGCGGGTATCGCGTAACCCAAAAAGCCTATCAATAACCGGGCAGGTCGGTAACAAACATTTCACCGCTTGGAAATAACCAAATTATCCATCGCACCGTTGTGGTCTTCTGGATATAAGCCACCCTGTAATGGAAGCTTTTGGCAATAGTCACTGCGCCTAGCATGCCAACATGCATGACCGTAGTTGGTGTTGATGTTATTGCTGCTTATGTTTTTATTTATCTGACTGAAGTAGCCAAAGAGCATGCAGTCCGCCTGATGGTAAGTAGTCACTGCCGCTCATGGATATCTGTAATGAACTACATACAGAATATGGGTTCCATTTGAAGTTAATCACAGATGCGTTGCAGCTCCTGAGGACTGTGATGGTCGCCTCAAGTAAAAGTGTGCCGGCAACCACACCATTTTATCGAAACGCAAGAATTGGTTCACGCTAGAAATAGGTGTTGCGGTGGTACTTCCCCGGTCGAACTACACTGGTTCAACCACCTTGAATGTTTTAGATTTTATCACTTCATCGCCTTTAATGATAGCTAGGGGAAGAGAAGGTGTCATATTATTATGTTGCTACTCAAAACCGAAAACTCAATGTTTTAAACTGAGATCACTTAAACCCTCAGTTCACAACATATTAAATTACATTGAATTTAGCAGACAATTCTACTTAAATTGAATTTAAATCGTTAAACTAGTTGTACCCTGCGCGCGTTGCTACGCCATTACAAAAAATACACCAGAAACCTTTGCGAGCTCATGAATAACAACTTTGCTAAAGATCGTCACATGATCAAATGAGTAGCTTACGATTCTATAGAGGACATATAGACAAACATTCATTCTTATATATAAAGATTTCATGTATCAATGTTTGTTGGGAAATCTGATTAGCTTTCGTATGCTGTAGGTAAATCCGTGGTTTAGACTACTAATTCATATACCAGATTATTTCTGCCTTAACTGATCCTAAAACGCCTGGTGTCAAACGGGATTAATGCAGTAATCCTTTTCTTCGTAATATCGTTTGCCTGGCTTCGACGGAACATAATAATATGAAAGGGAATTACACCCCGACGTGTGTAGCATATGTGTGATGTTACCAAAGCCTTCGTTTTGGGCAGGACAGTCTATCTGTCTCTAGGAAAGACAAAATGTTTTGTTTCGTTTATAGATAAATTAATCAGCTATTTTTATACCTGAGGTCTAAGCTTGACCTTTAGATATTTGCGCAAAAATATAAAACACCTGTCAATACATAAGACGTCATTAATTAGACGTACTCGTATATGATGTAGTTCTCTTTGACGTGTATAAATTAATATTGAATTAGAATGGTACACCAATATACCTTTACACTCTGAAGCACCTTATCTACTCAGTCTTATAAAATCAGTAAAATAGCTTGAAAATTGTAGGAAGGAAAAGACAATTAGACGAGACGTTCGGTCTAAAAAATTGTTGTTTTCCTCTTTTCAGATAATTACGAGTACTTTTTAAGAAGACGGACTCTTTGTTTTCTAATTTGTGTAAATAAATACTTTTTAGAAGTTTGCCTCAAACTAATAACTTAGAAGTATTATAATAAGTAATTTTACTCATCAACTTCTTAGCTTTTATTTAATATTGTAATGATAAAAAAATGTTCGTGGATTTGTTGTATTCGCAAGCGCTATATTAAAATGGTATAGGAAACCAGTCACCCTTACAATTGAGACAAATCAAACGCCACATTATATGTGAAAAACTGTCAAGCCTTTTGTCTGTAAATGAAAATAATACTTATTAAATGAAAATATATTGATACAAACACACGAAATACATTATCCTCCAAACGCAGTCAGAAAAACTTTTGTCTTGTACAATAATTAATTACCAAGTATCCCGCACTGATGAGGAAAAATGGTTACGTTTTATATGAGCTTCGTGTTTCGGCGCCGTTTCGACGCCGGGCGTCGCTTGCCTGTGTTAGCCGAAGGGTTGCCAACATTTGCAAACGCATTTTAAAAATATATAAATGGGTAGAATAATGGGATGGAAGAATAGATCAAATTTGATGAAATCGTGTACATCAGGATTAAGGTTACAACTTTTTTTCTCAAAAATGTACGTAGTCTACCGACGTAGTCTACTAGTAAATACCGAACATCGTACGGGGTCATAAAATTATCATACTTGTACGATAATTATCGTACGGTTCAAACGCTGACTAAAATATATTTTCTCGTAGGTACTTTATATTTCTTCAACAGTATAACAGTACCTATAATAGTATGGCGTCCCAAAATATAGTACAATACTATATATTATAGACCGGTTGGCAACCCTAGTTAGCCGTGACACAATATTGTCTGCAAGGTATTTTAAATAAGTGGTTGTTATTGAAAGTTCAGTACGCGGCTTTTTACGTCGCTAATTTATCAGAAAATATCAAAGTAATATATGTAAGTCTGTTAAGTTTTACAACTTTAAGTAATAGTAACTCTTCTCTCATTGTCCATATTAATATCTTTTGTATTAACTGATAGTGAAAATTTATTTCATGTGAGAGATAAAGAAATATAACGTAAGTGTTTACGAATGAACAGGGCAAGCGTAGTGTTTGCAGTATTTTTATAACAGGAAGGTATGTTTACGTTTACAAAATAAATAGATCGACCTACATATTGTATCTCCATTGTATATAATTCCGTCATAAATTTTCTTTGAAATAGAATGAAGATCTAATAATGAGCTTTATTCTAATAGTACAAAGGCTAAGTACTACTAAAATAGTTTCCAGTTAAATGTAACATAGGGATAATTGTTGAAATAGTGGAATAAATTAAAACTCGTGGATACTTTAGAACTAACACTATTTATTTTACATATTTATAACTAGATCGACATAGCACGTACACCATTTTCTACAAGTTACTTTTTCAATACAAAATGACAATCCTTTCTTTTTCTAGCGACATACAATATAATTTTGTATAGTACAACTATAATAAAATATATAGAGAATCAAGTTTTTCCGTTATTATAAATCAGATCAATTAAAAAGTCACGCATTCTTAAAGGATATTGCAGACATTGTAGAGTAACTTATAATCCCTTAAAATGTTAAGCTTTATCTACTAAGTCGAATGTAAATAGTGCATGCGGGTGACGTAGCGTGAAAAAACTAGTATACATAAATTACCAAGGTTCTAAGCCAGCTATACTCAACCTGCGGCCCGCCGGGCCCTTTTGATTGGGCCAGCTGAATTTATATTTGGCGACCTTTGTTTTTGGTCGACAATTTGGTGTAGGGCTAGCGACCCTTTTTTATTTTTTTTCGCCCTGGGCAACTTTACTTTCGTTACGCCACTGCTTGCGGCCCGGCATTACTCCGTTGAAACATGTTTGTGGGCCCTACAATAAAAAGGTTGAGTACCGCTGTTCTAAGCGAATCGTTACATTCAATGAGCTAGACGTAGCCTAGCGTACTTCGGTAACAGTTGTTCTCTAAGGCTTTTTGGCAAAATGTGATAATGGTCGATTAACGAACGAAAGAAATTGCCAAAGGTTTTCTAAGTTAATTTGTTCGCGCAGTTTTGTTAAGACAGTTGGATTCGCTCTAATTATATCGTATACTCGGTCAGAAAGATTGCCTCAAAGTTCGGATTCTGCCCACGTTCTTCATAATGTACATTACTATTAACGACTGAATAATACGAATAATATATATAAAAAAACAAACTAATGATCATTGATTAAAATGTAATTATTATGAGATATTACTGATATATACAAATGAAATAGCTTTGTAACGGTCATTAATAATGCCTAATCATCTAGGAATTACACAAATATATTTAATTATGAATGTACATTTCGATTTTACGTAATAATATCAAACGGGAAAAGTCAACTAAATAACAAGTGACCACTGTAATTTTAGCACCAAAAAGACCAGACAGGTATCTCAATGATGAGTTTAGATTCTTGTTCTGGGTCTGGGTGTTTGTGTATTCGTCTTTGTGTGTGTCCATTGCATCCACGATCCAGGAGAAAATCCTACTGTGGGGCTATGAGTATAGAAAGCGTATATAATAAAAAAGTACCAAATCTTTGTACATATGTATTACTAGAGGTACGGAAGCGCTATATAATTTTAATTTACAGAAATGTTGCTAGTAGCAAGTAGAGAACTCCTTCTACATGGGGAGAATTCTCTACAACATTCATGTTGAGTGATAAAAGCAAAAATGTATATATAATGTTTGATTTCATAGGGCCATCAAGTTTCTCTGCATTTTTTTTATTTGCTGAAATTTGCTAAACGGTTTAGGGCGTCCCTGTAGTTCCGGGATCAGAATAGGGCTACGGTATCCCCTGCCTGTCGTAAGAGGCGACTAAAAGGGGCTTCCGGGGTTTTGGGCGGCTAGAGCGGGAGCTTGAACCATCCAGCCAGGCGATCCCAGGAAGGACGGCGGTATGTGCGGTCGCATATCGTCGTAAGAAGTTTAGGCACGGCCAGGAGAGAAGCGCTGATGAAACACAGAAAGAGACTTTGCTACCCTTACAATCTAAATCGGAGTTGGTGCACGTACCTGTATTGTTTTCAAACTACAACTGTACTGCTTTCTTAAGTAATAGGTATAGCAGTGATATCTACTGGCGTACTTGAATCACTATAACATCTATCATTTTCAAAACCTAATTACTAGTATATATCATGTGCTTTTGTGTATAACAGTGTAAATTTATTACGGAATTAGTGGAATAACGTAATATTTCTCTTGTTTCAGGTAAATATCATCTATTTATCTCAACTGAGATGCATTTGTAAGCTGTTTTACTTGCACCGACGAAGAGTATAGTTTTGGGAGTTTATGTTCACGTACTACATCAAAGTGTCGCTTTCGTCCGCTCTGCAGTCTAAACGACTAGATAATTGTAACATATGAAGTGTCGTTAGAATTTACTGCAAGAGTTTCGGAGACACTTTAAATTTTTGTTCATATTGCTAAACATTGCAAAACGAGTAATCATGTGAGTGTGTCTTATTGTTTGCATTTCTTTTCATGAAGGTGTTTGGTTTTGAAATTGTGTCTGTTTACGAAGTAATTTACTATTTTTTAATATTAATGTTTGAAATGAAATAAAATGTCTTTATTTTGTATAGACCTACGGGGGCACTTACAAATTGTCAGTTACAATTTTTTTTTCTTACACTACCACCGGATCGGAATACGACCTCAACTGAGAAGATCCGGCAAGAAACTCAGCGGGTTTGTTCACTAACTAGCTAATGGCCTCTGCCAACAAAAGACGTCTGTAATTAGCCCCAGGTAAGATTAGAGTCTTTCCTGAAGTCAACTACCGGAAATTCCCTGATAAGCATGTCTCTCTTACCACACGAAACTATGGTTTCATTAAAAGTATGACAAAAAGTAGTAAGTTTATCGTCACAAACAGGTTAACTTAGTTTGGCTCTTTCGAAATTACGTTTGGCTCGCGACACGTCGTTAGGATTACTTGGTAACTCTTCTAGGATTTTCCTGATCCAAATCTTACTTCTAATCTTAATACGGACGTATCCCACTTGATGCATTACTTACATATATTGCCTTTGCTATTGTATTATACTTGTTGCTTTAATATATTTTGTACCTAATGGTAAATGGTTACTGCCGCCCATGTACACCTGTAAGCAACTTAATTTAGAACAGGGGTTCTATCTGAAGTCGATATCAGACGCGTTGTTACTTCCGAGGACTAAGATGGTCGCCTCATATGTAAGTTAGCTGGTAACCACAACCTCTTACCGAAACGTAAGAACTGCTTCACGCCAAAAATGTGCCAGTGGTACTTCTCCTGTCGAGCCATAACTTTCTACCATCGCTTTATAGTTTTGTTCAAATATTTTTTTATGTAGGTAGTAGTTCGTTTTTATATAGTAATTGATCTAATGTTCCATGTGGTATCGGTCTTGAAAAGAAGCAGTAATGTGGATGTATGTAGGAGACTGAGAGGCTAAATCTAGGATATGAACGGCAGCGGCTTCCTAGTTACCATTAATATACACTGTGGTTACCAAGACGCATGTTAGATGTTGTGACTATTAGCAGAAATCTTCATAAGGAGAGGCCCATGTCCAGCAATAGACCTTAAAATCGATCAATCCATCGTTCTATCGATCGCACCTGATCGATGGAACAAATCAACAATCTTAGTTAACATTGAATTAGGAGCCCGATATATCCGTCAATGGCCTAATTTGTGAATAGTCTTCTTCTTCTTATCTTCTTATATATGAAAATGTATGTTTGTCTGTATGTCCGCAATAGAATCGTAAACTATTCATATGATCATGTGATGCACTTCAGCAAAGTTGGTATTCATGAGCTCGCGAAGGTTTCTGGTGTATTTTTTGTGATGACGTAGCAACGCGCGCAGGTTACAGCTAGTTTGTAAATATATAAAGCTAGTTTGCCACCAGATCCTAGTCTTCTCGTCCCTGTAGTTCATCCTGGGATCAGAATAGGGCTACGGCATCCCCTGCCTGTTGTAAGAGGCGACTAAAGGGGGCTTTCGGGGTTGCAGGCGGCTAGAGTGGGAGCTCGAACCGTTCGGTCAGGCGATCCCGGGAAGGACGGCGGTGTGTGTAGTCGTATACCGTCGTAAAGACTAGACGGAGCGGTGGCCCAGCCGCCCATCTGGGAGGAGCCTGATGGGGCAACGTGCTCGGAGGATTCCGGTTGAAGTCGTTTCGAGATCCCGGAGTCCTCCTTTTTAGCGCCGAGGACGGCCACCGGGGGGGTTTTAGTGCGGTAAAAATCTGCGTCGCTCCCACGGCGTCGGATACCTTTTGAAGGTTTCCCCTTCGAGAACAAAAAAAAGATACTAGTCTTCTGTGTTAATTCAGTTAACTTAAAAAAATAAGTTTTAAGTTCCTAAATTAACTAACAACAACCGGGGATTGATATCTAGTCTACATTTGTTTGTGCTAAGTTAATTTCCTTATTAAAAAAGAGCAATAAATCTCGCGAAATTCAAGGTAGGTATAACAAATGACGAAAGTTTCTTTACTTACTTCCATCGCTTTTTATCTTGAAACTAATTTATTTTCGTCTCAATTAGGAGAGCTGTAAGAAAGACAATTTAGGAAGTATTAATCACATAAATTTACTAAAAGCTCTTGACTGAAATATAATGGTGGCCTCATTATCTTATCATTGTTGCTATCGTGTTTCGTGGATGTAAGTTCGTTGTATTAATGTTATAACATCAGATAAATTAAAAAAAACACGCTTTCTGCACTCATAGCCCCACACTAGGATTTTCTCCTGTGTCGTTAGCCCCACCCTATAATTTTCTCCTGTGTCGTGGGTACCATGGACACACACAAGACGAATGCACAAAAACCCAGACCCAGAACATGAATCTAAACTCATCATTCTGATAGGTATCAGATAATATGTCATTCGATTCCCGATCAGACAGGTGTCTGATCGGGAATCGAACCCGGAACCCATTGCGCGTCAGACCGGTATGATAACCGCTCCGCCACGCGGGTCGTCTACATGAGACCAAGTTCTTAAGGTGTTCTAAAGGTGTGTTGGGTGGCGTGGTAGACTATGGCGTAAATAACAGTTATATAGATATTATGTAACGTTATGCTTGTTCATATTCTGAGTGATAACATTTTTAGTTCAATAACTAGCTGGTACGTGTTGTAAATAACTAGTAGTTGTAAATAAGGACCTTTTCAGTTATGCAGTTAGGTTTACCGGACAGTTTTCACGTGATTCAGCTTTTAGTACGTAAAGTATGTAAGTGTGCCTAGTATATATATACTTACTTGTTACGTCAGTGTCTGCCTCAGTAAATAATAACGATTATCATAAACTTAGAATGCATACATGGTGGTGGTAGCAGCAGTGAAGTTCGCCCGGGGGGGGGGGGGTACCGCCGTATCACTTATTTCAGCCATCAAGCTGTTCTTGCGTCGTCCCTGTAGCCTCGGGATCAGAATAGGGCTACGGTATCCCCTGCCTGTCGTAAGAGGCGACTAAAAGGGGCTTCCGGGGTTGCAGACGGTGCAGAGTCCTCCTTTTCAGCGCCAAGGACGGCCACCGGGGGGGTTTTTAGAACGGTAAAATTCCCACATAACCCAGCGTCGCTCCCACGGCGTCGGGTACCTTTGGAAGGTTTCCCCCTCCCCCTCGAAAAAAAAAAGATGTTCTTGCGTTCGGTTGGAACGGTGTGGTTGCCGGCCTACTTTCATATTAAGCTACTCGTACCATCAACCCTCGGGAGTAGCAACGCGAATGTGGTAGACTTTATATAGAACCTATGTTTTATATGAGGTTGTTTACAGGTGTTCACGAGCGGCAGTGACCACTTACCATCAGGCGAACTGCTAGTTTCCTACTTCAATGAGATAAAAAAAGTTTACCCAACATATAAATAAATATAAAACGGTCATGGAACGGCGAGTGTAACACTACCCTTAGCATCTGGTAACACACATCTCCAGTAAACTAATCCTTTGAGTTTGAGCTAAGTGTACCCTCTTTGTGACGCATTTGCTATGAAAATGTCTCTTTTTCATCTCCACATAAAGCTTTGAAAAGCTCTTTGAACGGACTTGTTATTCAATTCCTCCGCAAGTCGTGCACAGGGGTCGACTATTCTGTATGTTAAGCGCACAAACGCTACAATATTGTGTTACTTAACATGATTTTGGGATAAAATTCATTCAATTTTAAGGGTCTTGTTAAGCTCTTTGCGTTGTGGCGACTTCACGCTACTCATCAAGAGATGGCGCTACTATTATTCTGAAACACGCTATCGAAGCATTTTCAATACCCCGCATATATACAAGTTCCGAACATCAACTGTCGGAGCACGGCCGCTCCCCAGGCATGATTACCTAGCCCGGCGGGAGATCTCCAATGCCAAAGCGTGATGCACAAAAATATATGGAATATTTGGTTCCGCTTTCGCTTGACCTTTTTTTTGTTCTCGAGGGGGAAACTTTTTGAAGGTACCCGACGCCGTGAGAGCGACGCAGGGTTATGTGGGATTTTTACCGCACTAAAACCCCCCCGGTGGCCGTCCTCGGCGCTAAAAAGGAGGACTCCGAGATCTCGAAACGACTTCAACCGGAATCTCCCGAGCGCGTTGTCCCATCAGGCGTCACCCAGATCGGCGGCTGGGCCCACCGCTCCGTTTAGTCTTTACGACGGTATGCGACCACACATACCGCCGTCCTTCCCGGGATTGCCTGACCGAACGGTTCGAGCTCCCATTCTAGCCGTCTCCAACCCCGGAAGCCCCCTTTAGTCGCCTCTTACGACAGGCAGGGGATGCCGTAGCCCTATTCTGATCCCGGAACTACAGGGACTACGCTTTCGCTTGACCTATGTTTAAATTGGTTCATTATCGTTTGACTTAAAGAAAAATTACGCGAAACAACCGCATCAAATAAAATAAAGTTCTTAACGCTGGGTCTCGTACGCTGCGACTGCGTATGCTACGGTATCCCCCTGACGTAAGAGTAAGTAAGGGAGGTAAGAGTGGAAGGCTTAACCGACCAACCAAGCGATCCAGGGTAGGACGACGACATTCATTGCCACATGTGTCCGGTTGTGTTCCTTTGGAGATCCCTGAGTCCTCCACGCAGCGCTGAGAATGGCCACTGGGGGGTTTTAGTGAGGTAAAAATATCACATGATCCGGCGTTGATTCCACGGCGTCGGGTACCTTTTGAAGGTTTACCCCTCGAAAACAAAGGTTAGTTTAGTTTTGGGTAGAGTTTTGGACTTCGCGGGGTACTCCGGCCTTCTGGCAGATTCTAAAGGGGTGGCATCTCTTCCTTTATCCATAATAATAATAATACCATTTATCCATAATAATATGTCAATTAAAAATTATAATATATAACCTACGAATGTAACAGATATAACCACCACTGGTTAATAACTGGCTCTCTGACACCACTACGTTGTCCAAATCATAAAATACAGTAAAAGTTATACAGACCGGTCTCAGCTTTAACGAACTTCAGTCACGTACCTCATAACTGACTGCGAAGCCTGATGTACGGTCCTATTCGGCACCGAAGCTCTTGCGAACTAATCAAACGAGACGGTGCGGTACTTTTGTTTTATGTCTTTCCTTTGGTTATTAACTGTACCCTTAGTATGTTTATTATTATTATATTAATTATATTAATACGTGAAGCAAAAACTTGTGAAGAATTTTTAAGTAATAGGTATGCCGCGGACGGATTAGTATGAAACTTTGCACGGTTATAGTGGACGTAGAGAAGGAGTGCAGAATGTTAATATTTTTTCGAAATAATACTTAAAACATTCATAAAATCAACTAAAACACATTACACACACTACCGTGCATTTGTCACAAACACATAAATATGTCTTACTATTAAAACACATAACGTCAGAAATGTTAGTCTATGTCCAAAACGGGTCCTATTGCTTTTAAATGCGGTTTAGCTAATTAAACCTTTTTTATATTTAACGGGTGCGTTCAAAATTAGTTGAAAATTATTACATTTTATTTTAATTTGAGACATATTCGTACTAGTTTGGACAACATGAAGTTTAGTTTTTTAATTTAAATTACGGTCGAATTTTGACCGATGTGACGGGTGAATAGTTAAATGAAATGCGTTAATTTTGCTTGGGCCTACGGGGGCACTTAAAAATTGACAGTTATATTTTTATTAGCTTTTTATTAGCTTCACCTGTATGTTTGTTTGTAACCGACTTCTTTGGGCGCGATTTTGACCCACTTTAAACGGCCAGATTTCGTTCAAACTTTGTAGATTTATTGAGGACCGATGACAATACACTAATTTGATAAAATTATTCCATTTTTTAATTTGACTAAAAAGTAGAAAATAAATAATAGTTTAAAAAAACTAAAAAACACGCTTTTTATAGAAAACCGAACTAACAATAGAAAATAAATTTAAATGAATTTAAATTAAGAAAATAGTGTTAAAAATTGCAATGAATATAAATGAATAATAGTGTGAATAAAAAAAAATATTTTATTTAAAAAACTCAGGGGACTCAGGAGATCCCGGAAGCCCCACGCAGCGCTGAGGACGGGTTTTAGTGCGGTAAGAATCCCACATAACCTGCGTCGCTCCCATGGCGTCGGGTACCTTTAGAACGTTTCCCCCTCGTACAAAAAAAAGGTCTTAAGTTCGTAGTCGATCACCTTGTCTACCTTGTTACCTGGTCTTCCTTTATCTATAGACGTATTACTTGTATTTAAGCTGTTCTTTTACGATTTAATAAAGTATTTCGTCATAGAGTTTAATTAACTCATGATTCGGACTTCAGCTTTTTTTTTGGATTCTGTAATTTAAGGATATCCTTGGAACTTATTACACTAATATAACTGAAAAAATATCTTTAAACAGACTTAAAGCCAGGTATAAAAGTATTTAATAACAAAAAATATTTACTTATATTAAAAGGCAGATATTTATATTAAAAACCAGAGAAACGAATATCGACGTCGGGGCTTAAATTCTATTTGACCAAACACAAGGTAGATACTTATTTATTTATTTAGGAAACGATTACATAATTCACAATATTAGTATAGTACATTAAAGAAATACCTAGATCAGTGAAGTTTCCACTTGTTACTAATACATTACTAGCGCAAAAAGGTTTAAAAAGGAGCAGTGAGTTAAAATTGCAAAATTAAACAAAAATAATAATAATAACACATACAACTGAACAAAGAAAATAAATAAGATTTTACTTTAAAACATCACAACATAGAAAAAACTATTTTATTTCTGCGATCGTCTGCCTCACCTTCCTTTTAAATTTTCCAATTGAGTAGCTGAAAACTTATCTTTTTTTCTGTTAAAAACACTACGATACATCAGTGTGTGGCTTGGGATTCACTCTTTGTCAATATTATATCCTCCTAGGTTCTCTATAATCCTCTTGTTCAACTTACGTCACGTTCGTTGTACGGAGCGTCTGAAATATACTCGTACAGTCTTAGAGACGAAGTTTTGAGCAAAACTGTATTAGTTACTTGTTTCAGTAATGAAGTTTCTTTTATATATATTGTTTTCCTAACGTGTCACATTTATTTTTTGAGTATTTGTATGAATGTTGTAAGCGAGTTGCTTTCAGATGGAATTGAAGCGTTAAGATGTGCATCCGAAAGATGAAAAGCAGCTAAGTACCTAGCTAGTAAGCTAGTTTTAAAAGGTGGTAGAACCAGCGTTGTTCGACCGGGGAAGTACCACCGCTATACCTATTTCCAGTGTGAAGCATTTCTTGCGTTTCGATGGAAGGTGTGGTTGCCGGCACACTTTAACATGAGGCGACTATCATAGTCCTCGGGAGTAGCAACGCATCTGTGATTGACTTCAGATAGAACCTATGTCCTGTTTGAAGTTGCTTACAGATGTCCATGGGAGGCAGTTTCTATGTGGTCCACTTACTATCTGGTGGACTTCATGCTCGTTTGTTACTTCCTATAAAACCTATATGGGTATATTTCTATCCCTGATGAGTAAGTTAGAACGCCGCGTACGGTTCTTCTCATTACCCATTTAAACCAGACCTATCAGATTTATTATCAGAAATTGAGCTGATACCACCTCAACCCATTATTGGCCCACTGCTGGGCACGGGTCTTCTCCCAGAATGAGAGAGTTTAGGCCATAGTCCACCGCGCTGGCCAAGTGTGAATTGGTGGACTTCACACACCCCCGAGAACTTTTTTTTTTTTTAAGAACTCTCGGGTCTGTAGGTTTCCTCACGATGTTTTCCTCCACCGAAAAGCAGTGATAATTAATTTCTAATACGCACATAAATCATTGGTGCGTGCCAGGGTTTGAACCTCGGACCTCCCGATCGAGAGGGCAAGTTTCAACCATTAGGCTATCACTGCTCTCAGCTGATACGCTTTCATCAAAAGTTCCTAAAAGCGTGCTAAATTCTGGATCGACTGCAATATCCGCAGTTCAATTAGAGCGTCTAAGCTATTCTTGTTTCAGCTGATATGTCGAAGTCTTGAACTCTTTAACGAGATTATTATTCGCATGTTTAACCTACTTTACTATTACCAGTTGTTAGTAATTAGTTTCTTCAACACTTAAAAGGCATATTTCGCTACGGTGGACGAGTGGGCATTGGTAGCCTACACACTCCATGTATATGGAGAGCGTATATAACATGTTATTTTTTTAATATGTACCTCCATCCATCCATCCATCAGCCGTTTGATGTCCACTGCTGGACGTAGGCCTTCCCTAAATGGCGCCACTTCAACCGGTCCTGTGCCCTCTGAATCCTACGGTTTTCTGCCTAAATATAATATGTATCTAAATCATAATAATTTGCCATTTTTTTATTGCAATCAAGAGTGAATATTTAATCTAATCTTTAATCTTAATAAGTTGTAAGTAATATTTAAATATAACATTTATTGATACACTTAGGTAAAAAATATTCAACAATTCTATTTGTTTTATAAGTGTTATGGAGTTTCAATCGTCACTTCCTTTCCACAACGAAACATCGCTTGCAGGGCCGCGTGTGGATTTTGCCTTCAAAAAGAATTCAAAAAAGGATCTACTTTGAAAAACCTTTAAGATTTCAAGTTTAAGATTTTTGAGCTTCACTTGGATTACCACTTTACTGTAAAAATAGTGAAGTGCTAGTAGATCTGGGCTTGTTTATTTTTCTCGCTCCGTCGGTGCGTGATACAAATACAAATCCAGTTGTTCTGAACAAACATTATTAGCGGAGAAAGGTTCTTATCTTCTCGAAATAGTTCTAAACATTGTGCTTAACATTACATTGTTCATTTATTTATACGTAGCTATCTCTTGTTTTAGCTGTGGCATGTTAATAGGTTTGCAGCGAATCCTTTTGTATATATTTTAATTTTTGATCGCCTACATTGGTGGTGGTTTTTTTTATCTAACTGAAGTAGCAAACGAGCATGCACTCCGATTGAAGTCAATCACAGATATATTGCTACTCCCGAGGACTATGATGGTCGCCTCATGTGAAAATGTGCCGGCAACCACACCCTTCTATCGAAAAACACAAGTTCAAAAAACAAGTAAAACGAACCCCCTCAATTCACGATCATGTGCTACTCAAATCTAAGCTAATCAAAGGAATAAAGGCGTTGGGTTTTATCTAACTTGTAAAATGTTTAAATCCTCTCATTCAATTAAGCCATTGGAAATGATCCTATAGTTAAGAAACTCTGCATAATTGCTTATCTTCATTTCATTTTGTCAACCTCATTTTTCTTTAATATCAAGCTTAAATAACAGCCATGTCGGCTGAAGGCTGAATCGGATAAATCTTCCGTAATAACAGAGTATTAGGCTTGATGCTCGGTTTGCACTGAACGTCTCGTTTCGTGTTATGATATCGTGACCGGATATTCGGAAATTGTTGTTTTTTGAAATATGTCAAGCGTGGAGTTTTAGCTTTGAATGTCTAATTATGTCTAAAGTACGCGATTGATAGTTTTATATACATAAGAGTAGGAGTCCTTTAAATGGTGAGGAATTTTGAGGATATTTCGACATTTTTTTTTCCTTGAGGAGATGCAGCGATTTGTCTAGACTCCACCACCCTAAAATGAAGTTCTCATAAATATTCACAGTTACAGAAAAAAAACATGATATTAAGCCTAGCATTTTTTTAGATTTAACTCCTCTCTCCCTAAATGTCTCATGTATGTTAATGTCATGGATGTTCCCAAAGGTGAGGAAGTAGAAAGCAAGCATGCAATCCAACTGATGGTAAGTGGAGCTGTTACTTATTGCACTTGCGATTAATCCCAGATAAGATTAGCATCCCACTTGAAGTCGACCCAAAGTATGTCTTCTTTTCATATCCTTAAAACTAGAAGAGAGCAGCGCTTAATACAGATATTAATAGGCAGAAATATGTGTGACAGTAGTCAATAGGCGGTAGGTTCACTTACCATCAGATGGACTGCTTTCTCGTTTGTTGCTTATATTGTTGATATTAAGAGAAAATAATGAAGTTAATAGAATAATTGATATAATGATTATATTTTTAGCTAATTTTTCAATTTTATGACATTCGATTATGATATGTTATAAACAATTTCATAACTTTAATTTGCTAAAAACAAGTCGTCTTGGTCTAAAATGTTTATGGTAGCTATTACATTTAACGCGTCTATAAATGTTTAAACATCTTTTATCTTTTATTATGTACTTTTTACTTCTTTGACATTAAATATATAAATATATAACCCTTGTAAAATAAAGTTATATTATACTATCAGCGGGTAACCGCTGGATTAAGATGGCTCAGGACCGGTCAAAGTGGCGCAGATTTCGGGAGGCCTATGTCCAGCAGTGGATGAAGGCTGATGGATGGATGGATACTATCAAAGTTTAATTTTGAAATCGAGATTAATTTAGTAATTTAATAAATTTAAATAAATTTTAGTAAATGAAATCGTAAATTTAGGCTAAATATTGTAATATTTATATTAACTTTTATGTTACCTCAACTTTATATAGTTTAATATTACTTAGAAATTAATAGTACGTACCTACATGCTTGCTTTCAGATCCCTAAAAATCTGCAGCAGAAATCCTTAAATATTAACTTAGTTGATTCGCGAGTTATAAAGAAATTTGAAAGTGTATTACGGAAAATCCCATTTCAATGGGTAGATTTCTTGAAAACTATTACTGGCGCTTTTCCAGGATGACATATAATCTAAGTTCAAAAGAAATTCTTTCAAAAGTTCTTGATTACGTCTATAGATGTGATAGAAAAAGTGTAGAACGTGGGGATAGTGCTTAAACATTTTTATCTGATAACTTTTTTATGAATCCATTTAACAATATTTGCTTTATTATACATACGAACAACCGAGTCTTCTCACCAGCACCATTACATGCGATGTACCTATCTATTTCTAGCATAACTCAGTTCTTGCGATTCGGTGGAAGAGTATGAATACCGGCTGACAACTTTTTATAAGGTAACTCAGTAAGGTATCTTAGTCCTCAAAAGTGTCAACGGATCTGTGATAGAACCCCGGTATTATAAACTTGTTATAGGTGTGTCACACGGGTGACAGTTGCTGCCTTACAATTTGGTAGAGTGCACGCATGTTTACAATCTTATATAAAGTATCGTTAAGACGCATTGTAAAACATAACCATTTTGCAACTAATAGTATAGTGGTATACTAATAGAATAGGCCAATTCTTGATTTAGCCTTTGGTCTTTATTTGAATAAAATAACTTCTATCTATATTATAGTATGGCAGCCTCATTAAATATTATTTTTTATATTGTTTTTAATGTTTGTAGTTGTAGCGATAACAGAAATACGTCATCTGTGAAAATTCCAAGCTATCACGGTTCATGAGATACAGGCTGGTGACAGACAGACAGACGGACAGCGGAATCTCAGTAATAGGTCTCCGTTTTGGGTAAAGAAGCCTAATAACAAATACACTCATCTCATCATCCGAGAATGTTATTAAGGGATCAATGGATTTCTCAACGTAAATCACTTAATACAGAGAGTATTAACAGAATTAATTACACGGAGAAGGAAGAAATAGATTAATTGCCGAATACGTTACATAAATCAGTCAAAGCTTTTTCGTTCTGCAGTCTCATTACTTTTATCCTTTTATTTGTGTTGCCTTGGTAATTCGTTTGTACATGTGTAAGCGACCAAGCTTAAGCGACGCCATTTTTATTCAATATGGTGGGCGCCCCAAGATGGCTGATTTATCATTTTTTATTATGTAAGTGATATATGAAAGTTTTTTTTAAAGTACCTCGAACAAAATTACGCTTCCTAGAGCTTTATTTAATGCTTATGTTTTTTTTTAATATTTACAAGATAATCTCGGAAACATGCATTAGCAAAAGTAACATTATTTTGTCATTATCATATGATTTTTGCGTACTTATGCAATTATTAAGTAATTAAAATAAGTTTCGGAAATTATCTTGCTTTTATTATTAAAAAACCTGAATATTTCCTTTTATTATATAAAAGTCTGCATTCACAGACTGGTACATAAGGTAAATCAGACAAATGGATCTCGAAGAATGCAATTTTGCAAGAATGCTTTTTATACTCATTTATTTTGGAGTAATAAGGAAAATATCTTTAATTCATCCACTTACAAAGTAAAGCAGGGAGTGAAATTATTGCAAGCTAAGAAAAATAACAGTTATTACAAAATCAGAGGCATTTTTTCTACTGATAATAATATAAGTCATGTTATTAACATTTTTTAAACAATTACCAGTTTAGTTAATTAAATTGAACTAAATTTATTTTATAGTAATTAGAACTATTCGCATTGAGCTGTTTGACACCGGATTAGCAATCGCACTAATTAGCGAGGTGTTCATTAACTTGAATGCTTTGACTTGGAGTGCGGGTAAACTTTCAGTTGCTAACTAATTGACTAATTAAGGTATATCAAATATCAGTTGAATATATACTGGTTTGGCAAAGGGAGATCTCCCGCCCGGCTCGGTGATCATGCCTGGGGAGCGGCCGTGCTCCGACAGTTGATGTTCGGAACTTGTATATATGCAGGATTCTGAGAATGCTTCGATAGCGTGTTTCAGAATACTAGTAGCGCCATCTCTTGATGAGTAGCGGGAGGTCGCCACATCACCCCCTGCTCAGACCGGAGGTCGATACGTTCCGCGAGTCTTCGCTGCAAGTACCGTTGGATCGCCCTCTATCTGCGGTGAGTCGAGATGGGAGGGCGAAGTCAGGTCTTGGGATGCCCTCTATCCACGGTGAGTCGGGATGTGAGGGTGGAGCGAAGTGTGGAGGCGAGCAATGTCTGCTCAAGCCGTCCGAGAAGTCGCGGAGAGCAGCTGGACCAGGCACAGGAAGCGTTTCATGATGCGCTGCGATGCACCTGATGAGCTGCTGATCAGATGTTCTGATGCTGCGGTCCATCCAGGGAGTGGGGTTGCCACCATCAGAAGAGACGTGTTCTTTGTCTGGGGTCACCACTTTGGCAAAGGGAGATCTCCCGCCCGGCTCGGTGATCATGCCTGGGGAGCGGCCGTGCTCCGACAGTTGATGTTCGGAACTTGTATATATGCAGGATTCTGAGAATGCTTCGATAGCGTGTTTCAGAATACTAGTAGCGCCATCTCTTGATGAGTAGCGGGAGGTCGCCACACTGGCGTAATAGAGTCAAGGAGTAAACGTCGATTTAATAAAGGTAGTAGCTTAAAATCGCGTCTTATACACGTTTTTCGGGTATCATCGTCAACCCATTATTGTTCCACTGCTGGGCATGGGTCTTCTCCCGGAATGAGAGAGTTTTAGGCCAAAGTCCACCGCGCTGGCCAAGTGCGAATTGGTGGTTTTTGGGTATACTTATTCTTAATTAGGAAATGAGCACGTAGTCCACCTGATGTTGTGCTGTCCCACCTTGTTCTATATAAAGTTGGTTACAGATGTCAATGGGCGGTCACAACGAGTCAACATTGCCATCAATAGGTCTGCATGCTTTTTACTGTAGTAGCAAAAACTTTACAAAGAACATGAAAATTATACAAACAAATGTTGTACAGAGATACAGCTGGTCTACAGGTGGTAGGAGTCTACAGGTGGTAGAACCTGTGTACTTCGACCGGGGAAGTACCACCGCCACACCTATTTCTAGCGTGAAGCAGTTCTTGCGTTTCGATGGAAGGGTGTGGTTGCCGGCACACTTGTATATGAGGCGACCATCTTAGTCCTCGGGAGTAGCAACGCATCTGTGATTAACTTCAGATAACAACCATGTTCTATTTAAAGTTGCTTACAGATGTCTATGGACGGCAGTGACCACTTACCATCAGGTGTGGTAAGTGGTCACTGCCGTGCTTTGCCAATCAGGTGAACTGCTCGTTTGCTACTTCAATCAAATAAAGAAAAGAGATAACGATTACTTAGAGATAAATCTATACGCTTTTCTATCAACATTTTGTCATATTTGATGAAATGAAATGTCTTTATTTTGCATAGGCCTTCGGGGGCGCTTACAAATTGTCAGTTACATTTATATATTTTTTTTACACTACCACCGGATCGGAACACGACCTCAACTGAGAAGATCCGGCAAGAAACTCAGTGGGTTTGTCGTTTTTCTTTGTATATCTTTTTTTTTTATTTTTTTTTTGCCATCTTGTTTTTACATGGGTAATAAAAGTTAGATCCAGTATCCTGCCCTACATTTGATATATCCACATATCCATTACTGGATCTTAGTTACATAACGAGGTCTTAATAAATAGGTCTGCAGTGATTCCATCGTTATGAGCGCTTTGATAACCCACTCGATGCCACAATCACATGATTAATGTGGAACTGAGGACTGCCATTAACTGAGCGCTTGATGCCTTCTCTAATTACTAGTGTTGCGTATATTGTGAATTTCTGGGAACGATCGCTTAAAGGTTCGGGTATAATCATTGTTGAAAATTCAGAGATTTAGTTCTGATAAAAGGTAGCAGTTATCATATGCAGTGTAGCTATCATGGATCATGAGATAAAGCCTGGTGACAGATAGACGGACAGAAGTCTCAGTCGGTTTTATCCTTTAAAGAGACATTTCCTAAACTATTTAGTCTTTGGTATATCTTCTTATATATAAAAATGTATGTTTGTCTGTATGTCCTCTATAGAATCGTAAACTATTCATTTGATCATGTGATGATCTTTAGCAAAGTTGTTATTCAAGAGCTCGCGAAGGTTTCTGGTGTATTTTTGAAGTGAAACTTGTTTATCGGGGTTGAAAAAAAAATTAGTGTAACATTTTTTCGTTACGCGCCATCGTTTTTTTTTCCGTTACGCGCCATCTTTTTCTTATCCCTACCACGCGTGATATTAGATAGATTATTATAGATTAGATTATTCGATAAAGTTTAATAAAAGCCTTTTATTAAACTTTATCTAATTTAACTTTATTTAACCAATTTCTGTAAAGTTGCACATAGTAAATTATTTTTTGAAAAATAACGTCATAAAGAAGTTTCACTTCTTACGAGTGTACGCTAGTACACGCACACATTTTTTTTTCTTTGTGATGGTGAAGCAACGCGCGCAGGGTACAGCTAGTATATGATATAGAGTGATTATTTTAAGGATTTTTATTTTACAACGGTACTCCCGCGGCTTCGCCCACTTTGTTCACGTCTACCACGACCCAACATTTGTCATCGTATGCGGCGCCTCATAATGTATTATAATTTCTTTAATAATATTTCATTGGACATTGGACATAAAATTGGACTACTTAAAATGAGAAGAGTAAATCTCTTCGTTTTAATCAGTCCATTTTTTTATATTATAATAATTTAACTAAATATGTACGCGAACAACTTTATTCATTAGTAAATAGTCCCTTGCAATCTCTTCAATCATTTGAAAGAATAAATTAACGCATACAAATAACTAGAGAAATTTATTTTATTTGGTTTCAAAATTTATGTTTTTGCAAGAACATAAGTAGCAGAGTTTTGCACTTGCGGTTTGGGGACGGAACTTGTAATTACGAACGCAGATGCTGGAGTCATTTCTTTTTTCTTTCTCATTTAGTTTGTTTTTTCGTTTGTGTTACCGTATGTTCGCAAAAAGCTTTTTCTTCCTACTCCTCCCCTCTTTTAAAAGTCGGGTAAAACTCAAAATTAAAGGAATATACACATACTAGCTTATTCTCGCGGTCTGCTCGCTTCGGTCACAGTATACCATGTCATAGAAATCTCTGTGTCCTAAATTTCAGCAACATCCAACCTCTTGAATTACTCTATTTGAAAAAAACTGCATTAAAATCCGTAGCGTAGTAAAGATCTAAGCATACATAGGGACAGACAGCGGGAAGCAACTTTGTTTATACTATGTAGTGAAGTAAGATAAGAAGTCAGAAGTAAGATATAATTTAACTTACATGGAAAACTATAGACTCAAAATCTATGGAGAAAATAATTGTTTCCAGAGAAACTGCTTGATACAGCGATTAAGTAATGGATACTTGGCTAGGTAACCTCCAAAAGTTTACATAGGTCTGTGTTCTCATTGTTTACAAGAAGATATATCACTATTTTGTTTCAGCTCTTTTTGTTCGTGATATGCAAATTCACCAGCGAAATCAGATAGATTGTCGGAAAAATTTGAGTCGCATCTTATGAAATCATGATGTTACGACGGTTTTGTTCAATCCTGATATTAAAATTACCATTATTCATTTATGTAATATTTTTATTGTTTTGACTCGGGGATAAAATATAATTATTTTTTACACGAGAAAATTTAGTATGATTTGTATCAAAAAACTTTCAAATCTTGCTCGGCGAATGTTAAAAGTTTATCTACGTGTGGAAAGAGACATACAAACGTTCCACCTTTGACATATTTTTCTAAAATCAAACAAGCATCTCGTCTCGTCAAGTAAAGTGTAGTCCCTAGCAGCAGCGGATTTAACTGTTCAGGAGAATAAGTGACAAGATGGTAGGCAAGGCTACTACTCGTATCGCTCACGATAGTAGCCATTAGGTAGTCAAACAGAGTGTCTGCTTTTACGACGTAAAACAATCAGTACAAATCTCACTTACAATGCAACTGATAGTGATCTATTTTTTTTTCTGGTATGTAAAAATAACATCTGAAGCGTTCAGATATTCAATAAATGTTATTGCGTTTCATTTTTTTTCAATTGTTTGCGATAAATAAACGAGCTACATTTCTTTTTATGGGAAAGAATACGTTACGGTACCTTTGAAAATTGGTATTGTAGCTGTTAAGGTCATAAACAATGTAATCAGCCACGAGCCCGATTTCGATTGCCGTCGAGTTTCAATACATATACATTTATGGTAGGACTTGGCACAATTCTTTGTGCTCGTCTCCGGAGCACAACAGGACAACGATACTTATTATAGTAATTACAGCTTGGTCCTCATAGGTAGCAACGCAGCTGTTGTTTTTGACTGTTCAGGCAAAATGTATGCTAATATCCTTTCTTATGAGATTGAAGTAGTAAGCAAGCATTCAGTCTTACTGATGCAAGTGGTCTTTTTGCTATTGGATATCTGAAAGCAATTTCATATAGAACAAGGAGATGCTACTGACAAGGACAAAGATGCCACATATAAAAGACTCCCAGTGAGGTTATTTCGATTGAACAAAAATTCGGTGTAGTGTAAAAATTGCAAAAATATTTCATGTACTTTTAAAATGCATTAGTCGTTTTATAGTTGAAATATAGGCATTGCAGTTATTCGTGTTTTCAAACATTTCAACAAAATTTTGACATATTTATTACATTTCATGATAATGGTTTATTTGAGTTATGTTTTTATTTTTTTCTGAGTCTATAAACCAACGAAAGCATATAAGTATGATGTTAAAGTCTTTATTTTGTAATATTATAAGGGAATATACATATACATTGGGTTATATGTGACCCATACGGCGAGTGGAGCTCCGCCAATAAATTGGTGCCAACAAAAATAGGTCGGTGGCCCTTAATTTGCATATGGACACAATTCGTACTCATTTGGCCGTCCCAGATAACAAATATGCTTATGGCGATACTTTTGTACCGATTGTCTCGTGACCCGGTAACGTTTGGAAGGTCATGGACGATTCACGACGATTACCTGAAACAAAAAATAAAAGTAATTACTGATGAACATCTTGATCATGTGCTTTTCTAACTAGGGCCGATGTACATGAAAGCGTTTCGGCGTACTGCCGGAGGAGCGTTCAGTAGTTAGGTGAGGAGATTTTGGCGATTATTCGTTTTTCTCCTTTATTGAGATGTAGTGAGAATTAATTCTTTTTTCATAAAAAAAATAACGTATTATTTAGTCTATAACCATAATTTGATTCTACTTTTATGAGCGATTTTTGTTATTTTTTTTTATTAATTGTACGCACTCTACTAGTACACATGGATCAATATAATCTTGATGAATTACATACAATAATACAAATAATATTAAAAATTAAAGTATGTAATTTTGAACTTCTAGGGTTTATTTCTTAATGTATGTGTGAGAGTGGCCAATGTATCGATTTCCAGCTATTTATAAGTCCGGTATATAGATACATTTAGCAGCGCGTTTTCATGTTAATGAATTATAGAAAATTTCTTCAATTTGGTCTAAATAATAATATCTAAACTAACATTACGCAGTATTCGGTAAAGATGTTATAGTGTCTGCACACCTTTACAGCATGAAAAACTGTTTTTGCTGTTCCAATTATAACTTTAATCGTTTAGTGACTTAGCACTTTGGTTTTGTTTGCCTACAGAACGAACTTTATGCTGTAGCATTGAAACCACCCTCAATCTATGTTTGTTAAAATGTTAATCCTTTTAAAATTACATAATAAAGATAATCACTACATAGTATAAAACAAAGTCGCTTTCCGCTGTCTGTCCCTAAGTATGCTTAGATCTTTAAAACTACGCTGCGGATTTTAATGCAGTTTTCTTAATAGATAGAGTCATTCAAGAGGAAGGTTTTTGTGCACAATACATGCATAATATAGTGGAGGAACATTTTAGATTTTTGACTTTTAGGCGGAGCGATGTTCACCGGGTCAACTAGTGTAAAATAAAATGTGTCTGTAATATTTATGAAGTGAAATAGAGAAAACTTTTTAATACATTTTCTATAATGAAAACTAACATGTAAGTAACATGCGCTAAAGTGAACAAACATAAAAGAAGTATTTTGAAGTCAATCGCAGACGCGTTGCTACTTTCGAGGACTATGATGGTTGCCTCATATAAAAATGCTTCAAGCTAGAAATAGGTGTAGCCGTGGTACTTCCCCGGTCGGACTACACCTGTTCTACCTTCAGCTTATAGGGATAACACATGGATGAGTTGTGACACTTTCTACTATCATATTGTTAGAAGTTTTTGTCGATTACTGAAGTCCCCTTTTTCCTTTTCTAAAATATTTTTATCCTTCCTTATCTGCCCCAAATATATTTAATGTTACGTTCAAAGTACCTACTTTACGTCTTAACAGTTTAAAGCCTTTGTAAGCCGCAAATTTATAGGCAATCTTCGAAGCTCACATACATTGGGGTTGAAATAAAATTTCTGGAACTGAAACGAAAAAAATTACACTTTCCCTAATGGAAGCGTAATTTTTTGAATGTCTGCAATTCATTCTAGAAATGCTTACAGATTAACCTAGAATTACTAATTCCACACTGATTATGGTTTTGAAGGACAAACAACCCAAGGCTTAGCACTCATTGGCTATTAACGTTTGAGGGATTAGCAAAATGGATCACGCGTTCGTTAAAACTTTTGTCAAACTATCCAGTGATGTGATCTGTCCAGTTTATGAGAAACAATATGATTTCATGATGCACCACGGTCTCGGAACGATGTTGTTTTTGTTTCTTTAGTATTCCTTTTTTTCTAAAGTGTGTACGATTGACTTAGGTATAGATATAACTCGAGTATTAAATAATAACGAGTGTTCGTTTATAATAGACCACCGATCTATCTTAATCCCCCATAAAAGTCTATATCAGTATAAGTCTTTGATCTCATAGAAGATGCACTTTTAATCATTTGAATGCACTTATTAGTGACGTTTGAGTGGACACTCGTATAGTTATTTCGTTCCATAATTTCTATTTGCAGCTATAAAATGAACGACTACTATGCTTAAATTATTAGTTCTATCTTTGCAGATTCTATGGTTGTTTTTTGTTACACATTTGTCTTTTATTTCTTTTTCTTTGTTTTTCTTTTGTAAGGTTAAAATATAAAGCAAGCGGTCCACCTGGTGGTAAGTGGTGACTACCGCCCGTGTCTGTAGATAACACCATAAAGAACAAGGGTTCTATCTGCCGTCAGTCACAGATTCTACTCCCCAGGACTAAGAGAGTCCGATCCGGTGGTAGTACAAAAAAAATGTAACTGAGAATTTGTAAGCTCCCCCGTAGGCCTATGCAAAATAAAGACATTTCATTTCATTTCAGTCGCCTCTTATAAATATGCGTTAGAACTTCGTTCCACCTAAAAGTCAAAAATTTAAAATTACCAGTGTTATTTCACTTATATTATGCATTTATTATACATAAAAACGTTTCTCTTGAATCACTTTATCTATTAAAAAACTGCATTATAATCCGTAGCGTAGTTTTAAAGATCTAAGCATACATAGGGACAGACAGCGGAAAGCGACCTTGTTTTATATTATGTAGTGGTAATTAGTAATAGTGATATATGTATGTCCGTGTTTTTAAATCATCTTTTATTTTATTTTTTATAGTGCGAATAAATGCATTTCTCTTTTATATCTTTGAACTGAAGAGATAGCTCGTTGGTTACTTTGGAAAATATAGATGTAGAGCAGAAAACTGGCACCCATTGCCATTCTTTTCATAACGCAGTACAAGTACTCGTATATATGGTGTTTGTGTAAAACTCTTCGCTAGTTTGTAAAGTTTACACGCGGTGTCGTGAATCTAGTTGTTGGTATTCACACGATCTTTGTAATCACTGTTTTGAGCTTAGTTTAGTTAGTTCAACTTTACATTGCTTGCAACTGAATAAGTTAACATGTCGGGTACTAATCGTATGAACTAGTATTTAAGGGAATGAAAAAATAGTAATCATTTAAATTGCGAATAAATGATTTCGTAATATTTCCTGATTTTTGTTTATTAACATTTTAATGAATATATTCGATATACTAATTATATTTTACATAATAGTTAGTTTTTATAATAATGAGCAGTATTAAACATATCGTTATAATAATAATAAATATATCATTTGGGTTTTATGGTTGAGATAAATGTCACATTTAAAATGTAAATATATTTTCGTTCAAACATAAATCGAGCATTAGTTCTTCTACGTAGTAATCCAGCGGTAAATAGTTAAATGCTCACGGAAATCATTAAGTAAATAACATTTTAGCTAATTACAGAATGAATCCTGAATAATTTGTGGATTCAACCCGCTATATCCTAGCCGCAACGGCTTTCTAAACATGTCCACTGATTACGTTTACAAATTGTGTTGATAACACTCCACCACATTTCGCAACAGATGAATGTGGAGCCTAGTACATTGTATATTCCCACGGCGTCGGGTACCTTTTGAAGGTTTCCCCCTCGAAAAAAAGTACATAGTATTTATTATTACAGAACGTCAAAAATGTCAGATGTCTTTGTCAAAATACCCGTTATTGATTTTAAGTGCAGCTTTGTCACTTAAACCTCTTTTTACCTTTCGGGTGTACTAAAATAACTTGAAAATTAATAAAAATTGAATTTGGGAAATACTTTGGACACTATCAAGTTTAGTTTTAGAGATTAATTATGGTCGAATTTCGACCGTTGCGACGGGTGACTAGTTTATTTAAAGCATAATAATCTAGTAATGGGCTCTGAATCCAAACCCGGTCCGGTCAAGCACATAAATGATGGATTTATATATCTATTCTTAAAGGTTTTTGTGTCTTTGTAAGTGACACCTGACACAGGCAATTCTAGGTTGGGACTATGAGTAAAAAACAAAGGAAAATTTTGAGAATAATGCATTGTTTAACGGTGTCCTTTTAAATTTTGATCTAAAATTCTAGCCCACTAATATTGCGGATATATTTAGGCTGCGAATTTGTAAGGCTCCCTTGATTTTACTAAGTAGAAATAGTTACTTATTTGTGGCCCTTCTTCTATATTTTTTCTTTTCTCCTACAAATCTAGCGTGAAGCATTTCTGCGTTTCGATAGAAGTGTGTGGTTGCCGGCACACTTTTACATGAGGCGACCATCATAGTCCTCGGGAGTAGCAACGTATCTGTGATTGACTTCAGACGGAACCCATGTTTTGTATGAAGTTGATTTCAGATGTCCATGGGCGGCAGTGACCACTTGCTATCAGGTTGACTGCATGCCCGTTTGCTACTTCAGTCAGATAAAAAAACTTACATAATTGAATTGATGTGAAGCAGTGCTTAAAATAGATATGTAAGTAGCTCCAAATCTGTCTCCCCCAGTCAGATCATTGATACGCCCTTGATCTTCCTTGTAATGTCATTTTAGTATTGTAGTATGTTATACTATGAATTCAGATGTTAACCAGCTATTACCACGGTTTGTTATTTGTTACTGTAGTAAGTACAAATGGTAGTTCGATTCTTGAGGCACCATTGCCTCCTCAATAAATGTCTTTTAATAGCAGGTTGACTACTTCTCAGTTATTTAAATAAATGTGCGAAGGGAGAATATCCGAACCGTTCCGTTTCCAACTCTGTCAGCTGGTAGCAACATCTGTGACCTCAGACGGGACTTATTATCATATTATTCTCTCGTCAACCCATTATTGTCCCACTGCTGGGCACGGGTCTTCTCTCAGAATGAGAGAGTTAAGGCCATAGTCCACCGCGCTGGCCAAGTGTGAATTGGTGGACTTCACACACCTCCGAGAACTTTTTTTTTTTAAAGAACTCTCGGATGTGTAGGTTTCCTCACGATGTTTTCCATCACCGAAAAGCAGTGATAATTAATTTCTAATACGCACATGAATCAGTGGTGCGTGCCTAGGTTTGAACCTCGGACCTCCCGATCAAGAGGGCAAGTTTCAACCATTAGGCTATCAATGCTCTATTATATTATTATATTACTATAATGTATGTACGACAAAAACATAACATTTCAATATAAATAAAATATAAATTTCTCTTTGTGGGATCGGTAACATAGGAGTACCTAATCCCTATTTTTGCGTAGCATTGAGCGTTAAAAGAAGAGCAGAAAGAAGAAAAATCACTGCGAATTGTGTTTTTTGCTAAAATTCGCTTATATTGGAATAACGCTGGAAACAAATGTTTCGTGGCACTCGAGCCATGCTCAGTGCCAGACAAAACTGACGATCCTCTTTTTAAAAAAGCATCTAGCTTCAACATTTTTGAAGCAAAATTAAACCAGTGTACAAAATATACACCAATTTTTAAACAAGTGTTACTAAAGTGAGTCTTCTAGTAAAGTGACATTCAAACAAAAATACCAACAACGGGTTTGTTATCGTGCAGAAACAAAATGAACAATATGCATACCTTTGGAGAATTCCGTTTTCGATTTCTTTTGCGGTGAGTCCTACGGGTTCTGGTAAAACTTGACGTTCAGTTCAGTCACATGTATATGTCGCGAATTCGTTTTTGTCTACTTTTTAGATACGGATATTCCGAATGCGAAATAGAAGCTCTTTTATATATCGGGTGTTGACGAATCGTGTTGTCTTTATTCCTTTCTACTTTACGCATATATGAAACTATACTCGAGTGCGACAGTATGCATTTTTATTTCGTTTTTAATGGAAATAGAAAACAGGTGATGTGCGTCCATCCATCAGCCTTTGAAAGTCTATTGCTGGACATAAGCCTCAACTAATCTGCGCCACCTCGACCACTCTCACACTCCTTTTGCCTATAAGCTAAACCACGCTTACTAAATTGTATTATGTATCCTACATGATAGTAATTTTGTATTGAAAGAGGTTGTGACCTATGAGTTCTAAATAAATAATAACAATTATTAAGAAAGGACACAAAATCTTATACTCCGATCTTAAAAAAGCTTTTTCATTCAAGACACTAACACCTTTTCTTTACGTCCTCTAAGGGACTAGTTATGGCTCTACCAAGGGGCATTTATGTGAAAAATACAACCGAGCGACATCTTAAGTTACCTTGTTGCTTAAACTTGATACCTTTATTTCGACCATTCGTTTTACGATGAGCGATAAAATGGCGCTCTCAATCGTAACTTCTCACTCTCGATAAGCCTACGAATTCGGCGCGAGGGAATTTCGTTTGAACTCGTTTACTTTCGCTGTAGGTATTCGTTTTGAATATGAAATATTTTTGATATAAAAGAAAATCAGGTTTCTTGATAACCTTATATGAAATTTACTGTTAAATACAATTTGAAATGCATGCTATTAATTAAGGTGTCTATGGTTATAATATAACGCAAAATTTCCAAACTTTATAATTATAGTTCTCATACTCTATGGTAACACGCTTATTTGACGGAATCCAAACTTGACCTGATTAGAATTTTTTATCTAAATCTGTAAAAAGCTAGAACTGATTTTGAACGGAACTAGGTATACAAAAAGATTAGCTTTTCATTCTGTTATACTACATTTCAGTACGAATACTTTTAAATTTTCACGGTGCGCACTAAAATATTGCTCTCAGTAACTTGACACTGCCGCCGATAAGCCTAAGCGTTCAGCCTATGAACCGGACACGTGGAAATTCCGTTTCAAGTCATTTATTTTTCCGCCTATACGTATTCTTTTTGAACTCGAAATAACATTTAGAGAATGTTCATAGGACGTAATACAAAAACTATTAGTAATTTTTAAACTTTTCCTAACATTGAAACGGGTATATCAATTTTAAAAGGATTTAATGAGACGAACGAGGGCTTGAAGTTTTTATTTATCTGACTGGATGTATTACGACCGCGCATATATATATACATATATATATATATGTCCGACCACCGACCTCCGACCGTTTAAAATCTATTCCGGACGTAGGCCTCTCCCAATGGAATTTATTGCCAATACGAAGAGCCTGGCATGTGTGTTGGTGAGAGTAGTATGTGTAAATGTTATACAGGAAGTCGTTGCTGCCCATCTTCTGGATTATGTTTGTTATTCTCCTATAGCATCCACCAATAATAACTGTACTAATACCATTAATTCGCACCAATTGCACCACCAACTCGCACTTGGCCAGCGCGGTGGACTATGGCCTAAACTCTCTCATTGGGTTGACGAGTTGAACAACAATGGGTTGACGAGTAGTAGCATCCACAAGAAGAAATTGAGTGATGCTATTCAAGACTGATAAAATAGTAATGGGTTGATTATTATCCCACTGCTGGGCACGGGTTTTCTTTCAGAATGAGAGTTTAGGCAATAGTTCACCGCGCTGGCCAAGTGCGAATTGGTGGTGCGATTGGTGCGAATTGATGGTAAAAATATACCAATGATATATATATCGCTTTACGGGCTATATAAAATTATAATGTACGGATATGATCTGTTTTCTTCCCTATTTCCTTCCTTCCCGATCTCTGGGTTATACATTGTCACAAGAGAAAGTAATATATGTACTGTATGTTAATTATTCAAGAATATCCCGGAGTTAAAAGCAGTTTTGCAACCATTCGCACTCATCGATCATGAGAAGCGCGGTGCGGTGGAAAACCACTAGAATGTCTAAGTAGCGAGATGGAGCAGATAAGCGTTCTGAATGAGCAATAAGTACCATTTGAAAGAACATTTATTTCCGTGCAACGGTGAAATTGGGCGGAAATGTTTAAGGCAGACCCGCTAAGGCTTATCAATAATGCTTTTGAACGTTATGTGGTGTTCTGATGAAAAATATGTTCATTTACGTTAAGAGGAAATTTAAATAAATTACTCTGTAGCGATAATATATTGAACTCCTAAGTAAAAAGTTGCAAACTGAGAAAAATAAGTTTGCATTGAGATAGAGAAAGATTTATACATGTTTTGAATATTTTTAAGATCGAGTGTAGAAAATATAAAAATAATGATTTTTATAGCTGTATTAATCTGTTAAGTTTTTTTCCTTTATTCATATTATAGAGGACACGATAAATATTTTCTTATCCCATTACGTAAGTCAATGGTAATACATATAAATTATGTACGTAAATTAAAATCAAGTAGGCAATAAGAGCCTGCTATTTGTTTTAAATATATAAATACATTTTTTCCGTTTTTAAAATAAAGTACTCGTAAATTAAATTGCGGTCAGATTGGTAGATACAGCAAAACCGATTTTTGCTTCTCAGTCAAAAATAATAAAATTTGGTTTGCTGCGTAAAACCTAAAAAACCATGCACGGATGCATGCAATAGGAATTGAGAGTGGAAAGTCGTTTATAATAAAACTAGAACATTGTGAGTGCGATATAA
This sequence comes from Spicauda simplicius, assembly GCA_949699795.1. NCBI lineage: Eukaryota > Metazoa > Arthropoda > Insecta > Lepidoptera > Hesperiidae > Spicauda > Spicauda simplicius. Next base: position 5,549,708 of record OX453059.1, on the reverse strand, counting down.
AAACTTTTACAGTATTTCAAAATAAATTCAAGTATTGCGTAACTTTGAAAACTACGCGAAGTTTGTTCCGCTTTACGATTGGCAAATATATCCATATCAAACTTAACCTACTGTTTAACGGATCCCTCTTAGAGTACCAATAATATATGTACATTCTTACATGTCAATTAATTGTTTATTTTCTTAATTTACAAATATTTATATTATTTATTTATCATCCTCACATCACAATTATTTATTTATCAGAATCCTAGTTTACAACTATCTTTTTAATACTTCTCCAACGACCCACCATTTAAAACGCATGACAACTTATTCCTTTTTCTTGTTATGGTTTTTATTATTGAAATACTTTAAATAAGTTGTGATATAAATGTAAAATATATTAATTTCGGTATTTTGAGAACGCTAACACTACGTAACTTCACTGACATGTATTTATATTAATAGTTCTGTAGTAATCATTTAAGTTCTAAAGATCGGTCTTCGATAAAGGTCGTAGAACCGTCCACAACTACTTCCATCCATCAGTGTTTTGAGGTCCTTTGCTGGATATAGCCTTCTTCCAAATGGCGCCATTCCATTGCTTCTGAATACAACGGTTCCCGCTGTCTCCTCCAGGGCATCGGCCCACCGGGTGTGGAAGTGATTCAGATATATTCAGCTTTATTTTCGTTCCAAATTAGTTCTCTGGGGTAGCAACGCATCAATGGCCGATTTTAGGTAAGAGTCATAAGCGGCAGTGGTCACTCTTCATGTGAAACGCATGTTTATTGCAAAAAATAATATCAGACAATTTTCTTTATGTAATAAAAATAAAACTTTGGTGTTCTCGGTGTTAATATTAAACACGCTTCTCTTATTTTTCTCAAGTATTAAAAACAAAAACAAGAAAACTTGATCGTCTCGGCTTTAATATCGGGCACGCTCCTGTAAATTTGCCTCAAGAATTGAAAATTATTATGAGTTAGCTTAACATTAAGGATTCTATAAAACACCTATGTACATGTCTATGAATCTTCATTACGTCCTTAAAGGCTTGCTAAGCCTTTATACTTTTTTTTTTTTTTTTTTTTTTATTATAACACAAAAACTCCACAGACTGATCGTCCGTGCCTTTTATCACAATAGTTCTTCTTTTTTTTTTAACAATAAGTCTTTATTTCTTAGCTCCACGTTAGGCCATCGCTGCCACCATCACACCGTCGTGTGCGGTGGTGACAACGTTGGCAATTAAAGAAATCTTACAATTACGCTTAATATATATATAGGACCATTCATCATTTTTATTTACATGGTGTGTATAATTCAGTGCATTGTACATAGATGTATGTGTTGTAAATTTTTTTTTTTTTTTTTACGTATAATGCTAAGCTATTGTATATAATTCTAAGATAGCCTAATAAGCCTTTATACTGATTTCTTGATTTTTATGCATTTTTTCGGATCGATTAAATCCATCTCACGTACCGAGTAGGACGTTTAGGACAATTATGTTAACAAATTAGATTGTAAACGATGGATGAATCTTAGTCTATTCCATTTACTTAGTATAAAAAGTTGTGATAGATAATATTTTGTATTTTTCGAGAAAGCCTTTTTTGTTTTTTATAAAACTGAAGTAGACTGTTAGCATGCAGTCCGGTTGATGGCAAGTATTCATTGTCGCCCATGGGTAAATGTAATCCATTCTATATAAGACAGTAGCTCTATCTTAAGTTATATGTAAATGCGTTGCTACTACCAAGATAAAAATAGGGGCTTCAGTTGAAAGTGAGCCATGCAACCACACCCTTGCACCGAAACGCAAGAACTGCTTCACGCTAGAAATAGGTGTGGCGGAGAAACTTGCCATGACGAACCATATTCGTTGTCCCTTGCTAAAATGTTCCTAAAGTCTAATCGATAAGAATACTCCGACGTTAGGCGTGACTGACTACTTTCAGATTATTTACATTACAACGTATTAACGACAATAATAAAACCTGCTGGCGTTAACCTAGCTCTCACGCTATCGCGTTAATCTCTCTTCCACACGGAAACAAACGATGTAATATATTATGTGCGGGCTGTGGAGCGAATTATTCTTTGTGATGTATTACTTGAGGATAGTTGTACGGAAATTATGCTTGTGCCGAATTTTTTTTTTATCTTTTTTTTGGCTGTAGTAGCAAACGCATGCAGTCCACCTGATGGTAAATGGTCACTGCCGCCCGTGGGCATCTGTAATTACTACATACAGAACAGGGATGCATCTGAAGTCAATCACAGATGCGTTGCTACTCCCGAGGACTATGATGATCGCCTCATGTGAAAGTGTGCCGGCAACCACACCCTTCTATCGAAACGCAAGAAATGCTTCACGTTAGAAATAGGTGTCTCGGTGGTACTTTGCCGGTCGAACAACATTGGTTCTACCACCTCAAAATATATTTTCTCAATTTTTGTAGTGTTCATTAAATACAGTATAACAATATTCTATTTAGACTGTCAGTTGGAATGAGGGACGGTAGCTTCATGAACTATTACTTGTTAACGCAAAATGGCTTACTGTTAATTTTATAAAAGCGTGCTTTATATACGACAGATATCTGTAACTTTTTATGAATTGAATAATAAATTATATCAGTATACATATCATGTCCACTAATTCGCACTTGGCCAGCGCGGTGGACTATGGCCTAGACTCTCTCATTCTAAGAAGACCCGAGCCCAGCAGTGGGACAATAATGGTTTGACGACATATCATGTCGATGTGGAGATATACAAGATGAAAATTAAGGTGTCGTTGTCTCTACATCGCATATACATATTTGTGAAAAAGATAGTTTAGAGATTAGGTAATATCTGACCTTTGTGTAATTTTTTGACTTCTAAACTTAATCAAAGGATTGCAAATATATTTAAGTCCGTATCCCTAGGTAAAATAGTATTATTTCATTAAAATGCATCCTCTTTTCGTAAAATCTAAAATGATTTGAATTGAACATATATTCAACATGTTATAAATATATTTTTGGAAATGAAGATATATACTTTTTATCTGAAATTACTTTTTAGCTGAAAAACCACAAGGCACCGGGGGATGACGGAATCACAACAGAGCTGCTAAAAGCTGGCGGTAAACCCGTACTAGTGGCGCTCCAAAAGTTGTTCGATTCCGTCATTACTAGCGGGACAACCCCGGAAGCGTGGAGCAGAAGCGTAGTGGTGCTGTTCTTCAAAAAGGGCGATAAAACCCTCCTGAAGAACTACAGGCCCATTGCGCTTCTGAGCCACGTGTATAAGTTGTTTTCGAGAGTCCTCACTAACCGTATTGCACGCAGGCTTGACGACTTCCAGCCTCCCGAACAAGCCGGATTCCGAAAAGGCTACAGCACCATGGACCACATACACACGCTTCGGCAGATTATACAGAAGACCGAGGAGTATAATCTGCCGTTATGTGTTGCTTATGTGGACTATGAGAAAGCCTTCGATTCTATCGAGCACTGGGCGGTGCTGGAGTCCCTTCAGCGATGCCAGATCGACTATAGGTACATCGAGGTGTTGAAGTGTGTATACACAGCCGCCACCATGTCAGTCCGAGTACATGACCAAAGCACGAACCCCATCCAATTGCAGCGGGGAGTCAGGCAAGGCGATGTCATATCGCCGAAACTGTTCACCGCTGCGTTGGAAGATGTGTTCAAGCTGATGGAGTGGAAAGGTCTTGGCATCAACATCAATGGCGAACACGTCACACACCTTCGATTTGCCGACGATATAGTCATCTTGGCAGGTTCGCTGACGGACCTCAGCACAATGCTAGGCGACCTCAACAGTGCCTCACAACGGGTGGGTCTTGAGATGAACATGGACAAGACGAAAATCATGTCTAATGTCCATGTCACACCCGTACCGGTAGTTGTTGACGGCACTCCTCTCGAAGTTGTCGACGAGTACATTTACCTGGGACAAACGATCCGGATGGGTAAGTCCAACTTTGAGAGGGAGGTCACTCGAAGAATCCAACTCGGCTGGGCTGCGTTCGGGAAATTTCGTAGTATCTTTTCGTCCACAATTCCTCAGTGCCTGAAGTCGAAATTGTTCGAGCAATGTGTGTTGCCAGTGATGACCTATGGCGCCGAAACGTGGTCCTTCACTAAAGGCCTCATTCGAAGGCTCAGAGTCGCTCAGCGTGCTATGGAGAGGGCTATGCTCGGAATTTCGCTACGAGACATGATTCGTAACGATGAAATCCGTAGACGAACGAAGGTTACCGACATAGCTCTCAAAATCAGCAAGCTGAAGTGGCAGTGGGCCGGCCATATCGCTCGAAGGACGGATAACCGATGGGGACGAAAGGTCCTCGAGTGGCGACCACGTTTAGGCAAAAGGAGTACAGGTCGCCCCCCTACCAGGTGGACCGATGACCTGAAGAAGACAGCGGGAAACCGTTGGATTCAGAGGGCACAGGACCGGTTGGAGTGGCGCCATTTAGGGGAGGCCTATGTCCAGCAGTGGACATCAAAGGGCTGATGGATGGATGGATACTTTTTATCTGATTGAAGTAGCGTTTGCTACTCGCATGCAGTCCATCTGATGTAAGTGGTGACTGCCGCCTATAAGCATCTGTAAGCAACTTCATCTAGTATATAGGTTCTATCTGAAGTCAATCACAGATGCGTTGCCTTTCCAAGAGCTAAGATGGTCGCCTCATATATTCAAGACGTTATAGTGAAAATACATGTTTTGTAACTGTATTTTGTCACATTTTGCTGTGTATTTCCGCAACATTTGTGTTAATATAATTTTGTAAGTCATAACAGGAAATATGAGCGCCCTACGTGACCAAGCAGCGGCGTCGCAATTCTCCTAAACTGATTTAATTGTACACAATATGAGAAGTATTAAATTGTGGTGAATGTGAAATGAAATGTTGGTGTATGTTGGATTAATACAAAGAATATGTAAATTCTTTGTGTTAATCCAACATACTCCAACATTTCATTTCACATTTTTAACCGACTTCCCAAAGGAAAGAGGTTATCTATTCGTCACGTATTTTTTTTTTTTTTTTTTTTGTATGTTCGGGCGAAATGGCTAGAAATCGTCGACCTACCGACACGATCCATACGACATTGTATGCGGCTAGTTTCACAGGCAGTCCCATATTGAGGAAAATGAAAACCTTCCGGCGGTTTTCCCGGAAAATTGGAAAATGTCGGTTTCTTAAAATCTTGAATAACTTGGGTGTTTCTAAACCGATTTCCATTTTCTTTCTTTCATTTGATAGGAAATTTCGTCACGCAACTTCTCTTGGACATGGGTATGCTGTGATGCTTAACTCTTTGAGTTATGGGGTGGAAACCACCACCACTCCTCAAGTTTTTTAGATAATTTGAGATAACTCGGCTTCTGCCGAATCGATTCTTATGAAACTTGGAACATATATTATATATCTATGCTTATATAGGTTGACGAAAAATTTGACCTTCAACTCCTCGATCCTGATGATGCAGGGTTACAGCTATCCTAAACTATAACATTAGCTATTTGGTGCTTACATATATGTAATAAGACTACTAAGCAGAGACATGTGATGAAAAATTTGACCTTCAACTCCTCAATCCTGATGATGCAGAGGTGCCTCAAGCCTAAACCATAGGGGTTGACCATTTGGTGCTTATGGGTATGTAATAACAATACTAAGCAACGACACATGATAAAAAAATTGACCTTCAACTCCTCAACCCTGATGATGCAGGGTGTTGTAAGCCCAAACCGTAGGAGATGGCCATTTAGTGCTTACGGATATATAATAAGATAGAAGTGCAAAGATGTACGATGACAAATTTGACCTTCAACTCCTCAACCCTGATGATGCAGGTGTACTGCAGGCTTAAACCATAAACGTTAGACATTTGTTGCTCACGGATTTGTAATAACATTGCTAAGCAAAGGTATACGACGAAAAATTGGACCTTCAACTCCTCAATCCTGATGATGCAGGGGTATTGAATGCCTAAGCCATAAAACTTAGCTATTTCATCAGTACGCATTCAAAATGATATTTAAAAAATGTAAGGTAGAACATTAGAAAATAGTTGTATATGGTGGAAAATTGTACCTTCAACTCCTCAATCCTGATGATGCTGGGGTGCTTCAAGCTTAAACTATAGGCGTTAGCTACATTATCACTACGTATGTCTGATAAGATTACTAAGCAAAGATAAAAGATGAAAAATTTGACCTTCAACTCCTCAACTCTGATGATGCAGGGGTACTTCAGGCTTAAACTATAAGCGTTGGCCATTTGATGCTTATGGGTATGTAATATATTTACAAAGCGAAGACGTATGATAAAAAATTGACCTTCAACTCCTCAACCCTCATGATGCAGGGTACTGCAAGCCCAAGCCATAGAAGTTGGCCATCTGTTACTTACGTGTATGTAATGAGATTACTACGAAAAGATATGGCATGAAAAATTTGACCTTCAACTCCTCAACCCTGATAATGCTGGGGTCCTTCAAGCCTAAACCATAGGCGTTGGCCATATGGTGCTTACGTATATGTAATGAGATTACTAGGCAAAGATATAACATGATAGTTTTGACCTTCAACTCTTCAGCCTTGATGATGCACGGGTACTTCAGGCTTAAAGCATAGGCGTTGGCCATTTGATACTTATGGAAATGTAATATATTAACAAAGCAAAGACGTATGATAAGAAAATTGACCTTTAACTCCTCGACCCTTATGATGCAGGGTACTGTAAGCCCAAGCCATAGAAGTTGGCTATTTAGTGTTTAACTTTTTATTGAAGAAATGCTAAGAAGAGATGACTTATGAAAACCGTTATCTTTAACTGGGCTTTTATTCAGTGGTACTGCCTATCTAACCCACAGGTGATAGTAATATGGCCCTTATGAATATATTAGGAGTTCCATAAACAGAGGCAACGATTAATAAAGTTACCTTCACCTCTTTAACCCTAATAATATAGATATACAGCCTGCCTAAAGTATGTGTGTTTGGTAATTATTGTTCGCAATACAAACAATGAGTTCCGGAAAGGACATAATTATGATCACAAATTCCACTTTGAATACAATTACCTGGACGATGCAGGAGTACTGCCAACCTTTTTACATAGGATGGGTCAGGTTAGGTTGGAACTTAAAAGAAAATATAGAAACTAAGCGAGCAGGGCGCGGCAGCGCCCTGCGAGCGGTTGCGCTCAGTTCACATGCACTGTGACAGTAATGTAAGATATCGCTTAGGCTTTTGTTTGACTTGTCATTTAAGGTTGATTTTAAATTACCGTTTCCATGTATGTATGCACTATGCAGTCTTATGGATACTATGTATTACACGGTCTCGTATAACTGATCGAAGTGTCTAGTCGTCCCGTAATCGGATGAATAAAATAAATTAATCGTCCGCTAAACGGTAAATTCGTAATAAAAATGGTCTGTATATTAAACATACTTATTATCCTCGTAATAAAAAACGTATTGAAACTGGTGAGTTAAATCATATTACTGAGATTAATAAATTGTGTAAAGCTATGGGTACACCTGATGTAGTGAATAACGACCATGCTGCCCGAACTTAAATTGGTTTTGATGGTATTGGTTTTCCAACTAAGGATAGGTAGTCCAAATTATTTTTATCAGTATCAGTTGAATTATACTCTTAGTTATAAGGTTTATATTACTTTTTCTACTTTAAATATTGATAATTATAGGTCTATTCTTTAAATAAATGTTTACTCAGAAAAAGTTGTTTTATTCGGTTAGGTTAGGTTCGAACAGATTTTTCTAATTCAGAATCTAAGGGAGGGGGCGCGGTAGCGCCCCCGACCGGTTGTGTCAAAGAAGTCTATTTTTAGATGATGACGTCAGCACATAATTTTATTCATCCGAAAATCGGACGAATAATTAATTTTATTCATCCGGTTAGCGGACGACTAGCAACAGCCATAACTGATTTTATCGTGACTGAAAAGCGTGAAAAAAAAATTTTTAAACAAAAAATACAACCGACTTCCATGCCACATAAAAGTAAAAAATAATTTAAATACATGTTGGTTTAGAGCAAACACAGTACTTAGTACATAGTTCCGAAGTCGGCGCTCACCATATTTTGCTGGATCATGACGAAACTACATGTATCTTATATGAGCGCCGACTTCGGGACTATGTACTAAGTACTGTGTTTGCTCTAAACCAACATGTATTTAAATTATTTTTTACTTTTATGTGGCATGGAAATCGGTTGTATTTTTTGTTTAAAAATTTTTTTACAATGTATTCTGCATGTTGCAAGCATGTATTAAAAATGAGCTATTTGAGTAATTAAATTTATAGATTTCTGTGTGTAGGGTAAAATTGTCACAAGGAAGTAGTTATTTTCTGTAGAATAAGTTGATAAATTAGATTAAATCCAAATTCAAGATAGATGGAAGCCATAAAATAATTAAAGATTAGGTACATATATTTTACAACTTCAACGGTATCAAATGAAATGGCTTCATCTGTAGAACACATACAAGACGAAAAAAAAATTTATCTAATATTGCCCCTGAAAAAAGCAAAATTAATAATATATTTTCCTACAACCTACCCAAAATGGGTATCAAATAAAACGGCTTAGTTTGTAGAATACACTTTAATAAAAATAACAAATCCTTGACGGCTACCATAAAAAATGGAAGATTATAGATTTTAGTACAACTCACCCAATATATGTATCAAATGAAATAGCAGTAGTTCCTGGGACAACTAAATTTAATAAGATTGTGCACATTACATTTACTCAAATGTAGGTCTGTGGCTTCCCTAACTATTCTCGCGACAAGCTTTTATATGATACTAGCTGACCGACGAACTTAGTTTTGCCAAAGTCAAAAATCGAAAATTACCAGTGTTTTTTCACTATATTATACATGTATTATACACAAAAACCTTTCTCTAGAATCACTCGATCTATTAAAAAAACTACATTAAAATCCATAGCGTAGTTTTAAAGATCTAAGCATACATAAGGACAGATAGCGGGAGGAAACTTTGTTATATAGTATGTAGGTATAAAATTGTACTATGCAACAAAATTATGGATGTGACTACTACAAAGTTTATTTTTTCCTTTTTAGTCTATTGAAATAAAAGCTTGTTTTAAAAAATATTTTAATATTATTTTTTAACGTTTAAAGTCGAAGTTACGTCTGTATCCGAAGTTACATCTTTAAAATTCCAATTCACTTACTCTAAACGACGAAAAAAATATCACGAGAGTACTTTAGACGATGAATGTTGTTGTTTGTGTTTCAATAGATTCGTAGAGTTTGTCAAATGTTTTTGTCAAAATCCCCTTATTGCTTTTAAATGCAGCTCAATTAATGAAACCTCTTTTTACCTTTAATCTTTTGAACGCAACCGGTTCAAAATAATAAAATTATAACAATTTATTTGAATTTGAGAAATATTCGTGCTACTTTAGACAATATGAAGTTTAGTTTTTTAATTTAAATTACGGTCGAATTTCGACCGTTGCAACGGGTGACCAGTGTAATTGAAATAGGTGAGCACTAAAAAAGGATTTTTAAAATTGTTTGCCTTAAAAAAGCTAAATAAACGTAAAATGTTTATTACTTTAAAACAAAAAGTTTCATTCGCTTAAAAGTAAAATTCGCTTTAGAAAACTCGATAATCATCGAAATTTATAAATTTCACATAGTGCCTTTAGTTGTATTCAGTTTTTTTTTATTTGATTGAAGTAGCAAACGAGCATGCAGTCCACCTGATGGTAAATGGTCACTGCCGCCCATAGACATCTGTAATCAACTTCATACAGAACATGGGTTCCATCTGAAGTCAATCACAGATGCGTTGCTACTCCCGAGGACTATGATGATCGCCTCATGTGAAAGTGTGCCGGCAACCACACCCTTCTATCGAAAGAAATGCTTCACGCTAGAAATAGTGGTAGGCGGTGGTACTTCCCCGGTCGAACTACACTGGTTCTACCAACTTGTATTCAGTTTTTACATTTCACATATTTTGAGAGTTTTTGCAATTAAAATAAGAAGCATTATAAAGTAACAAGTGCAATTAATTTGCTCTACAACGCAATTTATACGTATCTACCAATCACTATTATTGCATCGAGTGAAGCCGAGGCACCGACTAGATGAAGTGGTTGGCTTCAGGCTTTCTAACAGAGACAATGAATTACTACGACAGAGAACTATGTCTTGCCGTTCACTTCAACCCTCTAAAGCAATCTGTCTTCAAATAACTGTCTAGACAAAAGTAACCCCGGTATATAATAATAATGCTCTAAAAGTATGAAACAAAAAATGTTTCTGTCATTATAATCAAGTAATTAGGCAATATTAATAATATTATAAAAGCCAAAACCAACAATAATTACAATCAAGTAATTAGGCAATATTACTAATATTATAAAAGAAATCGTTTATGAGGATGTATGTATATTTCCAGAGCAGTGATAGCCTAATGGTTGAAACTTACCCTCTCGATCGGGAGGTCCGACGTTCAAACCCAGGCACGCACCACTGATTTTACTAAATTATGCGCGTGTTCGAAATTAATTATTACTGATTTTCGGTGAAGGAAAACATCGTGAGGAAACCTACACACCCGAGAGTTCTTAATAAAAAAAGAAATGTTCTCGGAGCTGTGTGAAGTCCACCAATTCGCACTTGACCAGTGCAGTGGACTATGGCCTAAAACTCTCTCATTCTGAGAAAAAACCCTTGCCCAACAGTGGGACAATAATGGGTTGTTACCATGTATATTTAACTCCAGATTAGAGATTACCATAGCAAACATGACGAAGCAGGGAGAAAAACCTAGTTTATATATACATTCTAATTTACCGCATAGTCATGTGATAATCAGAGGTTACCTTAGGCCGTATTCACAAGGGTATTTGCACAAGTCTGAGATGAGAATTAGTAATGAACAGATCACGAGAATACATTGGATATGTACATCGATATAGAAATACACTAGATTCACAGTTTTGACCAAAAATGACACCTAAAACTGTCGCCAAATTAACGTAGTTATTTATAGATGGTCATAACGACCATATTTTAGCAATACAACCTTACGTCCGTGATTTAAAGTTATATTTACAACGCTTTAAGCAAAAAGCAATAAAATTTTACTACTTAAAATGAGCGCTCAAATTTGACATTGAGCGCTCTTTTTCACCGCACAGTTTTGAGACGCTGATGTGTATCTTGGGTTTTCTATATCGATGGTTATGTAAAGGAAAGAAGGTTTTAAAACAAAATAAAAGCAAAGTGATATTGTCTTCTACATAGCGCCGTTAACTAAAGGAGATATCTACTGCTTTTAACTGCATTGAACTAAGACCCTTAACGGGTTGTAGCAATTAGAACTTTGCTACTCGTACAGCTAGACTCGCAAGAATTCTTCGCTAAAGCGGCTCCCGCTTCTGTTTCGCAATTAAAATTAAGACAAGATCGGATAAGATGTTTGATTTAAACATTTCTCTTTCTTTATATAATGCTTGAGAAGTATACTATTTTCCGCTTATATTCAGCTTAATTATTAAGTATTTGATTCAGTAATAACTGAGAAGATTTATTCATAGTGTAGACGAAGTATTAACAAATAATGTTAATTGAAATTGTTGTTCATGCTGATGAATTTTAGAATTTAATGATTAACTTTTAAAAAAATTACGTTGATTTTGTGTAGTTATCTTACATAATATTATGTTTTTATGTACTCTCTGAATTTAATAATATTAAATAATGTATAGTAAAAAAGGGAATGGTGATAATGGCTTAATATTTATAACTTTACTATTTCAGAATAGGTATCTATCATTATTTATCGTGGAATTGATCCATTTTAAAATGTAACCGGTATTCAAAATATGTAAACTTTAACTAGCACCAAAAAGTGCCACCATGTTATTATTACTTAAACATACAATAAAGTGATTTGCACTGTAAATCGTCTTTCATGAAATCGTCTTTAGTAAAAACTAAAAAGACGTTAAAACGCAGTGCAGCGCCTTATTTACTAGCTCGTTCAACAACACGTTGACATGATTGCGTGCAAAGAATACAAGGCGCTGTACGGAGTCAGATCTGGCCGCGTCACTAGCACGTGGCGACTCAGTCGTGACTCGATTTCTACTTGTTTTTTAAGAAACAACTCTTCAATTTATTAATAAAACAAACAATTCTATGTACATTATATTATTTCATTACATTACATTATATTATTTTTTTTAAGAACAAATTATACATAAGTAAAACTGTTTTTGAAGTGAAACTTCTTTATCGGGGTTGGAAAAAAAATAGTGTGACATCTTTTCGTTACACGCCATCTTTTCTGTTACGCGCCATCTTTTTTTTCCGTTACGTGCCATCTTTTTCTTATCCCTACCACGCGTGATATTAGATAGATTATTATAGATTAGATTATTAGATAAAGTTTAATAAAAGCCTTTTATTAAACTTTATCTAATAAAAGGCTTTTATTAAACTTTATCTAATAATCTTTAACTAACTTAACTTTATTTAACCAATTTCTGTAAAGTTGCATATAGTAAATTATTTTTTGAAAAATAACGTCATAAAGAAGTTTCACTTCTTACGAGTGTACACGTACACGCACACATTTTTTTTTAATATACGTATTAGTTAACTTACTTTATTATTTAAGATCTTAGTTGATCTTAAACTAGAGAAGGTACTAGTTTACTATGTATATTAAAATGGGGTTTACAATATATTATAAGGTGTTACGTAAGGTGACAAATATTTTTATATATTTTTTGTATTAACAATTACGTATATACGCTCGAAAAACATTACACTCCGTCTGACGCAGTCGGATAAAAAGTAGCCTGAGTTATTCCTTATTAAAACGGCTTACTTCGTGTAATCCAAACCGAAGAGAGTAAAAAAGATTACTTGAAATCTGGCTTACGGCCGTCGAAATATTCACTGAATCCAGTTTAATATAAAAGCCTAAAATCGCATGTCGGTTTTTTCGTAAAGCCTGTCTGGTTTGGATCCAATAAAACTAAAGTGAGCGATACTTCAGTGCTATGAATTTCGGTGACGAATTTTCAGTCTGAACTCGTTAAAATTCGGAACGTATGCTGAATTATGTTTGTTGATGAAATGATTCTGTATAAATGGTTTGAGTGAATAAAGGTCTAAATAAAACCTTTGCACACGAAACTATCAATTTACACAAATCGAAAATTAGCTTAGTGATTGATCAAGCAATATGATTCGAAGTCAAAGTAATCATTTTCATATTAGGTATGCCAAAGTGGTTGGACTTCATAGTAAGACATTGAACGTTCTATTTCGTTTATTATGTATGAGTGTCAAATGCAAGGTAGTGTGTTTAATGGATTCTTAGTTGCTTCTAAGTATGTTTTAGCATTATTTGAAAAAAATATTAGCATTGCGTAATACTTCTCTACATCAACTATAACCGTTCGTAATTTCATACTTCTCCGTCTGCAGCAAGTATCTTAAAAACGAATTACAGGTTTTTGCTTCACGTATTATTATATAGATAATAAAAATATGCCGAATGTTAAGTATGATGTTTATCACAGACATTCATAGGCAGCAACATTTATTATCAGACTGCATGTTTATTTGCTATTTCAGTTTTATAAAAAACACTACCACGTTGCTGCAATGCGGATCCGAGAAAGGTAGGCGCTTGATGTTTTCAAATAATTAGGCTTCCGAAAAGATTTAACGACAGCTATAAAACGTTAACAGTGGGAGCCGACAGCTTAACGTATACTTTGAAGTTCGGAAACGGGATTAGTTTAGTTACTGGCGGTTCTCCATCCGAGATTTAACCGCGCCTATCTTTGTTTAACTTTGTAGACTAGATTGGTAGACAACATGAAAATATGAGTATGTAACTATTTAGTGTCGTGGTGTGTATAAATTCAATTTTATAAAAATATCTTAAACATCGAATAAAGCGTGTAGGTATAGCCGAGGTCCGAGGTTGAAACCCAGACAAGCACCACTGATTTATGTGCGTATTAGAACTTAATTATCACTGCTTTTCGGTGAAGGAAAACATCGTGAGGAAACCTACACAGCCGAGAGTTTAAATGTTTTACAGAGGATAAGTTAAGTTTAAGAGTTAATGTTCGGAATTTTATTTTATTTTATTACTAACATAGGAAATAAGTATTTTACTAACAATATATGGATCTTGTCCGAAATAAAGCATTATTATTATTAAAAAAAAAAAAAATAAAAAAAAAAAAATGCCGGTGAGATGCAACATGTTGGCGCGTAGGTTTGCTAAGTGTACTGCAGATGTCAAAGTTACATTGTTCAAGGCATACTGCCAAACATTCTACACTTGCAGCCTATGGGCCAAATGTACACGCAGATCCCTCAATGCCCTACGGGTTCAGTACATCAACGGGTTTAGGATGCTGTTGGGTCTACCACGCTTCTGCAGTGCATCTGGTATGTTTACTGAGGCTCGAGTAGATAGCTTTCAAGCTATAATACGGAAACGTGTAGCCTCAGTGATGCGGAGGGTGCAAGACAGTACCAATGGTCTCCTGAACACAATGTTAGACCACGTGAACTGCCCGATGATAAGGCACTGGAATTCATGACACATGTTTTACAGAGGATAAGTTAAGTTTAAGAGTTAATGTTCGGAATTTAATTTTATTTTATTACTAACATAGGAAATAAGTATTTTACTAACAATATATGGATCTTGTCCGAAATAAAGCATTATTATTATTATATTATTATTATTTAAAAAAAAAAACGTTCTCGGAGGTGTGTGAAGTCCACCAATTCGCACTCGGCCAGCGTGGTGGACTATGGCCTATAACTCTCTCATTCCGAGAGAAGACCCCAGCCCAGCAGTGGACCAATAATGGGTTGACGACGACGAAACGTATTAAGTGGACACGGCTGCCCTAGGGCATCTGTAGTCACAGCTAGAGAAGGAGGTTAACGAACTGCATTTTGTCTACGTTTTGTAGAATTATGTAGCGACCCAAAATCTAGAACTAATGGCGCCGTCAACCTCGTAAATGTGTCTGCGAATTTGTGATTTTCTTGAACTTGCAATATGTCCGTTACAGGGTCGAGAGACTCAGCCATTTGTGACCAATTTTCATTCTGGCATTGAAATGAAATGAAATGAAATGTTATAATGATGGATTTCGGCTTACCTACATTACTTTGAGATATAAGACGAAGGTAGTCGAAGAATAATTGATCAATGCATGAATGCATTACAACATATGGTTATTATTTGCATTAGACGCTTGTAAGAGGAAACTTCTTTAGTCGCGCTGAGCGTTTTTCGGTAAGGGGTTTTGGGTTTGCGACGTTTGCGTCATTAATATGCTCTTTACTCACTAGATTCGTAGCTATAGATATATTTTATATTTTATTAATATTAAACAGCCGAAAGTTGGTCAGGATGAATTGGACAGAATAAAATAAATTTCTTTTTTTTTGAGATCTTTTTACCTTTGTCGACAGTAGGTATTCATGGTTGCCTCCGACTTTTTTTTTGTATTAATAAAGATTTTTCCACATCCTTCTAAATAAATACCAAAAAATTACCACTATCTTCGTTTTTTTTTGTTTTGTTTCCAATATTAAACAAGTGCAGTGTTAACCGATTTTTTGTCACTGCCAAACTTTAAACAGCATTTTGTCAAAACTTATAAAACACATGGATCATTCTGCTTAACAAGGTCTATTTAACTTAATAAAAACAAAGCTTAGATTTCAGACAAAGAATAATGAAACCGTCTTAGTGCATTCACAATGTTTGTAGTACAGTCAAGTAACTAACACTACTACTAAATATAATTAGAATTTAAAGTAATGATTTAGTAAACATGTATTTTATTGTCTTGTATTTTTTATTCGCTTGCCATAACAGGCTAAATGTTATACGATATTAGACCATTAAATAAAGCATGTTTATGTTAATCTGTACTAAGTAAGAAGTAGTTGTTTTCAATTGAATAATATAAAAAAAGACGTGTGGCACTCGGGGACTGCCGCGGTAAAGCTATTGCATAGCATTTTGTATCAACTTATGCAATTATAATTATTTATTATTTATTTATTTTATTTATGCAGTATTTGTTTTTCTTTGATATTAATTCAAGTTACACTTTTTTTACGATTTTTTACTCTTTATGTTTACTATGTAAAGAATTGTTTAACTTGTATTCAAGACTGATAAACTAAACCACGCTTTCAGTCGAACAAAGAATAGAACAGGAGATTCTTGGATCAATTCAAATAAATCAGTAAATCGATTTCATAACCTTAATTAATCGATTCTTTGATTATCAGATCACATCCCTGATCCAAACATAATGGCGAATATATCTGTCACATGTAAAATGGAAGTAAAGTTAGATACTTATTAATTTAAGAAAATTAACTCCAAAGGGATTTTTTTTCAGGAAATTGGCTAAAATACCTAAAATATTTTAGTTAATTTTTCTATACAAAAATCATTGTGACACAACTCTTTTTTTTTTCGTTACGGAATTTCTGGATTCGGTACCTGCGCTCAAGGCCCTCAATAGAGGCTATGCAATAGCTTAAAATGAAGTTATAACGATTATAAATTTAATTCCGTTTCTATAAGGTAAAATATTACATACCAAATACACTATCTTACATTTATCGTGGAAGGTACGAATGCTGGAATCCACAATCCATCACTGCGCAAAATGATCGAATGTTTATACGGCGGACATAATTGAAATCCTTCTACGTCCGTTGGATGTGATCCTTTTACGAAGAGAGAGATTCTGCTTATGTTACTACGTATGACAAGTATTGGTAAGAAAGTTGGTTTTCTAATTCATAATAAATGTTAACAAAACATGCAGGAATAAAACAGTCATAGATATACATCTTATTATCAGTTATTTCAATATTTCCTGTATAAAATCGTAGAATATTTAAAACTTTCTCTCAAAAACTTACATTTCATAAGTATTTAATCCTATTGGGTAGTATCTCAAATGATCGGCGTAGATCTTGACAGTATATACGATTAAAGTCAAACGTGTAATGCTCGTGGCTACCCTAGGCAACAAATTGGATGCTCTAGCGTGTAGCTTAAGCTATCTCTCAGTGTCTTACGTGAATATGACAGCCGACATTTGGTGCCAAAGGCTGCCCTGCAGAAGCTAATAAAAGATCAGTTGACGACCCGCGTGGCGGAGTGGTTACAATATCGGTCTGACGCGCAATGGGTCTCGGGTTCGATTCCCGGCCAGTCAAGTATTTGAATGATAAGTTTAGATTCATGTTCTGGGTCTGGGTGTTTGTATATTCGTCTTTGTCCATAGTACCCATGACACAGGAGAAAATCCTAGTGTGGGGCTATGTGTAGAAATGTGGAGTGTAGAAAGCCTGTGCCGTTTAATAGGCGCAGCAAGTGATAGCGATGAGTGTTGAAAACACAAGTATGATTCCGATATTTGTAACATTGTGGCATGTGTCTAATGCCGCAAAGTGTTGCTATATATAGGGCAAATGTTGCTTGGAGGAAATGTTATCTCATCTCAGGTTAATGCTATATGGAACATTTGAAGTTTGGATTAAAATGCCAAACTAAGATTAAAATGACTTTAAATAAATATATGTAGGGGCAGCCGTTCGAGCTACCACACCACTTGGGCCGGGCTGAAAATCAGTGTCGTGCTTTCGCGACTTCCGCTGAGTTCCGGTACCATTTGCGATCTTGACCTGCAGCACAGTAATATATGTATTCGAAAATAGGGTCATTGTAAAGTAGTGTTTATTTATGTTATTACGGTTTTTAAATGTAAATACCTATTCTGTTTTTTTGTTGTTTATTTGCTGTAGACCTTGGTTACGTCTACAGCATAAATAAAGTTATTATTATTATTATTATTAAAACTTAAAAAAACTTAAAACGCTTTCTACACTCATAGCCCCACAGTAGGATTTTCTCCTGTGTCGTGGGTGCCATGGACACACACAAAGACGACTACACAAACACTCAGACCCAGAACAAGAATCTAAACTCATCATTCAGATACCTGTCTGGCCGGGAATCGAACCAGGGACCCACTGCATGTCAGACCGGTACGCTAACCGCTGCGCCACGCGGGTCGTCTAAATTATTAAATCAAATAATAAGTAAGCAAAGTATAGTTTGAATAACCAAAGTACGTAAAGCTTTTCGATTGCTGGTCGCTTAAATAACAAATAAATAGCATTATAATTTAATCTCTTTCCTATTTTACTTTTATTTTCAATGAATGTGAGCCTACTCCTTGAAGTTTTTACGATAACCTATTTTTTCATTTTATTTCTCTAATTTAATTTTACGAGGCGCAGTAAACGCCCCTCTTAGCCGTAACTAAAATGGGTATTCTAAAACAAAAGGCGTTTCGCTACCACCTTGTTGATAGTTGATATATTATTATTTGAATTTGAAGGTGGTAGAACCAGTGTAGCTCGACCGGGGATTCACCGCCACACCTATTTCTAGCGTGAAGCAGTTCTTGCGTTTCGATAGAAGGGTGTGGTTGCCGGCACACTTTCACATGAGGCGACCATCATAGTCCTCGGGAGCAGCAACGCATCTGTGATTGACTTCAGATGGAAGCCATGTTCTGTATGAAGTTGATTACAGATGTCTATGGACGGCAGTGGCCACTTACCATCAGGTGGACTGCATGCTGGTGTGCTACTTCATTCAGATAAAAAAAATAGGATGTTCCGCTTCGAAACTGATGCAATAACGGGTATTCCCGGTAAGCAGTTGTGAATTCTTAATGCCGACATTTCGACCCAGTTACTTGGATCGTGGTCACGGAGGATTTTCGCTTTAAAAATCGCTTACCGTGCAGTACCTGTTACGTATTGAGGTGTGTCAATTCCACGATAATATTCGTCAATCATTATAGTAAATATTATGGAATCCTTATATATATAAAGGCACAGTCAGACCTTTATCAGTGTGGTTATCATTGTTTAATTGCGACTTCATACTATGTTACGTTGGTAGGCGTAGGTATATCGGGTGAGGAGAATAAAAGTGATCACACGTAATTAACAAAGTTCTATTAGGTTTACAGTCACAACACAACACCGTCACAATACAGTTACAATAGTTTAAGTAAACGAATAAAAATGAAGGAATAACATAAAATAACAGACACTCCACCGAACACGTAATGCACCCGCGCGATATATTCACTCTCCTTTTTTTTCCCGCCAAAACATCTGAAGTTTCGCGCGCTCTGCGCACTAGCGCCCGGGGTTGCGTCAGAGTGAACAGAACCATAATGACCGCGTTCTATCCACTCTATGATTTATGGAAGCTCCGTCATATATATAAAGAAAATAGGTTTTCTTTAATTATTTAGTTCTTTTTTTAATTTGACATGTCTGTCTAATTTTAAAACTTCAGAATATATTTTGTGAAGAAAGATAGATTTGGTGGAATAATAAACTTGAAATGTCGTTTTATAAGATTATATCTTAGGGTTTTGGAAAATAAACAAATGTGTTGCTTTTGAAAATAAGAAAAATAAATATAACTATACTTCGAGGTATCACTCGCGTTTATAAATTTTCAGGTGATAGAAACAGTGATTTCGAGCGGGGAGGTACAGTCAGCGTCAAATAGTTAGGTACACTCAGGGTATTCAAATAAATAGACGCAACCAAAAAGTCAATAAAATCGGTACAAAGTTTCCATATAAATTTATGGCATTTGACTGAACCGAGTTATATGACATTTTAAACGTCTTCGCTTTTTGAGCAACTATATTGTTGACAATAATAAGGAAAACTTTGTTTGTACCAATATTATTGACTTTTTGGTTGCGTCTACTTATTTGAAAATCCTGAGTGTCCCTTACTATTTGAGGCTGACTGTACCACTGGAACACGTATTTCTAGCGTGAAGCAGTTCTTGCGTTTCGGCGGAAGGGCGTGGTTGCCGCCACACTTTTATATGAGATCTTCTCAGTCCTAAGGAGTAGCAACGTGCCTGTGACTGACTTCAGATAGAACCCCTGTTCTATATTAAGTTGCTTGTCTATGTACAGCAGTGACCACTTACCATCAGGTGGACTGCGTGCTCGTTTGCTACCTTAATCGAAAAAAAACTCCTCTCGTTCCACGTTATTTTACGTATAATATTATAGTCATCAAATGTTTCTTACATCAAAAGAATCGAGTAACCCAAGTGGATAAATCTCAAATCACAATGTAAACATACTCGTTATGTATTTATCTGTATATCCTAAAATCCACATAATTTTGAAAAGAGGGTGGGTTTGTGGGTAAAATCCCTACTATGATTACATGATCGGCTAACCTTTAAAGATTTAACGTTATAAAGGAAACCGAATCTCTGAAATCAAAATCACTAATCAAAATTCAAGTAGTGGACAATTCAGAATCCACGTGGTAGAGTGGTCACCATACCAGTCGGAAATGCAGAGGGTTCGAACTCCGGCCAGATTTTATCTCAATGATAAATTTAGATTTCTGTTCTAGGTCTGAGTGTTTATGTATTCATTTGACACCCATAACTCAGGAGAACCTAGTATGAGGGTATAAGAGCAGAGAAAATGTTAAGCGTTGATGTTATAATTCCCCGTGTTGGTGATTTTCGCACATATCCCTTTCAGCAAGTCATCGCCTTATCATGTCCTAGTCTTAAACCTTCTGGGAAATAACGTTTTATATCCCGTTCACGAAACATGGCATAAAGGAAACAAAGATGTACTGTGGTTACGTTGGTAAAATATGTACATGTAAATATTGTAATAAAACTTTTGATACATGAAAGTTTCGTCGAAATTCCGAGTTTTGGAGCATACTCGCAATCGTATGTCAGCCATTCCTTGAATAAGTTATTAAACTATTTCGAAATGGGAAGGATTACTCATTTCTTTTTTTCTTTTTTTTCTTCAATATCTTCTATAAATATTTTTTTCCGTATGGACGTTAACGCGTTTGATTTTGATATATGTTTATATTTTTTTGTTTAATGTCGTGCAAGCCTATAGTTTAAGTGCATAGATGCAAATAATTTGTTAGTGTAATATTAATGTAAGATCACTTTATGTACTTAGTTGGTATGCCTTAATAAATAAATAAATTTTACGCTTGGAGAAGGGTGTGGTAGCCGGATCATTTTTATGTGAGGAAAACATCTTAGTCTCCGGGAGTAGCAATGCATGTGTGATTGACTTCAGATGGAACCTCTGTTCTGTATCAAGTTGCTTACAGATGTCTCTAGTTTGCAGTGACCATTTTCTATTAAGTGGGTAGCAGGAAAAAGGAGCACTGGTCGCCCCCCTACGAGGTGGACTGATGACCTGACGAAGACAGCGGGAAACCGTTGGATTCGGAAGGCACAGGCCCGGTTGGAGTGGCGTCATTTAGGGGAGGCCTATGTCCAGCAGTGGACCTCAAAGGGCTGATGGATGGATGGATGCATGCTCTCTTGCTATGTAATACAATCGGATAAAGATAAAAAAGGGACCGTAATAATCTCGTACGAATGGCACTGTTTCCAGTTTGGCGCTACGTCCGTATGTCACGCCCAGAAATCGTTCGTGTGATATATATCTAATCTACAGTGGGTGTGAACTGGCACCTGGCACGTGCCGGTTAACAGGATTTGCTTAACAAATAGTTCGGGCGAGGTTTGTCGTTCAATCCAAGCCAGTTATAGAATTTAATACAGATAGAAGCTATGAGGTTATTATCTTGTTAGGTGTTGAAAATATAATTGTAGATGGTTTGGGAATGATCGGCTGCCACTTACACCGATATGCCAAGTCTTGTCTTATTACGAGAACTGGCAAAGTAGGAGTTGGGAGTGGTGTTGGTCGCTATAACGGTCTACAGTTTAGACGGTATTCAATTTCAAGAAGCGGCGAGGCGGAAACCTTTACTGTGGAATTGGAATTCTGTTTTTGTTCCTAGTTTTTGTATTATTTTATCATGTGTTAATACTAGTATCCATTATTTGTGTATAATTATGCTGTTTGCGTTAATTTGTTTTTACAGTACGCTAAAAATATATATTATTAAATTGTATTATCGCTGTATTAGCGATGATAAAATTGTATAATAATTTAAAGTAATTACCTAAATAAGTTGTCCACCAATTCGCACCCGAGAGAAGACCCGTACCCAGCAGTGGGGCAATAATGGGTTGACGAGAGAGAGAGAGAGAGAGAGACCTAAATAAGTTAATTATGCATTCAGTCAACTACCGTCACAAACTTTAAAGTAATCTTAAACACAAAATTAATAAATGAGCGCAGTGAATTCGAAGAGGCATTATTCGTCAAAACCATTTAGTTGGTACAAAGTTGGAAAGTTAGTTATCTTGTCACGAGCGATGGAAATTCAGTGTGCACAGATATGCGGGAAAGGGATCACGGAATAACAAAAGTGTCGCAGTGGTGAATGAAAATTTGGTTCATGGAGTCTACAAATGTGCTTTATTTCTGTTTCATGACAGGAGTGATAACGTAGTTATGTTCTAGTTTGAAGTATAAAGAAGATTCATTAATAGTAGGCATTTAAGCAAGTCGACCTGGCAATTTGCGTGACAAATCGGTCTGCCGCGCAACGGGTTCTGGGTTCGATCCCCATCCAGCCTGGGTGTTTTGTATATTTGTACGTATATGTTCATGATAGCCAAAACATAGGAGAAAATCCTCGTGTAGGGCAATGAGCGTAGAAAGTGTTATAATTGGACCCTGTTAAGCATAAAGGATCCAACTTTTTTACCTTTGAGTAAACGCAGTTCAAAGTTTGACCGTAAAATAAAAATCTTAATAATACATTACCTTTTTAAAAATTGCCAGTGTAATAAGACATAACATGTACATTTTAAAAAAATATATCTTTTGTGCATATATAAAATCTCATTAGTAGAACATGGATATCGTCGCTTAATTTCTAACACCGCGGATCTCAATATTAGCCACTTTTCAGTAGAGCAAATAAAGTGTCTCAAATAGTTATTTTTAATTCTACAACTGCCAAATAATATAATAAATTTAAAATATTAATATACTCATATTAAAATAATATTTTTTATGAAAATGTAACATGTTCCTATATTATTTTGAAATACCAATATTTCGTTAACTAAAAACGAGCATTTTTAGAGTTACGCGGTGTTAGAACTTAAGCGATATGTTCATAAATCGATAAATCGATTTCACATGATATATTCACTGGATCTTTTCTGCTTAACAGGGTCCAATTTTCTTCTAAGGCAACAACGTATAGGACTAGCCTTAGATAAGACTGTAATAGTATGTGAAGTTACAGATTTCCATGATTGGCAATAGCCTTACCATTAAGCGGCCTGCATGCTGGTTTGTTATTCCTATGCTATAAAAACGCTACTCTCTAAATTAGGCATATTTATTACGACGGTAGTTTCTCATATCGTTACGGTCGTAAACTTTATGGTCATACGTTTTCTAAGAATTATGTGGTCATGAATTACTGGTGCATTCATTGTTTGTTTCCCTACGTTTGTTTAAAGAAAGTTCTTATGTTTGTAAATCATATATTGAATAGAATGGGCACTTTATGCAGTATGATTGCGGATGCATGGTCACTTTATCTTATATTGCGTTGCTGTTTTAGTTAGAAGATGGTGGTAAGTTAACGATGAAGGAAAACATCATGAGGAAACTTACATGCCTAGGAGTTCTTTAAAATATTGCGAAAGTACGTCATCGTCAATACATAACTGTCCCCCTGCTGGGCACGGGTCTTCTCTCAGAATGAGAGAATTATAGGCCATAGTCAACCGCGCTGGCCAAGTGCGAAATGGTAGACTTCACACACCTACGACACCTTTTTTCTTTTAAAGAACTTTCAGGTGTTTAGGTTTCCTCACGATGTTTTCCTTTACCGAAAAACAGTGATAATTAATTTCTAATACGCACATAAATTCAGGAAAATTAGTGGTGCGTGCCTGGGTTAGAACCTCGGACCTCCCGATCGAGAAGGAAAGTTTCAACCATTAGGCTAGGCTGCGAAAGTACGTGTAGTCTACAAATTTACACTTGGCTTGTGCAGTGGACTGTGGCCTTAACCTCTTTTATTCTAAGAAAAGATCTGGAATGCAGCAATGGAACAGTGATATTTTGACGGTGAGGACGATTAAGACTACAAGTAGTATGTATGTATAATTGTATGAGGCGTTACAACTTCGGGGATAGCATACCAAACTTTTACTTTAACTTTTTTCCTTTATCAAATTACTGACGAAAACCCACAGTTTGTAGTTTCTAGAGAATATCAAGCAATTTAAAAAGCTTTTTTGCTAGTTTCTGTCGTCATATCGTGAACACGCAGCAGTTTTTTCTAGCGTAAGTCAACTTACGCCCTTCAATCTGATCGAATCAAAAAACGTAGACATATATACACAAACCGACAAAGAGCCACAAAAATAATCGAAAGGAAATCCACTTACCAAATCTACACGGTTACACAGACTTATGTTGCTACGCGCCTGGCTACGGCTACGGTATCTACGAGACTCGTAGACGTATCGGGAAATGCTTACTACGAATTAGTGATGTAACGAATATTTGCATTCGTTAATATTCGTCTGTTTTTAGATATTTGGATTCGGATTCGTAATGATTGTGCGAATGTTGGGAATATTGATTTGCAGTCTGTAAAAAAATGACGTCAAATTGAAAGTGAACTGCAGTTTGTCGACCAAAAAAACGGTCGCCAAATTTAGAGCCTCCTATACCGAAAACTGAAAAAATAACATTGTCATTCGCATTCGCGAATATCGATAAAGGACAGTCGCATTCGTATTTGTATTCGTATTCAAGAATGTGCAAATAATGACAATCGTTACATCACTACTACGAATTGATAACTCAGACCGGATATTATGCGAGCTTTTCGCTATCGCTCGGGGCACTTTAATATCGGAACCACGAATGACGGACACTTTTGAATATTCGGTTTAAGTAATTGGACTTTTTATCCGACTACGTCAGAAGGTAGGTATTATTTTGGAGCCTATGTATGTACATATGTCCATTTTTTATCTGACTGAAGTAGCAAACGAGCATGTAGTCCACCTGATGGTAAGTGGTCACTGCCACCCATGGACATCTGTAAGCAACTTCATACAGAACATGGGTTCCATCTGAAGCCAATGATGCGTTGCTACTCCTGAGGACTATGATGGCCGCATCATGTGTGCCGGCAACCACACCCTTCTATCGAAACGCAAGAAGTTCACGCCAGAAATAGGTGTGGCGGTGGTCCTTCCCCGGTGGAACTACACTGGTTCTACCTTGTAGAACCACCATTTAAAACCAACCACGTAAAACCACCAACCACCAAAGATAAATAAGGTTTATTTAAATTTCATAGTAAATAATTTACTGTTCTATAATAGTACTGGTACTTGTAGTAATGAGTAGGTACGTCAAATCAGTGTCATCAAAAGCCACTCAGCGTGTAATTATTTAGTCTATACAAGTTCGTAAATTATGTAGTATTCGTAATCAACATAATTCGAGAAATAATTGTTCCATTATTTCATTTTGGATTGTCGATCATTTTTTACATATTTTTTATAAAATACTGTTTCGAAACAAAAACCAATACAGTACAGAAATAATATATTGTTTCTACAAAATTCGAAAGTATAAGTACCCAGTTATTGGCTCTTTATATCAGTTTTTTATAACTCTACATCTAAGAGTTAGGCCTGGCCAAGCCAGCTGGTCGTGGTGTTAAAACTTGAACTAACTAAAACTTGTAATAGTTAAATTTGGCAGATAAGTTTAACTATTATAAATGGTAGCTATTTCAGTAAAAATATCGTAAACATACATATATCCTTGTTTGATATTATTGTTTTTTATTAAGAATAATCGTCAACCCATTGTTCTCTCACTGCTGGACACAAATCTTCTATCAGAATTAGAGAGATTTAGACGCAAGTGCGAATTGGTATACAGTGAGAATTGGTAAATTAAGAATGATCCATATCAATAGTCATCAATAGAAATAGTTAAAAACTATTATAAGTAGTTTTGGAATTAAATTTCAGGTGCTTTTGTTATTAACAGTTAACGTTTACTTTTAAATACGACAGAACATGCATAGTGTATATAATAAAAAATATGATATATAAAATCGAATAAGTCAATGGTTACTTTTCAGCGAGATTAAAGTATATTTGAAGTGCAGGGTTTAATGTAAAATACGAGTGCAATCTCACACAAATCTTTGCATTGACACTTTTTGGTTATTCAAAAGCTTTTACATCACGGCGCAAGAGCTGAATTTACGGATATTTGGTGTTTCAGAGCGTGATATATTGCGTGATTCCAGATTAGTGGAGTGAAAAACCGCCATAAGGCAGTGTTAGTAAAATATGGCTTCGTCTCACTTCATATGAGACGATTATCTTAGTAGTAGCAACGCATTTTTAACTGACTTCAAAACGGAGGTGGTTCTCAATTCGGCCGTTTTTTTCATGTATGTACATGAATTACTCCGCCGTTAGTGGACGGATTTTTTTAGTGTGTAGAGATGAGCTGGAAGTTGGACCCACTTAAATATGGTTAGGATCCTTAAATATGGTTAGGAGTTTTAGGCCATAGTCCACCGCGCTGGCCAAGTGTGCAATGGTGGACGTTTTTAGCCCGTTGTAGGCAATAATGTTTTGAAGGTGGTAGAACCAGTGTTTTTCTACCGGGGAAGTACCACCGCCACACCCATTTCTGGCTTAAAACAGTTCTTGCGTTTGGTTGGGTGTGGTTGCCAGCACACTTCTGTATGAGGCGACCATCTTAGTCCTCGGGAGTAGCAACGCATTTGTGATTGATTGACTTCAGATAGAACGTTCTATGTAAAGTTGTTTATAAATATCCATGGGCGACAGTGACCACTTACCATCAAGTGGACTGTGTGCTCATTTGCTATTTCAATTAGATAAAAAATGCTTTCATAAGAAATTTAAATCTCCGCGCAAAGGTGTATAAATAAACACTTTCCGTGGTGAATTGTGCCCTTAAACCAATTAAATTCCTCGCATTGTTTATTAATTGGAAGACCCATGTCTAGTAATGGGAAGGTCGGCCTGGCATTGTATTAAAGTGCTGTATAATTGTAAATTTAAGTCGGGTTTTTGTTTACTGAAAATATTTGCATATTATACGAAAGGTCTAACAAATTATATTCATGTGTTGATGCATGACAGGAAATCCACGTACATTTTATTATTAACTTGGTTTAGTTTTATAGTTCGTTATCTATTAACATAGACAAGTGAGGGTAGCGCCTACCTTCTTTTTGCGCAACGCGGAACGGGTAGCCGTAGATTATGTCGTGCGATCGGAATGCATAAAAGTGGATCGACTGAGTTAGTTGGGAGAATACTTTGTTGAACGTGCTGTCACTTACACCGCTCAACGGAGCGTTATTTTTGTTGATACGAGTTCTACGTTATTCCAAATCTTAATTCCGTAAAATGTGATAGTGACTGTCCATTAGTATTGTAATTATCTTCTAGCCCGTAATTCTTACGCCCACTAGTGAACGCTGCCATGACCGATATAGGATAGGCCACCCTACTTATACATTCATAAGTGTTCGATTAATTCTATAAACTTGAAGCAGTAAAGGAGCGTACGGTTACCTGATGGTCCTTGACGTTTATACATATCTGTAATCAACTCCAAAAAAACGAGGTTACTCTTTGAATACAATTACAGATGCGTTGCCTCATCCGGGGACTAAAATGGTCATATCGTATTTAAACCCTACCAAATAAATGTATGAACGCCTTCACGCTACGAATCTATGTGACGGTGGTACTACGGTAAAACCATATTAATTCCATAGCCTATTGATATTTATACACTCGCATAACCTGAATGTGTGTAATCGTCCGAAATTGATGTGAAAAACATATCGCCCGTTTTCCAAAACAACGTTATATCGGGGTATAAAAAAGGAGAAAAGAAAAAGAAAGAAACAAAGAAGGCACGATATAAAAAAAATCGGTTGTCTGTAAAGTCGGTTTACTGACGACAGTTTAACGTAACAACGTCATTAGAAAATACTGATGGAATGGTTGCATTTTGTTAGCAGCTTTTCACGCGGCCGCATCGCTCACTCAAGTAGGAGAGAGATAGATGTCGAACGCGGCGACCGATTGTGTTCTTTGTCGCTCGTTCCCCGTTTTCGTTTGCACTTCAAGCCTTAAATGGAACGGCTCAGATTGAGGTAACGCCGCATGAGTCATGTTTTTTGGCGCGTGCAGCTGGCTCCATCGAATTATAATACGATGTCACGTCAAAAGATATAACGACGTCTATTGCCGATACGCTCACACGCTTTTGTATGCAAAACGGATTTCCTAAATCGGCGTAAAAAGCCAATTGTGATCACTATTCAAGTATGAACGAGCAATTTTTCACTTCTTACCGCAGTCGTATCGTCATAGTTTTTGCTTTGTCAGTTGTATTCGTTGATCGGAGCCATTACGACGAGAGTCTACTTACTCATGCGTTGAACATTCGTTCGATTATTATCTTCGGATAAAATTAGAGATCCTCGGTTTCTTCAGTAGTGTGTAAACGGCAATTTGTATCGTAAATACTCTTTATAATATGAAAGTAACATGCGAGTGTCTAGTCTACCTGATGGGAAGTGGGAACTGTCGCTAAAGGATATCTTTAATCAACCACACATAATATTAGTCCTTTTTTTTGTTCTCGAGGGGGAAACCTTCAAAGGGTAGCCGACGCCGTGGGGGCGACGCAGGGTTATGTGGGATTTTTACCACACTAAAACCCCCACGGTGGCCGTCCTCGGCGCTATAAAGAGGATTCCGGGACCTCGAATCGATCGCAACCAGAATCCTCTGAGCGCGTTGCCCCATCGGGCTCCTACCAGGCGGCTGGGCCCACCGCTCCGTCTAGTCATTACGACGGTATGCGACCACACATGCCGCCGCTGTAGCCGCCTGCTACCCCGGAACCCTTTTAGTCGCCTCTTACGAGAGGTAGGGGATACCGTAGTCCTATTCTAATCCCGGAACTACAGGGACGACATAATATTAGTCCTACCTTAGGTTAACTACATCTTTAGCAACTTAGTCTTCAGCGGCGGTAATGCATTTGCGTAACCTCAAGTCAGACTGGTTTTATTTAGGGTTGATTACAGATGTGAATGGTCGGCAGTAGCCACTTTCCACGTGGACTGCATGTTCGTTTGCTACTTCAATATAATAAAAAAGTGCTTCTGCTTTACCTACCTCTTCAGATCAGAAAGCAGTGTTTAAAATTGTCTTAAGTCAAACGCTATGTCTTGATTTCAGTGTAATTATTTTACCACATGTATGTAAGTTGTAGAAGGAATGTCTTTTGTCCCTAAGGCATTTCCGGAAAACGGAGATATGACGTTTTCTGACGAAGAAAAGTACAAAAGGACGTCTTGGTTCACGGGTTTACGAGTTCACGCGCTTACAAAGTCTGTGTCATTATTTTGTCCTTGCTTCAAAGAATTACATCAGCATTAACTTTTTTAGTTATATTTTGTCAATTTGGAGAAATATAACATCAATTTTACCAACTTATTTGTAACTACCGTATTGGTACTGACCAATACGGGAGTTACAAATATTGTGAAAACTTCATGACGAATTCTTCTTTACTAAATTCGAATAATCTGTTATTATAAAAATAAACGCTCATGCTTGTCTTTACTAAAATGTTTATGTGTCCAATAAAATATTTCTAATAAAAGAATTACTTTAGTTTCATGCATACAAATAAAGGGAACAAGCGTCTTCTTTTTGCGTGATTTGTATGATATTTGCGGTGTTTCGTTATTGGATATTTGCTTTGCATACTTGATATTTCAGTTCAAAGCGTTTGAGGGAGGTACGGCCGCAGTTATCTTATTATGTTTTAGCTTGAGAGAGCGGTTAGAGTCGGAATTTACCGCAAAGTGTATTGGATTTACCTCTAAAATAAAGGATATTTTGTAACCATTCACATTTGCAATATCTTTATATGTGTGTTCTTAAAAAATACTGTATGTCACAGGACATGTGTTTTCTATTTATTAGGTTATAGATCACAGATTAAGGGAGTAAGGTCATATTGGGTATCATATCTTTTGTGATCATATATTGTCCTATAGTAAAGACGATTATAGGTTCTACATAAAAATACACTTACTCGTTATATTGTATTAAGATCTTACAGATCTTAGGCACTATTTTTTATTTGTGATTAGTACAATTTTATGTTCATTAATGTTTGGCCTTCAAACATAATATTATTACCACACCTATTTCTAGCGTGAAGCAGTTCTTGAGTTTCGATGGAAGGGTGTAGTTGCCGGCACACTTTCACATGAGGCGAGCAGCATAGTCCTCGGGAGTAGCAACGCATCTGTGATTGACTTCAGATGGAACCGATGTTCTGTATGAAGTTGATTACAGATGTCCATGAGCGGCAGTGGCCACTTACCATCAGGTGGACTGCATGCTCGTTTGCTACTTCAGTCAGATAAAAAAAATGTGTGCGTGTACTAGCGTACACTCGTAAGAAGTGAAACTTCTTTATGACGTTATTTTTCAAAAAATAATTTACTATATGCAACTTTACAGAAATTGGTTAAATAAAGTTAAATTAGATAAAGTTTAATAAAAGGCTTTTATTAAACTTTATCTAATAATCTAATCTATAATAATCTATCTAATATCACGCGTGGTAGGGATAAGAAAAAGATGGCGCGTAACGGAAAAAAAAGATGGCGCGTAACAGAAAAAGATGGCGCGTAACGAAAAAAAAGATGGTGCGTAACAGAAAAAGATGGCGCGTAACGAAAAAATGTTACACTAATTTTTTTTCCAACCCCGATGAAGAAGTTTCACTTCAAAAAATCTAAAAGTAGTAAACAAGGATGTCTCTCTTCGTGTTATGAGGAGTAATAATAGCAGTTTTAAGCGCTGCTGTCCTCTATTCTCAAGGGTGTAAGGGAGACATACTTATATGAGGCATTCCAACTTAGCCCTTAGGCGTAGGAATGCGTCTGTGGTCATTGGGGCTTATTGCAGATATCCATTGACGCAGTGGCCATGGCGTGAGTACAAGATAAGTGTGGTGGTAGGTTCTCCAGAGTTAACCATGGATAAATTTAGAATCTAAAAGTTGGTATCAAGGATGAATTCTGAATTTATGTTAGTAACCTTATTATGTTACATCTGTTAAAAATCTGTGTACTTCCATCGGGAACCCAAACATTTTTCGCCATTTGCAATTCGTATGTTTTTTTTCTCGCTGCTGAAAATGTATGGAACCGACGACAGTAAAACTGTCGCCCGTCATGCAATCCGGTGGAATGTTTAATGTATAATCCTATAACGGAAAAGTAAGCCAATAACCAAAGAAGCATGAAAGTTATTCTTGCTAAAATTGACAGATACACGCGATTATGTGAAAAGTAGTGATAGTATTAAATTCGGATCTTATGTTTGGTGTTTGGTTTCGAACTTACTCGTAGCACTGATTCTTAAAATTTGTAGAATCAGCTAAGTTTGTTGGGATAGTACCTCTGCAACACTTGTTTTGACGTGAAGCAGTTGTAAATTACGGTAGGGTGTGGATGTCTATCCCGGTAGTTCCGAGACCAGAATAGCGCTACGGTATCCTCTGCCTGTCGTAAGAGGTGATTAAAAGTGGCTTCCGGGGTTGCGGGCGGTAAGAGTGGGAGCTCGCTGACTCGCAGGACTTCGCTGTCATTCTGTTCGTCTGTCTGTCGCCAGGCTGTATCTCATGAACCAAGATAGCAAGACAGTTGAAATGTACACATATAATGTGTTTTTGATGCTGCCATAATAACAATTACTAAAATCAAAATAAACTACATGTTTAAGGGGGCCTCCAATGTAAGAAACGTGATTATTTTACCGTTTTTTAAAGGTAACGGTACGAAACCCATTATGCGCAAGTCTGACTTGTCGTAGTTAATAGGGGTCTATTGGCCGGTTGTCAGTAAATAGTCGCGGATCGATTATTATTTATTCAACACAATACACATTTAATTGTCGATCGATAACTGAACAACAATTAAAAATACGCTATCGATGTGCTAGTACATACATTCTCGTATATTTTAACGTACAAAGAAATAATTGTTGAATTAAAAGTTGTATATAAAAAAATATCTTTGCGAGACGGTGGTTACATATAGTTTTAAAATAACTATGTAGATTTTTTTAGAAATATTTTGAATTAAATAAGTATTTTCATATTTTCTACTTTATTCGGAGCTCAAATTTGATAACACATTTCTGTTTTCTTATTACAAGTCAATTATAACTTCCTTTTACGGGAAGGGAAAACATTTTGAATGATCCTACAACTTGAAGATAAGAGTTCTCCAAATAAGTGGCCATTAGGGGACGTTTAGTCGATACGATAAGTACCCTATAGACGTGTACCCATCTACGAACTAATAATGATAGTTGGATATGTACGAAAGTTACTATTTTTTAGTATTTGTATTATATTAACATATTACTATTAATATTATATAGTATGTGTATATAGTGTCTAATTGTAAGTCTTTTAATGATAAATGCGAGTATGTGACTGCCATACATTTAGAACGCCTTAACCGGCATATTCAATTTTTGGCGCCTTTTTTTTTTTTTAAACATCTTATGTAATCAATATTATTGTGACCCAAAAATTGACTAAATTAAGATCTTTCTTTCTTTCTTATTATTATTACAAAGCTTATTTGTCTCTTGTTTGTTTCAGGTAATTTCGGGATCCATAAAATCTGCAGTAACTACAAAATCTTGTTTTCGCGGTAAAAATAGAATGAATACCTAAGGCAATCAACGACTTAGATTTTTATATAATTTTTTTGCGTATTGATAATATATACATTTAAAAAACAAAATTAAATAGTTTATGTATTGTTAGAATAATAATTTACAATGAAAGTAGAGCGGTATAAGAGGACAATTTGTTTTTTCTTTACCTTTTAAGTTATTCTTTTATATATACATATAGTTACAAAATAAGTTATTTAATATATTGTTATTTGAAAATTAATAAAATTATCGTATAAGAGGAAATATAGGAATACTGTTTATTTTTATTTACGGACAAAAATATAAACGTGCATTGTTCATGCTAATTTATTGCCCTGACACATTAAGTGCACGCAGTTAAACACTTCTCGGTGCAAAAATTTATATGTAAATTTGCAAATTTATGTAAAATTGCGTGTAAGTAAAGCCATGTTTGTCGTAAAAACGTTGCCTTTAATAAATCTCTTCACAGAGTAAATACGAAAAGGCTGACTGGAGTGAAAACGACAAACCTGGTGCCTGCTGTTTACCTACAAAATACGCTAACTTGACACATCTGCATTACTTATTTGCTCATCGTATTTTGGGTTAGGTTTTAATACTTTTAACGCGCGGATTATTTTTAACGTTAAAATTATTCTTTATTTGTGTTACGAAACACAGTATTAAGGTTTTTCCGATCCTCTTAAGGCAGGACCCTGCTTTAGAAAGCTCAAAAATATTTTTTTATTGCTTAAATATACTCCTAATATATTGAAGAATGTGTAGGCAAAGTTATGTAGACTAATTTGAAATATTTCCAGAGATACAGGACTGAACGCAGTCCGTATTGGAACAGGTTCCCGTATTGAGTAACTCCGAACTATGTACTGTAATAAAAGTTTGAAGATCGACCCAAACAGTATTTTAAATTAATGGCGTGCTATATTCTTAACCTGTAATATATATAAGAAGAAGGCTTACTTTATGGCACAGAAATAACTGATTAGCGTATTATAACCTAAGTATTCGAAAATTAATATTTTATTACCGAAATCCTTAAAGGTTTTCTTCCCTTGAGTTTTCGTTTTCACGATTCTTCCAAGCTGGCGGGCGTGGTTATGATAAAACTAAACGATCTATCAAAACAAGGCTTGTTAATTTCAGACTTGTTTTCTTTCTATTTAAACTAAAAGCATTCTAGTAAAAAATCTTAACAATGTTTTGTAAAAATGTTTTTTTTTTCTTTTTTATAAATAGATTTTTTTTCCAAACCTGAATGAACAAGTTTTTTTTAGTTCATATAGAAAGAAAATATAAGAAAATTAAAATGGTATTTAGCTTTTCTGTTTCCAACGAAAATTACGAGCTCCATCTGTCAAACAGTGGTTTCACAAACGTTGTCAAAAATCGGTTGCATGTTAAGACTTTTCCGGATAAAAATATTTTTCCCATATTCAAACATGTAGAATAATCGAAAAAGTTCCCTGGACTTGCGTTTTTTTCTGAATCCTAAGAAAAATCCCCAACAAAATGATTTTATTAGCTTTTTATAGCAGAATACTGCCTTTAGTTTACGAATAACAGTTTCTATCATTACCTACATTTTTTTAAGTAAACAATGATGCGTTAGGCAACGAATGGAAACATGCGTTTTATGTCGATGTCATAAATCTAGACAAACTTCCTGTAATGTTATTTTGCTATAATTTTACAGGTGAAAAATGTCTACCAAGGAAATTACTAAATCGTTTTATGACGTACAGTATTTCTGTAGAGATGTTTATAATTGCATAGTAGTGACTTGAGTAACTCGAGTCTCTAAGATTAAATCCAAGCGAAGAATATTTCTGTTTCGTAAGATTTAATAAGATGAAATTTAAAACAACTCATTGTTAGAACTGTTTCGTGAGATGAATCTTTCATAGTAAAGTTTTGAACAAGTGGAATGTAGAAACTAAGTTTCTACGATAGAATAGAAACAAAAGATCCGCTAATGATATCTTTGTTCGTTAATTGAATTTCTTTGTTTTGTGCTGGAACTGTAGATTTACTTATTTAATGAGGACCTAATTGGTCAATTCCGTTCCGTCGTGAGTGACAATATTGCTGGACTTTTAAATACAACCTACTTTAAAATTAAAAATACGTAGTCCTAAATTCCTTAATTATAAAAAAAAATATAAAAGTGGCAAAGCGTGCATTCTGATGGTAAGTGACCCGCCCATGGACGTGTGTAATCAATTCTAAGAAAACTTTTCCTAAGGACATATATTTGTGGACGGACGAATACCACACCTTCCAAGCAGCGCTTAACACCACTATCATTAGAAGCAGGTGTGGTGGTGTTGCCTTCAGTGTCGTGTCAGAAAGGGGTTTACCACATTAGCTTGATTGATAAGTGCATAGTATTTTAAAGCAACAACAAAAATCGGCCTAGTGTGAATCAGGCTAGTCCTAAAAATACTAAGGAGCTGAATAAAAGTACACATATCATTACAAGCACAAAACAAAAGACTCGTGTTAGACTTAGATTTTTGCAGTAAAGACTCCGTAACTTTCAACAACTGACTCAAATTTTAAGTTGTTTTTTAATAAAAAAAACTTGAAAATTGTCCATAAAATACGTACCTACTGCTGAATTTATGAGCTCCACCTGTTTCGAAGTCGGTTAAAAATAGGCGTAACATAAGCCTTCAATTCACATTCGATTTTAATTTAAAATTATTAGAAGTTTATGTAAGTTCATTTATAGTAAGGTAAAATAAATAAATTAAAAAAATGTATTTTTAGTAACGTAAACAAAATAAATCAAATTAGGCACCAGAGCTTATAAAAAGCTCGTTAAATAGGACGGGTTGTATTCTGCCTTAATCGTAAAAAATAATGATCATTTATTAATTAGAAAGAGATCACTTCAAAACAGTTTGATAATGCGATATATCCCATTATTTGCGTGTAAAAAAAAAAAGATAAAGACATTTTTCATAGTGTTGCTCCTTAACGATGACTATTTTCTCAGTTAAATGTAGATTTAGGCGTGGCGGAGTGTACCCCACACCAGTCTGACACGCAATGTGTTCCGGATTTGACTCCCGGCAAAA
This sequence comes from Spicauda simplicius, assembly GCA_949699795.1. NCBI lineage: Eukaryota > Metazoa > Arthropoda > Insecta > Lepidoptera > Hesperiidae > Spicauda > Spicauda simplicius. Next base: position 5,513,653 of record OX453059.1, on the reverse strand, counting down.
TCCCGGCAATACTGAATAATAAATCTATATTTCCATTTTGGTTGCGTCATTGGCATTTTTCTTTGTGTCCATGGCATCGACGACACAGGAGAAAATCATTATTGGCTCGACATTATGTGTCTGAGTGTATAATGCTTTATGCGTTAAATCGTTTTCATTTTAATGTTTTTAGCGGTCATTTTTGTATCCGCGAAGTAACTATCTAAGATACAGTTTTATTATCTAAGATACAGGCACGGCCTAGTTTAGATATTAGTAAAAACAATAGTCTTAGATCTGAAAATTATACTTAAAACTACAAAACAATAAAAAATGTTTTAAAGTTGATTTACTCTATAGTTTTAGTGGTCGCAAATACAAGTTGCAAAAAATTGTGAATCTACCTTCATGACAATTATTTTTGTAGTGGAGTCATTTCTTTGTCAATACTTAAGACTTTTGTTTTATAATGTGTTCTAATGTTAATTATAAAATAAAATAAATAAACTTTAGGTTTAAAATAAATTTTAGCTTCGAAAATTTCAGTCCTCTCAAGTATACGTACTACTTGTATGTAGGTATGTACTACCTGTTTATCCATATGGATACGCAGCTAAATCCAATTACTCAATCCAATTAGGCGTCGGAGCTCAAATTAACTGTTACTTTTTAAATAGGCCACGTTTCATTCGGTCTCAGTCGCGGTTATGAAAAATGAATGAGCGTTTGATTAAAGCACTCATTCCTGAAGGGGGGTATTAAAAGAGTGATTACCCTGCTGGCGTTTTATGTTCCTTTTGTACGTTGAAAGTACGTTTTTTCATGCAGTTAATGAAATATATTGTACAATGCTACAAAAAATTCGTGGACATAAATCCGACTCGCTTTTAGACAATACTCGGCTTAAAATGGACGATAAAAATGTTAATTACTTTACTTATTAGCGTGAAATACACGTATATTTAGATTTTTCGTTACGTTCTTCATTAATCCTCGTTAGTTTTGTTTTGGTAACATTGATATTAATATTCATGTAGTAACTTTTAATTTAAGAACATATATTCAGGCATCAAAAATCAACAAACTGATGACAAAACAATGCAACAAGATGATGAGTTTGGGTATTACGAACTCTATTTCTTGTTTTCAATACATTATAGTAATAAAAACATAGTTATAAAAGATTATTTTTAAATTATTAATCAAAATTTATTTATTGAATAGTTCGCTCCACATTCGATCGAAGTCGCGGGTTATGAAAAATGAATGAGCGTTTGATTAAAGCACTCACTCCTGAAGGGGGGTATTAAAAGAGTGATTACCCTGCTGGCGTTTTATGTTCCTTTTGTACGTTGAACGGACGTTTTTTCATTCAGTTAATGAAATATATTGTACAATGCTACAAAATCTCGTGGACATAAATCCCACACGCTTTTAGACAATACTTGGCTTAAAATGGACGATAAAAATGTTAATTACTTTACTTATTAGCGTGCAATTCACATATATTTAGAAATTTCGTTACGCTGTTCATTAATCCTTGTTAGTTTTGTTTTGGTAACATTGATATTAATATTCATGTAGTAACTTTGATGATGAGTTTGGGTATTACGAACTCTATTTCTTGTTTTCAATGCATTATAGTAATAAAAACATAGTTATAAAAGATTATTTTTAAATTCTTAATCAAAATTTATTTATTGAATAGTTCGCTCCACATTCGATCGAAGTCGCGGGTTATGAAAAATGAATGAGCGTTTGATTAAAGCACTCACTCTTGAAGGAGGGTATTAAAAGAGTGATTACCCTGCTGGCGTTTTATGTTCCTTTTGTACGTTGAACGTACGTTTTTACATGCAGTTAATGAAATATATTGTACAGCGCTACAAAAAAATTCGAGGACATAAATCCGAAACGCTTTTAGACAATGCTTGGATTAAAGAGGACAATATAAATGTTAATTACATTCATTTCATTAATGTTATTTTAATGTTTTCTGTGACATTTATATGATATTCATGTAGCTTCTTTTGAATTTATAACATAAATATCAAAATTCAAGTTGCACAATGTAAGAAAAAGGTGTATTTGACTACTACACAATTTATTTTCTTCTTTCTTTGCAACGAAATAAAAGCTTGTTTTTAATAATTGTGTAATATTAATTTCTTTAACCCTTTAACGCACACCTAAACGATTTCTTGAATTTAGTTTATTTTTAGATGAATATGGATTCTCAAGTGTTATTTATAACAACATGTTTCAATGATTTTTTGAAAAACTTGTCATTTTCCTTGAAAATTGAAAAAAACTAGTGACCAGTATACTGGCCACTGGCCATTCTGCTATCAATAGCTATCCCCGTCTAATCAATGGCCTGTAAACTGGACACTTATAAAAGTCATTATTTTTTACGAAAATAACACAGTAAATAAAAAGCATTGTGTATTTCGGAATCAGTCTTTATTCACTCTCAAAAACTTAACATAATATTTTGAAATGGAGGTGGTGGTGGAGAAATTTGGGGTGGCAAAGACCCATCTGATATGCCTGAAACTGATGATACCGGTTGACTACAACTATTGTTACTCAGGTTGCTGGTATTTAAAATAATGTCGTCAAAATAATCATCAGCGTCGGAACAACCACCAATAACCTTCAAAAGGCCCGTCGAAGCCTTGGGAGAGACTCCGGGTTATGCGGGATTTTTACCAACTAAAACCTCCTCGGGACCTTCCTCAACGCCTGCAGGGGATCCCGGGATCTCCAATGGAATGCACCGATGCAGAATGAACCGCCTGGTCATCAGTAATGACCACAAAATCTGCCCATTCGTCTTCATTTATCATTTCAAGTTCTTCGTAACGATTTTTTTTTCTAAAACAAAGAAAAAACGTTATAACTACCGAACCCGTATATTTGTACTAATTGTGTTAAGATATCCAAAAAATAGACTATTTACTTCGTGTAAAATGATAAAGATTAAATGCATTTATCCAAACATATACTTATCAGACTACCTCCAACTTATGCGTGTAATTTCCAGGTTACATTTTGTCAACACACCGGTCTGTTTTCAATTGCAAAAATAACAGCTTTAATTTACTCTACTTGATTATATTTGCACATAATAATAAAGTATATACTATAATATAATAGTTTTACTCACCTTTGATCCGAAGACATGTTTTTACTTTGCACTGTACTTACAAATATGTATCGTCCGCTTGAAATGATAGTAAATACTGGCGCGGTTATGCGCAGTGGCCAGTTAACAGGCCACCGTAAAAAAATGGCGCGAAATACTTTGGGCGCGCGACGTTTCAGATCGCTGGTTAGTTATAAGGCCGGCGTGCTTTATTGGGAATCGTTTATGATCATAAGATTCAACATTGATATAAAAATCTTTGAATTATCGACCTTAAAGTAAGTGTCCAGTATACTGGCCACTTTGTATGGACTGTCCTATAAAGGGTTAATAGACCGCGTTACATTTGATGTCAGTTGCGGGTTTTAAAAATATGAATGAGCGTCTGATTTTAGCTTTAATTCTTAAAGAATGCAATCAAAAGAGAGGTTATTTGATCGGTTCATTATGTACCTTTGTACATAAAGAACCGATCAATTGTGTTTGTTTTTTGTATAGGAAACATATATTACGGTGCTACAAAGCTACAAGTACAAGTTTCCGATACGCTGTTAGTCTTTTTATAGCAAAAAAATTTAGAAAATGCCTCGTTTAAAACAGACCGTAAGAAGAATGTCAATTACATTCTCTTATCTGCGTATATTTGCATATAGTTAACATTTATATGTATTTCAATATTTATATTCATTAACTTACAGATTTAGAAAGAAGAATATTAGAAACTTTCAGATGTATCAAATATGTTATACAGGACGTAATCAAGGTAAATCCAATTACTCGATCCAATTAGGCGTCTGAGCTCAGATTAACTGTTACTTTTAAATATGGCGCGTCACATTCGGACTCAATGAAAAATGTTATGAATTATGAAGGAACGTTTGATTAAGGTACTCATTCGTGAAGTGGAATTAAAAGACGTTGTTCCCTGTTTGTATTATGTGTAGCTTTCGTACGTTGAATTTTTGTTTCTTCTCATGTATTTTTAAAATAAAGTAGCAAACGAGCATGTAGGTATTCTGATGGTAAGTGGTCACTACTCATGAACATTGCAAGCAAATTAATACAGGACAGGGGTTCTATCTGAATTCAATCACAGATGCACTATAAGGTGCATGAAGATGGTTGTGAGATGAAAAGCGATGCGGCAACCACAGCCTTTTACTAAAATGTAAGAACTGCTTCAATCCAGAGAAAGTCGTAATATGTGTGTTCGGAATATGTGTGACCGTAATACTCCCAGTCGAACAGTACTTATTTTACCTTTTAAATCTTACTAACATCATAATATGAGATTAAATTAAACTTCGACATTTGGCATATCTTAATTATTTTGTTGTTGTGTAATATTTAGACCATTACAAATATACGTATGCCTTCACTATTCGCCAATTGCATCCAATAAAAGATAGAATTTTAACGAATTATAACAAAAATTAAAAAAGTGATGGTTTCGTTTTTAAGCAGTCGGTTTGTTTAATAATTTAACAATGTTACTTGTTATGTATTATAGTCTGCGCGTATAAATTCGTAGCATACAGCTAGTATATTATAAACCATATTAATGCCTCCAAAAACATTTCCTTGGCAAATGTTCTAACAAAGCTTCGTAAGAGTATTGATAACTCATTTCTCCCGGAACACTCCGGCTTACTGACCCTCTAATGTGGCATTATAGACATTGGTTCTCAACTAATTTTGTATCGCAACCAAAAAGCTAGGTAAAAAGCTAGACAAAAAGGTAGTTCAGTAAAACTTGAAACCTTCGGTGTGAAAGATTAAGAATTTTTTGATTAACAGTTATTAAATATATGTTAAACGTTATTAATCAAATTAAAATTAATAGACAAATCATAATAAAAATAAATTTATTGCCTTAAAGATTACATAAAATTTAAATAAAACAACAGAAGCTTAGACTATTAGTACCTACGGGGCAAAAGGGTTAAAACTTATTTTATAATACTATGTTACAGATATTCTTTAAATAATCATTTTATTGTAAACAGTATTTTTAAAGATGCGACGCCCTCAAATTAGAAATGTGACTCAGGTTGAAAACCGGTGCCCTATTATATAGGGAAAACTGGAGATCCGTTTCAAGTAAAATTCGAAGATACATGATACGCAGGCGTCTGCAATGCGTAAAGTTGCGCGGCCAAGTGTGTTACCGGGTAGCCCACTTTAAATTGTTCCAGAATTTCCTTTTTCCACTTTGATCGTTGGCACAAACATTTGTTGGGCGAAACTTGTGTCGTTCCGTACGCGTTAAGTGGAACTTGAGACATTTTAAATCGATGTCTCTGGTATATCTGGTATATCTACAAGTATTAAATGAGGCGACCAGCATAGTCCTCGGGAGTAACAACGCATCTGTGATTGACTGAGACAGAACCCATGTTCTGTATGAAGTTGATTACAGATGTCCATGGGCGGCAGTGACCACTTACCATCAGGTGGACTGAATGCTGGTTTGCTGCTTCAATCAGATATAAAAAAGTATTGTTTTATCGCGGAGTCGAATACATTTAGTAAAATTTGTGTCTATTAATGACATTTTTAAAGGTTTTTCAATCTCAATTGGTGTAAGTCTGTTGTCTATTGCTGGTAAATTCAGTTAACGTAATGTTTTATATAAATCTCGTATATTATTGGCTGAAATTTTGTATGATTGTGTTCTATTAAAAGTTTTAGTTTTACAGTTAGACACAATAATTTTCAAAAAAGTCTTTAATTAGTCACCAAACCGAAGGCAAGTCTACACCATCAAAAGATATATGCAACAACTATAGTATCTAAATCATACAAAAAATGTTAATACAAGCGTACAGTATAGCACACATATTTAATTGGTAAACAAAGAGTATTATTTGGTAGCACTGAAAGACAAACGCATTAGGGGAGACCTCTGCAATGCGTATCATAAAGATGAGCGTGGGGTTTCGAAATGTAAAGCTGAATGTATGAGAGTATGAACATTTATGCGGATATGAAATGATTAGATACTGTATTTTTTTAATATAATGCTAGCGCTTTAAAAAGGCGTACTAATTAAATTTGTGTCTTTGTCTTCATGTACTTTACTAGCTAACCCGACTAGCTAACTTCGTTCTGCCTGAGAGTCAAGAACCTAAAAATAACAGAGTTTCTCTACTACATATATTATGCATGTGTTATACATAAAAACCTTCCTCTTGAATTACTTTATCTCTTAAAAAACTGCATGAAAATCCGTAGCGTAGTTTTGAAGATCTAAGCATACATAGGACCTGACACCGCGAAGTGACTTTGTTTTATACTTTGTAGCGATAAAATGTTCAAACTGAATTTCTCATTTTTTTATTTCTTCTTTCTTTTAATTTATTAGGCAATGACATATCTATAGGAAAAACCTATTACAGATTTTGTCTTTTCTAGTCTTTTTCGCCCTACATTTTCTAGCAGTCATCTTTACTTCTTCCTCTTATCTCTTTTAATGACGAACTCCCTTGAACGTCCCCGATTTCTTCCACTGTAAGTCCAACGCTAATAACTTGTGCCTACCCAATATCCAGCTAAACGTAAATTTAAATATATCACATTAATGGGATTAATATTATTATGCAGATAGTAGCAGCAACAAATGTTATAGCTTTACTAAATAATGCCACGAGCAGAAATTTTAATGGTGTGAACATCTCTTACACCTAACATGTGAATCTCGGAAATCCCTGAATTTCGAATGTATCCTTATTCAAATTTATTTTGCCCCTTTAAATATGAGGGAAAAGATCCTAATGTAATTTACATACTGGAGAGTTCTTTATCCACTTCAACCAAGTGAGGAAAAGTGTGTGACTAAGCAGACTTACCTATTACCTATCCCTTCCCGAGAGAACTAGTTCTGAGGGCAAAATACGTCGAAAAACGTAAAACATCTTTGTTGATCCCTAGTTGAAAAACCCTTGTGTAGAATTGGCAACGGCCCTTGTCGCTACATCTCACGATGAAAAGGGTCATGCTAATAAAGTAAAGATAGAATTTGGATCGGATTTATCTATATCTAGAATTCTAGATGTATCTGTTATGCTTTGGATTACTATATTATTGAATAATTTTACTTGTTCATGAGATGGTAAGTGGTCACGGTCGTCCATGGACATCTGTGGTGGTGTTTACGTCATGAGTCTTTGGCATGGTTTGTATCTTGCGTCTTTGAATTTGCAACTCCTAAATTATATGCCAACTTATTACAAAGACTAATACGATATATTGCTTGTCTATAAAATACTATTAATTTGTTTCGCTGTTTTATTGTTACATTCTTTATTGCCCCAGGCAGCCTGCTCTCAGACCAGACCGCTAAAAGTATTCTAAGTGAGACTTTAGGTCGACAACAAATGCTTTTGCTTCTAAGACTAAATTGGAATGCCTCACATGTGTCTACCAGGTAACATACCTAATTCAAAGTAAAAAATATTGAGCTTGTCCCTCAACTTATGACTAAATGTTTTAGGTCCTGAATGCAGCTAATAAGGTTTCTGTCATAATTGAATAAAAACATTATCTTTAGAATTTGAACTTAGAAGAGAAGTAACTGGCTGTTGTTACTTAAACATACATAATATACATGTCATGTTACATATTAAAATGTAGAGCGGCGGTTCACTAGCAGGGAATCTCAGCTTAGCGGATATTACATTGCCAAATATTTAATATTTGAGAGAATATCATATTCACAATGGAATTCTAAGCCCCTTGGGAATATCTGAACAGTTTCTGGCAGTTGTAACTATTTTCCACAAGATAAAGGATGCAAAAATTTTTAGAGTAATTTGTCAGTTATTGCACCGAGTAGAGTCTAAGTTACTCTTACTGAAGCTTCTACTTTTATGAAAAAACATTAAGAAAATATATTTGAAGATTAGTGTTTAAAGACATACTCTTTGTTCGTCGTCTTAAGTACAGAATATCATGGGAGTAGCAATAGCTATGTTAGAAGAGAAGTCAAACAGCGGCAGTCAGAGGCAAGAAAAGTTGGCTAGTCCAACATTTTATTCGAGCTATGTTAAAAATGGGAGGGGTGAATAAATAGACTCCAAAATTTGTCAACCAGAAACTACCTATATTTTAGCATGTGATCGTGTTTTATAGGACACGGGAACTCCACTACATCGATTCTGACTATCATCATTGAAAAGCACTTGTTGAAAGTTCTTACGTTACCAAACCGCATAGGAATATTGCGGAGTATGTGTCCCACTGCTGGGCACAGGTCTTCTCTCAGAATGAGAGAGTTTAGGCCATAGTCCACCGCGCTGGCCAAGTGCGGATTGATGGATCTTACACACCTCCGAGACCTTTTATTTTTAAAGAACTCTCAGGTGTGTAGGTTTCCGCACGATGTTTTCCTTCACCGAAAAGCAGTGATAATTAATTTCTAATACGCACATAATTTTAGAAAAATCAGTGTGGCCAGGGTTTGAACCTCGAACCTCCTGATCCAGAGGGCAAGTTTCAACCATTAGGCTATCACTGCTCTGGAAATGAGTTACTGCCAGATAGATAAAAAAAGAATTAAAACCACGTCCACACACACGCACGAACGAACGCAAATACGCACTCACATAAGAATTACTATATAAAACTGAATTCGGGGTAGAACCTTAAACGATTCTTATTAAATAAATATTCGAATTTGAATTGGAAATGTACGGGTTTCAGTAAACATTTTGAATGGAAACACGTTTAAGAAGGCTTTGGTAATACAAATAGTATATCGCTATTAAAATATTACGTAGAATCATTTACAAGAATATAAACCGTAATGCGATGGAGTTAAGTCTACAACTGCTTATAGGATTGTTTTGTTATTTGACTGTAAACTTATTCGCGAGATTGCGGCTTTAAAGGAATTTCGGTTAAATTGTATTTGGTTGTATAGAAATATGTATATGTATAGAAATATATGCTTTGTTTTCGATATTTCTATGAAATATTTAAACTATTACGGGGTTTAAATTAGTGTTAAATAGATAAAATTGAACGATAAATGTTAAAAGAAAGTTAAATAAGGGAAAATTAATTAAAGTTTTTAGTGAAGTGTTGTAAAGTTTTTTCTAAATAAAATTGATTTGATGAAGGGTGTTTTATGATTTAGGAACTAGTTAAACTGTCAATGAATTAGACTGGTAACAAATACAAAGCAATGTGGCTTAATGAATATGGTATGACAGTGGAGGTTCCACCGCCACACTTATTTCTAGCGTGTAGTATTTCTTGCATTACGAAACTAGGGTGTGGTTGGCTTGTATGAAAATTTATAAGTTGGTAGAACCAGTGTAGTTCGACCGGCGAAGTACCACCGCCACACCTATTTCTAGCGTGAAGCATTTCTTGCGTTTCGATGGAAGAGTGTGGTTGCCGGCACACTTTTATGAGACGAGCATCAAAGTCCTCGGGGCTAGCAACGCATCTGGCTTAACATATATGGTACTTTTTGCATGGAAAAATATGTTATTCCCACGGGACAATCGATACATCGTTTTTTAAAACGAGCGAAGCTGCGGGGTTCCACTAGTTATAAATATTTTACTATGACTACGTTTTATCAGTCGAATGAACGATTTCATATCATTTACTTCCTATACAATCTTTAAACGTATATAAAGATATCCAGGTACTTCAGAGCGGATATAACCACGTATAAACAATTCACTTATTCTAATGTCTCTCGAAACTTTTGTCCCTATCGTGTCGTTTCGTGGAATATCGTACAGTGAATTGAAGACAGGAATAATATATTAAAATATCTGGGTTAGCTTGACATGAAGTTTTCACGATTATCCGCTTAAACATGATACTCAAATTAAGTTAATGGATAGTTTCATTCTATTTAAAACCTTTGTAGCAAATTATGTTACAGTATTTCTACGAATTCGGAATTTGTATGTGTTGATGAAAACAAACGAGCATACAACGTGATATTAAATGGTTACTGTTGCTAATTGGAAAGTAGTTATAGGTATAACTACTTATAAATTGAATATAAGTATAAACTAAAGATAGTTTTTTTTTTATAATTTAACCTAACGATAAGGCGGACGGGCTTCCTGATGGAAAGTAGTCACCGTCGCCTATGGACATTCGCAACACCAGAGGAGTCGCCAATGCATCGCCGGCTGTGAAGGAGAACTCTTTTCGCACCTTTCTTGAAGAACCCCATGTCATAGCGCTCCGGGAATACCTCAGGAGGAAGTTCATTCCACAACTTGCAAGTCCGTGGCAAAAACGAGCGTGCAAACCGAACCGTGGAGGACAACCGTAGTATTGTTAATATGATCTCAGTTGAAACACCTTATGAAGAAATAAATGTATGATTAATTAAATAAGCGTATTATATACTTTTGGATATTTTCGAAAAAGAACATAGACGATAATATGTTTACATACTTATAACAGAAATATAATAAAAGTATACTACACTTACAGTTTCGCAGATTTTCTCCTTTGTCGTGAGTTTTATGAATACACACAAACACCCAGACCCAGAACAGAAATCTTAACACATGATTCAGATCTATCTGCTTAAGAATCGAACCCGGAACTCATTATATCTGATGGGTATGGTGATAACTCTGCCATGTAGCTCGTCAGATAATTATGTGGCTTTCGTGCTGGAAACCAAGAAGATTCCATTTCTACTGATTGCAATTAAATTGTCAAATTGAATTACATTGATGCCCGATTGTAGCGTAGTTTGGAGAGGTCTGTTCCATTTACTCACTTTGTTCACTTTGTTCCAGTTTTTCTTTTGATTAAATCTTTGTAAAGTTCTTTAAATTACTTTTTTAATTAAATTATTCACAGGGTTTTTTTGCTTACACTTTCTTTTTTATCGGGATAGTAAATCTTTTCAATAAAGTTGATGTTTCATTTGATTATTATTTTTATCATACTAGCTCTTACCCGCGGCTTCGCTCGCACGGTCAAAGGGAATTAACATTAGCATTTGATAGCGTGATTCAGAACTTGCAAATGATTTTTCCTAACGCCATCTATGAACAACGTCTGGAATTACTGAATATGTATCGACTAATAAAAAAATATCGATATTCTCATGGCAATGAGAGAGCGCGGTAAAAAGTAGCCTACGTCACTCTCCGCCCTCCTAACTATCTCCCAGCATATAAACCATATCATATAATAGCTATGTGGCGACGCGATATAGGCACAAACAAACACACTTTCACATTTATAATATTAGTATGGATTTATACGACGCTATGACTGAAGTCTTTCAGTCTTTATGGTCTGTGTTATTTCGTTTACGATCTTGCATATCAAACAATAGTTTTTTATCCCATTGAAATAGCAAACGAGTAAGCAGTCCACCTGTTGGTAAATGGTCACCGCCGCCCATGGACATCTATATTCAGCTTTATATAAAACAGGAGTCTTAGTCAATCACAGATACATTGCTACTTCTGAAGACTAGGCTGGTCGCTTCTTATAAAACTGCGCCGGTAACTACACCCGTTCACCAAAACTCAAAAACTGCTTTACACTAGAAATAAGTGAAGCGGTGGTACATCCCTCGAGGAACTACACTGGTTCTGGGTAAAACCCATTATTGTCCCACTGCTGGGCACGGGTCTTCTCTCAGAATGAGAGAGTTTTAGGCCATAGCCCACCACGCTGGCCAAGTGCGAATTGGTGGACTTCACACACGTCTGAGAAGTTTTTTTTTTAAAGTACTCTCGGGTGTGTAAGTTTCCTCATGTGACATTCACCAAAAAGCAGTGTTTTTTTTTTTTTTTATGTGATATATAAAGTACCGAATAAATAATTGGGTACTTCATATTAATTACAATCTAGCCTTATATAAGGCTAATGAGTAATTCTAATCTAACTTAAACTGCTAAATCAATGTTTATTGAAGGAGGCGTCCATTGACACTGCACTTCTTTGTTCTAATATTAAGGGGTAGACACATTGTTCTTGTGTTCTATGATTTAATTAAGTCACTATTTCACTAACACTACACTATGTTATATCACTAGCTCAAAGGGCTTAGTCCGTTTGAGTCTTCTCACTAGGTCCGTCGTATCGAGGAGCTGGATGGCCTCGATATTAACGTGATGATGAAGTCTTTTTTGATGATCTTCTGCATATTTATAAATCACTTTTTTGACAAGGTCTACTTGAAGGTCCCGATGTAGATCTTCGTTTCTTACATACCAAGGTGCATTAGCAATACCCCTCAATACTTTATTTTGAAATCTTTGAATGATTTCTACATTACTTTTTTTGGTACAACCCCAGAGTTGAATACCATATGTCCATACTGGCATTAGGACTTGTTTATATAATAATATTTTATTATATGTAGACAGGGAGGAATGATTCCCCAGCAGCCAATGCATAGCTCTGTATTTGAGCTCCAACTCGTCCCGTTTTTTTTTGACGTGAGCTCTCCAATAGCGAAAAAGCAGTGATGATTAATTTCTAAATACGCACATAAATCAGTGGTGCGTGCCTGGGTTTGAACCTCGGACCTCCGGATTGAAAAGGCAAGTTTCAACCATTAGGCTGTCACTGCTCTACCACCTGGTTAGTCAAAATAAAATTCTGACATGTATCCCTGCTATATTTTTTTTTATCTGACTGAAGTGGCAAACGAGCATGCAGTCGACCTGATAGTAAGTGGCCACTCCCGACCATGATCTGTAATCAAGTTCATACAGAAAATGGGTTACATGTGAAGTCCATCACAGATGCGTTGCTACTCCCTAGGACTATGATGGTCGCCTCATGTGAAAGTGTTCCGGCAACCACACCCTTATATCGAAACGCAATAAATGCTTCACGCTAGAAATAGTTGTGGCGGTGGTACTTCCCTGGTCGAACTACACTGGTTCTACCACCTGTTAACTACTAGTAAACAAATAATAACAAGTCTGTATAAAACCTTTTTGAGTTGGTAATCCTATCCTATCCTATCCTACTATCCTATCCTACTAATATTATAAATGCGAAAGTTTGTGAGGATGTATGTGTATTTGTTATTCTTTCACGCAAAAACTACTCATCGGATTAGGTTGAAACTTTACAGTAGTATAGGTTATACATCAGAATAACACATGGGCTATAATTTGTAATGATTTTTTTTTATAAGGTTATAATATAACGAGAAATATCAGGTTAGTCGGAAAAAAAGTTGTGCTTTGAGAGCTATCTTCGCGTACGCTGCCTAAACCGTTGGAGATATCCAAATATAATGTACCGTGGGATTGTTTGGCTCACATAGATCTAAATAAAAGTCCGCGACAGCATATGTCTATATTTTATGTATAACCCACAATAACTCTTTTTATACTTTGAAAATTTTAAAAATATCAAGTTGATGTTTCCATGGGTTTTATACAAACTAAATATTAATCCTTATCAAAATAAATGATTTCAAAAAATCAAGCATCTAATAAAGATTGAACCTGCCTTTTACACCATGTAAATTGGATAAGTAGTTTAGAACATATTACGAGTATAACATATTGCGTAGTCAATTGATTGACCGGCAGTACGCGCCGTGCGCCGCCGCCGTATACAACGAAGTTGTATGATATTCATATTTGAATGGTTATAAAACACTGAGCAAAATGTGAAAGGTCAATGACGTCTCTGTAGTTCCGGGAATAAGGCTACGGCATCCCCTGTCCGTGGTAAGAGGCAACTAAAAGGGAGCTTTCGGGGTTGCGGGCGGCTAGACGGAGAGCTCCAAACACCCAGTCAGCAACTTCGGGAAAGATGTCAGCATGTGTGGTCGCATGCTATCGTGAGAGCCAGGATGGACGGAGCTTGAACCGTCCAGCTAGGTGATCCCAGGAAGGACGGTGGCATACGTGTGGTCGCATATCGTGGTAAAGACCAGATGGAGTGGTGGGCCCAGCCACTCACTTGGGAGGAGCCCGATGGGGCAATGCACTCAGAGGACTCCAGTTGCGTTCCTTTGAAGATCCCGGAGTCCTAGTGCTATAAGAATCCCAGATAACCCTGCGTCGCTCCAACGGTGTACCTTTTGAAGGTTTCTCCCTCGACAAAAAAGAAAAAAGTCAATGAGAATGAAACAGCGGAAAGGTTAAATATGATATTCAATCGCCATCGACCTTTTAATGTAACACAACTCGGCACATATGTCAGATTAGCAGTAGTTTAGGTCGTAGTTGACCACGCTAGCCAACTGCGCGTTGGTAACCGTCACGGGTTTTGAGACCCTTTCTTAAAACTTTTAATTTCAGAGTAAGCATTAATATCTGTTGCCGACAAAACTAATTCAAATTAATATACGTGCCTGTGATTTGAAATTTGAACACACTAATTTAGGCGATTAACACACGGCACCGCGCACCGCCGCGAATAGCGGTGCCCCGCGCGGTAAGGCGGTTTACGCACCTGTACGCGCGTATGGACCGATCATCAAAATAAACTTTTCGACATCGAAATGCATTTTTGCTTCAACGATGATCCGCGCGGTTAGGCGCCAGCCCGTGTGTGAGGCGCCGCCCCCCCGGCCTGTCGTTTGCACGGAGACACGGTGGTGATGAGAACACCGCTGGACCGCGCGGACAGTCGTTGTACGTTTGTGAGGCATCAACGGATTTATTAGACCCCAATACAACATGAGATCTGCTTCACGGCCTACCGTGGCAGTGAGCGGTACTGTATGTTAATCGCCTTAGGAAGGGCAAGGGTTCAATCTGAAGTAAATCACAGATGCGTTGCTACTCCCGAGGACTATGATGATCGCCTCATATAAAAGTGAGCAGGCAGGCACACCCTTCAAATGAAACACAAGAACTGCTTCACGTTAGAAATAGTTGCGGCGGTGATGCCTGCCTGGTTGAACCATTACTCTACCACCTTGCAAACTTTATGTGGCAGACTAAATTCCACGCGCGCGAAGCCGCGGGCAAAGGCTAGTAAGTTATAAATAATAAACTATCGCCAATGCAAGTATAATGTAGGAAAATATTTTAGTAAAGTATGTATATGAGGCACTGGAACATACTTTACAGCGTTTGCAGTATATTACCTGCCTCAGAATGGGTAAACTAAAGAGTGGTTGTCCGAGTCCATGTCAGTCCGAGTACACGACAGAAGCACAAATCCAATCCAACTGCAGCGGGGAGTCAGACAAGGCGATGTTATATCGCCGAAACTGTTCACCGCTGCGTTGGAAGATTTGTTCAAGCTGATGGAGTGGAAAGGTCTTGGCATTAACATCAATGGCGAACACATCACGCACCTTCGATTTGCCGATGATATAGTCATCTTGGCAGATTCGCTGACGGACCTCAGCACAATGCTAGGCGACCTCAACAGTGCCTCACAACGGGTGGGTCTTAAGATGAACATGGACAAGACGAAAATCATGTCTAATGTCCATGTCACACCCGTACCGGTAGTTGTTGACGGCACTCCTCTCGAAGTTGTCGACGAGTACATTTACCTGGGACAAACGATCCGGATGGGTAAGTCCAACTTTGAGAGGGAGGTCACTCGAAGAATCCAACTAGGCTGGGCTGCGTTCGGGAAATTTCGTAGTATCTTCTCGTCCACAATTCCTCAGTGCCTGAAGTCGAAATTATTCGAGCAATGTGTGTTGCCAGTGATGACCTACGGCGCCGAAACGTGGTCCTTCACTGTAGGCCTCATTCGGAGACTCAGGGTCGCTCAGCGTGCTATGGAGAGGGTTATGCTCGGAATTTCGCTACGAGACATGATTCGCAACGATGAAATCCGTAGACGAACGAAGCTTACCGACATAGCTCTCAAAATTAGTAGGCTGAAGTGGCAATGGGCCGGCCACATCGCTCGCAGGACCGATAACCGATGGGGAAGGAAGGTCCTCGAGTGGCGACCACGTTTAGGCAAAAGGAGTACAGGTCGCCCCCCTACCCGATGGACCGATGACCTGAAGAAGACAGCGGGAAACCGTTGGATTCAGAGGGCACAGGACCGGTTGGAGTGGCGCCATTTAGGGGAGGCCTATGTTCAGCAGTGGACATCAAAAGGCTGATGGATGGATGGATGGAAAGAGTGGTTTAACTACATAGCCGTGTGGTCGGAGTTCATGTAACTTTGAGATATGGATCATTTCGTTGTTACTTTTGACGACCCGCGTGGCGGAGCGGTTAACATAGAGGTCTGACGCAATGGGTCCCGGGTTCGATTCTTATCCAGATAGGTATCTGAATCATGTGTTAAGATTTCTGTTCTGGGTCTGGGTGTTTGTGTATTGATCTTTGCGTGTATTAATGACACTCACGACAAAGGAGGAAATCCAGCAAAACTGTTAGTGTAGTAGTGTAGTGTCGGGATCTGAATGATGAGTTTAGATTTATGTTCTGGGTCTGAGTGTTTGTGTATTCGTTTTGTGTGTGTCCATGACACCCACGATATAGGGGAAAATTCTAATGTGGGACTATGTCTGTAGAAAGCGTGTAAAGCATAATAAGTAGATACTAAAAATTGGTAGAAATGTAAATAATAAACTTCTTTTTAGTTAATTTTCGAATTATTTACGGTATTGCTTTCTGTAAAACTCAGGTCTTATCTGTGGTTGACTAAAGATATTTTTGGGTGGCGGTGGCCACTTAACCGCATAAGGACTGCATGTTCTTTTGCTACTTTTTTTGTATAAAGAAAAGGCTCATAATTAAACGACCTGTCAGTTTATATTCTTTTTTAATATTTTTGATTGACTCTCATTTAATATTGTGTAATACAGAATACACTCAAAAAGTATCAAAAATATAAAACGTGTTAAGATTTTAGCAAATTAATAGGAAAATGTGTTTTAAAAAGACAAGAAATACTTGATTAAAATTCAGATAATAGTATTCATGAATTTCGTTACATAATTGTTTTTATTCTTACAATAAATACGCCAATATTCTAACTTGAAAATGGTTTAAAGTTGTTTAAGTTTTAGTCCATAACAGGTGATGTGTTAATTTAAAACAATATTGTTTAATTAATAAACGAGGTAAACGGCGAAACGAACCAGAAACTTCGTTAAGGAGACGCAATGCGGAAATGAAAGCGCTACGTCTCCACTTTTGTGAGTACTTTGACCTTTTGTTTGATGACGGGAAAGAAAGCTTCAAAAGGTAAACCGAAGCCTTGGGAGAGACTCCGGATTATGGGCTATTATTATCCTCTAAACCTCCTCGGGAGCCTTCCTCAGCGCTTGTAGGACCCCAGGATTTCCAATGGAACGTACCGGTGCCCCTTAGCGCGGCGCCTCTCACAGACTCATCTCTTTGGGTGACCTGTATCTGCCCCCTTCAACTTCCGATGTCTACGACGATAAGCCACACACGTCGCCGTCCTTCTTGGGGTTACTGACTGGGCGGTTCGAGCACCCACTCTAGCCGCTCGCTACCCCAGTAGCCCCCTTTTAATCGCCTCTTACGACAGGCAAGGGATACTGAAGCCCGATTCTGATCCCAGAATTGCTAGTTGATCCATAACAGGTGATGTGATAAATTATTTAAAACAATATTGTTTAATTAATAAGCGAGGTAAACGGCGAAACGAACCAGAAACTTCGTTAAGGAGACGCAATGCGGAAATGAAAGCGCGGCGTCTCCACTTTTGTGAGTACTTTGACCTAATATAACTTTATTTATGAAAAGTTTAGCCAAATCTCTGCAGGAAATATTCAATGAATTTTCGTCTGTAATATATATTTTATAAAAATAAACGAACGTATTTTAAAAAGAAATTATGTCGTGGAGAATGTGACTAGTGTTTTTAGGATATTGTTTTTAATTGTTGTTTGAATAATACGGTGTAGTTTTGACTAATAACAAAACTGAGGGTGAACGGCAAGAGCACGTGGACGGAGCCATCTCAGTTGTTGAAACAAAACTATCGGTTTGCCCTGTAAGCTGTGGATTAATGATTTTTTTACACTGAAGTAGCAAACGAGCATGCAGTCTACCTGATGGTGAGTGGCCACTGCTGCGCATGTACATCTTTATATTAAGCAACTTTATATTGAATAGAACGTCAGCATAGATACGTTGTTACTCTCGAGCAATTGAGATGGTCATGTAAAAGCCGGCACCGAAAAAATGAACCGGCAACCACACCTTTCCACCGAAACGTAAAAACTGCTTCGATCTAACAATAGGTGAGGCTGGTGTCCTGTTTGTCGCAAGAGGAGGCTCTCGACCATCACTGGTTCCACCACCACCTATACTGGTTCTACCACCTTCGTTTCATTTGACTCGTATGACTATTAACGTGAACCCGGTTCCACTGAATATAAATGACAACGGAACTGCCGCTCACTCATCCCTAGCGCCATCATATATATAAAAGGTTACTTACATTTGGGTCTGACTAATCATAGCAAAGCCTAAACTACAAAAGCTAGATTTATTTGAACAGAAGGTTCATTTTATGATGTAGACACTTACTATAAGAAAAGATTTTCTATATTCCAGTCCTAAGAGGATTACATAGAGGTTGAAAGGTTGTTTGAAAATCTGAGGTCTTATTTTAATACCGAGAAAAAATTGTACTCAGCTTTTCGATGTATTTAGCTTACCGCCACCCATGAACATCGTATGTAAGCAACGTATAATCTGTAATTTTCAAACTTGGCTTATATCAGAAGTTGATCACAAATGCGTTGCTACTCTCGAGGATTAAAATGGTCGCATCAAATGAAAGTTAGCCAGCAACCTAAAATGGTCGCATCAAATGAAAGTTAGCCAGCAACCACAGTCTTCCACCGAAACACAAGAATTGCTTGATGGTAGAAATTACCGCCTCGATTGACCTGCTCTAAGGATTACCTCGTGTTCTTGTTAACGTGGTTGAAACCCCGTATCACAGGTGGTCCTGCTAATATTGGATATAAGTGCAAAACTTTGTGAGATTTTATGTGTTTATTACTTTTTTACGCAGATACCACTGGAGACTTCGAGGCTATCTAGATTAACAGAGAATATGCATTTTCAAGGTGGTAGAACCAGTGTAGTTTGACCGGGGAACGAGGAATTATTTCTAGCGTGAAACATTTCTTTAGTTTCGATGGAAGGGTGTGGTTGCCGGCACACTTTCACATGAGGTGACCATCATAGTCCTCGGGAGTAGCAACGCATCTGTGATTGACTTCAGATGGGACCCATTTTCTGTATGAAGTTGATTACAGAGGTCCTTCGGCGGCAGTGGCCACTTATCATCAGGTGGACTGCATGGTCGTTCAATTAGATAAAAAAAAACATGGTAAACTTGAAGAGAGCGGGCGGACCCGTGGAAAAAACTTGTAGTTAATAGTTTTGTTCCCTTTAGTTTAAGGTTGTGAACGGTTCCTCATAGTTGTAAACCTAGTATTCTAACATTGCTTTCAGTAAACACCAGTTGAAGGTACGTTAAAAATCAATCATCTACGTAAAGGCTTTTACGCTTTTGAATGAATTTACCGTTGCAAACTTCTACGTACTTAGACGAGCTTTTCGGAGCTTTAATTGCGAGTAAATTTCAATTAATCAGTTAGCAATGCAAATAAGGTTGATGACATGGAAAATGCTAAAGGATTTGGACCGGCACCTTTTGAATTATTCGGGCGTGCGTTAGCGGAGAGTATGAATATTAACTGAATATTCATGGGTTTCTAAAGAAAATTGCTTTTGACAAGTTTGATGGCAATTCGTGCAAGATTGCGGGAATTATTCAGGGGTTCGTAACTATGCGGTTGGAATTTCCTTAAATAAGTTATACAATTTCGCCATGCATACGAGTTGTGATTGTTTTAGTATTGAATCAACCAATAAAATGTCAGCTCAAAATTGCTTCTGCTTTAAATGTACACGACTAAAAAGGTTTCGCGATATGAGTTTCGTATAATTTACTCCTCACTTTGGCTAGACTTCAGGACCGTCAGGATTTTATTTGGAGTCGATTACTATAGATATGTGGTGTGAATTAAAATATTATTATAAGAAGATTAAAGTATATTAATTAAGATTATATGTAATAACTTGATTCCGAAATGTTCAATACACCAATATCTTTGTTCATGACAACCGAAATTTTCGGTTGTCATGAACAAAGATATTGACCCGGTGAACTTTATTCCGCCTAAAAGTCAAAAATCTAAAATCATCAGTTTTCCTCCACTATATAATGCATTTATTTTACACAAAAACCTTTAACTTGAATAACTCTATCTAAAAAAAACTTCATTAAAATCTGTAGCGTAGTTTTAAATATTTAAGCATACATATGGACAGACAGCGAGAAGCAACTTTGTTTTATACTATGTTGTGACTCGGCTCTTTTCCATAATATTGAACTTGCAATATATGTTGTCCGCCTGTTGTATTGTAAATCAATTCCAGATGGTATTGGAGCTCTACCTGAAATCATTGCATGCGTAGAAACTTATAAGAAGGAACAATGTTTCTTCTTTATTTTATTAAGTACAGCACCGTTCACTACAATAACTCTTAGACCTCCTATCTAAGGTCCTTTTTATATTGGAAATAGGAATATAATGAAAAACATACAGCCGAAGTCAAAG
The DNA here is from genome assembly GCA_949699795.1 of Spicauda simplicius. Classification (NCBI taxonomy): domain Eukaryota; kingdom Metazoa; phylum Arthropoda; class Insecta; order Lepidoptera; family Hesperiidae; genus Spicauda; species Spicauda simplicius. The sequence goes on along the minus strand of OX453059.1, from coordinate 5,492,951 downwards.
AATAATACTGAGAAAAATTCATGTCTATGCCATTTTATCGTTTTAGCTTAAGCATATTCATTCAATTTCCGTAATTAGATCAACTTTTTATTATTTACAATTTTATTTCGCTTTTCTGTAGACGGGCTTCGGGTAATAAATTTTAAAAATGGCTCCGTGGCTATTGAAAATAATTCCTTGGTTCATAATTTAAAACCATTTAAGTCACGCTTAGTTTTATTTCGAAGAACCGCAGGAGAATTTCGTAGACAAATTAGGCAAATATAAAGCTAATATACGAAATTAAAAATGTTCTAATATTTCTTAAATATTATTAGAGATAAATTTTTGCTGATTTCCTTTAAAATTTTGTGTAAGGAAACCTTTTTTTTTGTTCTCGAAGGGAAACCTTTAAAAGGTACCCGATGCCGTGGTAGCGACGCAGGGTTATGTGGGATTTTTACCGCACTAAAACCCCCCCGGTGGCCGTCCTCGGCGCTAAAAAGGAAGGCTCCGGGATCTCGAAACGACTTCAACCGGAATCCTCCGAGCTCGTTGCCCCATCGGGCTCCTCCCAGATGGGCGGCTGGGCCCATCGCTCCGTCTAGTCTTTACGACGGTATGCGACGTGTGGTCGCATACCATCCTTCCCGGGATTGCCTGACCGAACAGTTCGAGCTCCCACCCTAGCCGTCTGCATGTGTAGGGAAACCTAGTGAATAGGTAAATAGAACTCCTAATGGAAAGTAAGACACTTGCATGAAGATTTGTAACGACAGAGGAATTGTCAATCCATTTCCGTCTTTGATACTCGTTTTGTATCTATTTGGAAATCCTCGAGTAATGTTCCTATTCATTGAATATCTCAGGTAGGAGTTTCTAGTTGAATTAATAGATTTACAGTAGATTCAATGCAATTTCAAACGGGTTTTTACTTCTACATATCTGACTGAACTAGCAAACGTCAGACGAGCATTCAGTCCACCTGATGGTAAGAGGTCACTGCCGCATATGGACATCTGTAATCAACTTCTTACAGAACATGGGTTCTATCTGAAGTCAATCACAAATGCGTTCCTACTCCCGAGGACTATGATGGTCGCCTCATAAAAAAGTGTACCGGCAACCACACCCTTCCATCGAAACACTAGAAATGCTCCACGCTAGAAATAGGTGTGGCGGTAGTACTCCCCGGTTCGAATTACACTGGTTCTACCACCTTCACATAAAAGAAATGTAAAAGGCTTGAGAATTCAATTGGCTACAGAAAATCCAATTATCCGAAACTCCGATTGTAAAATCGATTATTCGTAAAGACAATAGGATATCTGCAATGGACAGGCGAACGTCTTTCAGAGAATTATTAAGGGAAATTGCGAGATGGTGCTCAATAGGAGACTTGTTAACGTGCGGAAATTGGGATGAATCGAACAAGACCCACTGTATAACGGGTTTATGATTATCTCGGGTATCAGTTTTGACAAATAGTGTGTGATTTACAATGTCTACAGTCATTTAATATACCATGTTGTTGGATGTATTGTGTAATTATTCGGAATAATGGATATGGTCCCGCGGTTTGTGTAGTTAATTGATCTACAAAGACAAACAACGTCGGGCGTGGTTTGGATTTAGATGGGTGGCCTGTGGGTAGTGCCGAAGTTTCGTGCTCGCTTTCGTTCTTTGTAAACTGTGTTAAGCCCAAGTCTAATTGTTATCGATGTTAAAGGTTATCTGAAGTGGTACTTGAAAAATATATCATTTTTTGCGAATTATAACACCCCATTTAAAGACGACTTTTCCTATACCAGTCAAATACAATATGGATTTTCTACTCGATATTTTCTGGTGCTCTTGTATAAGAATAGCTCGACGAAGATGCATTTGTGTGAAAGAATATTCCCGTAAACGGTTGAACATTTTATAAGCTGTTTGTGCCCGGTGGCGCCAATGTATCTCGTAGTTTCTATCGCATAGAGAAATTGTTTTTGACATGTTTGAAGCTTGTTACAGTTCAAAAGGAATTCTGTGTAAATAATTTTGAAATATATATCGAGTGAATTTGATTTTATTATACAGGGTGATTTGTAATAGGTGCAAAAGCTTATAGAGGTGAAAGTATAGATGGAACTGTTGTAATATTAGTAAATATTATTAATCTTATGTTATCTATTTTGATACTCATACCGCCATCTATTATATTTTCATAGACGCAAACTGACTTTATTTTATCTATGCTAGATATAGTTAACCTTTTTATAAGACGTCACTTCCTCTTGTCACTTCCTAGTGTAATACGTCAGCAATAATAAAGTACTCAGTTTACTCCAGCAATATATGTTTTTTTATTTTAACAGGAACAATATTTTACAAATTTTGTTGTAATAAGTTATAAAAAAAAATGTTTTTCTTTCGTAAAAAAAGTTCTTGAAAAATATTAAAAAAATTAATAACTCCAAAACTATTGCATTTTGGATAAGGTACACGATATATTATTTCACTGCAAATGAGCTATACTTGCACCCCCTAAAAGCTTTTACACCTATTACAAATCACCCTGTATATACACTAAAAGATCCATCCATCGGACTTATGACATCGTCTGTTAGTCATTGCGTGGATCTTGAGGTGGTGGACATAGCATCCTCTGGTGGGGGTTTTGCCAATAAACTCCCCGCCTGGCATATTGGTGACCGCTGTGAGTGATTTTGTTTACAGGTAAATTTTGCTACTCATCTTTTGCATTTTTTAAAGTTGCTAGGACTGATTTGAATTAAATATACCTTATTACAGCACACATTTCGAATCACGACTGACCGACCAGGGAACATGATGATCTAGAAATCAGCTAAACTCGCCAGTAAGTGTTGACTTTATTATTATTGGATCACAAAGGACTGTTAGACAGGTGCGCTGGTTTCTTACTTTTTATCTGACTGAAATAGCAAACGAGCATGCAGTCCACCTGATGGTAAGTGGTCACTGCCGCCCATGGATATCTGTATCAACTTCATATAGAACATGGATTTTATCTGAAGTCAATCACAGATGCGTTGCTACTCCCGAGAACTATGATGGTCGCCTCTGAAAAAGTGTGTCGGTAACCATACCCTTCCATCGAAACGCAAGAAATGCTTCACGCTAGAAATAGGTGTCTCGGTGGTACTGCCCCGGTCGAACTACGCTAGTTTTTCCACCATTAAAACTTCTATTTACTAGTACAAGATATTTTAAATGCAGCAACCAGTCTCTCAGGGGTACATACAGGGGTAGGGTACATCGCTGTACTAGAATTCTCAATAACTATCTATCCATCCATCCATACATCATTTTTATGTATATTATTTAATTACGCTCGTTTCATTTATTCCCTGTTATATCACAAATACTGCAGCTAAAATATTTTACATGGAAAACCACTTAGCACCTTGCTTTTAATTTTGTACAAACGCCATATCATAATGGGATACCATTACATCACGTGGTAAGTAGTGTGCGTGATAGCGCCACACCCTACTTCCTAGTAACACACCCACGCGTTTCCACGTGGTTATATTTGAATATTTTTAAAATATTGAATTAGTAATAGCATGCAGTTCACTTAGTAAGTGATATTTGCCGCCCGTAAAGAATGGAATTCAACTTCGTATAGAATAGGGGATACATCTGAAGTCGATCAGATATGTGTTGCTTAGTATCGAGGACTGAAATGGTCGCCTCATATAAAGTAAGCAAATACCTACTTGCATTAGCATACAGGTACGAGCTAATTCTGCATAAAGTATCAGCTAACCGGGGTTGAGGATTGTTTTTTTTCAAAATTTTAATGCGTATTTGTCTGTAGTAAATTAAATTGTACTTAACATGAGACTGGTTTAAATTTTTCCAGTGCTGATACATCAGATAGAATACTCTTTGCGGAATTTAAGTAAGTAGGCTAATATAATAATTATTATGTTGATTAATACAAACAAACGCAATAACCAAAATGTGGTCAAAATAAAAGTCTGAATTACGGGTAAATTGAACAGATTCCGTGCCATACATCATGCAAGTTTTGCGTTTTCACGCTATTAATATTAATGGCGGCCGTTTCCCCAAACAACATAAATTCGTTGCCGCGTCCCATGTCCCAATGTCGTATGCATCCGGAAATGCTTTAAAAAATCATGACTCAATTTCCAAATGTGCCTACGGTTTTTACACCTTTCAGGCAATGTTGGTCGGGGGTTTTGTGGTGTACTGTAACCTTAATTTGTTACTTTTTTGATTACCTTTATATGCAGAAAATCTAGTTAATGAATGGGAATTAGGCTTTTGTTTCAGGTTGATTAAACGTGGGCGGGCGTTTTATTACATCTATGTATGTTATTAACATATATTCTGAATGATACTAAGTAGTGTCCGATCGAAACCGAAACCGAATTTCGGCAACGGTCTGAGTTTCGGCCGAAACCGAAACCGAAACTTCCTTACAAGGATCAAGTTTTGAGGAAAAAAGAAAAAAAAATCTTTATAAAATCATCAGTCTTTTGTTTTTCATCTTTAAATCATCAGCTATTCAGTCTTCGACATTTTCACTTAAGGATAATTAATAATAATCAACGTAACAACACATAATTTAAGAAAAAAACCTACGGTATTCAACGAGCCGAACATGACCGACCACAGCGATAGAACTCCCGAGTGCAGTTTCGGTTTCGGTCGTAGTTTCGGCAGCTTGTCCTCCGAAACCGAAACTAAACCGAAACCTGTATTTTTGCCGAAACATCTTGGATGCATCCGCGCTCTGGCCATTGGCATCTTCTTGATTACATCATAGTTCGAAGGCGTGACCTGAAAGATGTACTTATCACAAGAGCAATGCGTGGTGCCCAGGGTTGGACAGATCACCGTCTCATTCGATCTAAGATGAAGCTTTTCTACAAGCCTGCGCGGAGGCTAAAACTAAGGAGCAGAACATAAAACTCCAGCGAAACTAGCTTTTACAAAGTTAATAAACGACGAAGAAACGCGGCTTCTCCTTGACGCAGATTTTGAACATGCCATGTCCAGTGCTGATGGTGACTCGACCATTGATGCTAAATGGCGTTTGTACGCGGAGACCTTGTATGAAGTATCACAAAGAGTTATTGGTAAATTGCAGAAGAAAAACCAAGATTGGTTCGATAATTCTAATGCAGAAATACGGAAACTCGTTGAGAACTTCAGAACTACTTTGAGAAGCACTGTAGACTCTGGACAACGAAAATCTATGCAGCAGGAACTTAAAATCAAAGTGCGCCAATTAAAAGATAACTGGTGGATCAGAAAATCCGAAGAATTACAGTGGCTGGCAGATACCAACCAAACTGCAAAATTCTTCGAGGGACTTAAGAGTGTTTTTGGACCTCGTACTAGGAAGACCGCCCCAGTATACTCGCGAGATAAGACCAAGAGGCTGACTGATCCCGAAGAAGTTCTCCCTCGTTGGGCTGAGCATTTTAATGAAGTGCTCAATCCCGGTAGTCAAGGTGTGGATCTAAAATATCTTGAAGCTCTTGAGGACCTGCCTGTCGCGTCGGAGTTGGATGAACCACCGTCATTTATAGAATTTATTTCTGCGATAAATCGTTTGAAAAACGGCAAGTCACCAGGTGCAGATAGTCTTCCTTCAGAAGTTTTCAAATACGGAGGACCAAACATTAAATCTAGACTGTTTGCCCTAATTCAACAAATTTGGGCTGATGATCTTGTTCCACAAAACTGGAAGGATGCTACTATTGTTAAACTATACAAAGGTAAAGGAGACCTCTCAGATTGCAGCTCATTTAGAGGAATTGCTCTGCTCTCAGTGGCTGGCAAGATTCTGGCGCATGTCATCAACAAGCGCCTGTGTACGCTAGCTGAAAGCTTCCTTCCCGATACCCAGTGTGGTTTTAGACCGAATAGAGGGACGGTTGATACCATCTTTGTTGTCAAACAATTACAAGAAAAAAGCCTTGAGCAACACCGTGATCTTTACATGTGTTTTGTGGAACTGGAAAAGGCCTTTGATCGCGTACCAAGATCTGCCCTCTGGATAGTACTCGAGAAATTTGGCTGCCCTGTGAAGTTTGTAAATTTAGTGCGTCAATTTCATGAAGGCATGATGGCCCGTGTACGCCACGAAAACGACTTTACAGAACAGTTTAATGTAACAAGCGGAGTAAAACAAGGCTGTGTAATGGCTCCAACCCTATTTACTATATACTTTGCTGCGGTTATGAAGGATGCCCTTAGGAACTGCAATGATAGTGTTTCATTAAATGTTCGCATGGACAAGAATGTACTTGACCTTTCCCGTTTCAGAGCAAAACATAAAGTCCAGCAGACTTCTGTACTGGAAATTCTTTATGCAGACGATGTTTGCCTTATGGCTGACAGTATGGAGAATCTGCAAAGATACGTCGACAATTTAGATGACTCCTGTCGTAAATTCGGCCTTGTGATCAGCGCGTCGAAAAGTCAGATTCTGAAACAGCCCGCAAGAGGAAAATCTGCTAGTGACGCTGCTGTCTACTTAGGTGGAAAAAAACTAGACGAAGTCAATACCTTCCGGTATTTAGGATGTCTAGTTCGTAACGACAATCGTCTCGAGTCTGACATATCTGCGCGAATTGCCAAAGCTGCTGCTGCTTTTGGTAAACTGAACCAAAGAGTATGGAAGTCCCACGACCTAAAGCTCCACACAAAACTTGCCGTCTATAGAGCGATCATACTACCTCTGCTACTGTATGCCTCGGAGACCTGGTGTCTGTACAAGAGTGACATCAGACGTCTTGACGTCTTCCACATGAAGTGTCTTCGCGCCATCCTTCGTTTGAAATGGCAGGATCGTGTCTCTAACTCTGAAGTTCTTCGTCGGACTAAAATGACCGGTATGGAGAGTCTGCTAACAAATTGTCAACTACGATGGTCTGGACACTTAGTGCGTATGGACTCCTCAAGGTTGCCAAAGTCAGTCTTTTATTCAGAGCTTAGCTCAGGAAAGCGCACACCCGGAGGGCAATATCTACGCTACAAAGATGTTTTAAAACGCCACCTAACATCCTGTGGAATATCTTGTGATTCTTGGGAGGAGCTTGCTACTCAAAGACCGAAGTGGCGAAATGCTGTCAAAACGGGCATTAATAATTTTGAGCGCGCTCGCATTGAACATCTTGACGCCAAACGTCAGCTTTTGAAAACTCGACACAAGCCCTCCTATAATTACACGTATAATGATAGCGGGCAGCTTTATTGCGCTATTTGTGACCGAATCTTTAAAACTAAATTCGGTTTTGCGAGTCACATTCGCGCTCATGAACGTCGAATTAATTATTGATTGTGTGTCGCCGTCGACGGATACGTCTGGGAGGACATCATCATCATCATTGCCGAAACTCAACCGAAACCGAAACCGAATATTCGGTCGGACACTAATACGAAGTCAAGCATAAGGTCAAAAAATTTCGATCCACGGCCACTTAAAACAGGGGTCGCCAACCTGTGAAAACCGATCCTTTTTTTGCGGCTTGCAGCATTAGAATAAAATTTATGAACATGAAAAACTATTTACTCTCGCTGACATTTTTATCTGATGACAAATATTTTTATACACTGCGGCCCGTCTTTACCTCCTTTGGCCTCCATTTGGTCTTTGTTGTCTGAACTCAGACGTCTGCATGATGAATTAAAATTCTTTACTTCTTGTGGTTATTTATGTATGGTTAGGTCATGAACACAGAAACGGTCATCTGTGGGTAGGTTATATTCTTAGGGGTGGTAATCAAATATTTGATTTTATATGCATTAATGATTGGCATTACATAATGGCAACACTTATAAGATGGTCCGAATGTCTGTATACTACTTTCTGTAACTCCTAGGGTTAGTGCTAGTACCCTGAGTATTTAGAATTATTATATTAATACGTGAAGCAAAAACTTGTGGTGCATTTTTAAGTAATATGCCGCTGACGAATTAGTATGAAATTTTGCACAATTATAGTGGACGTAAAGAGAAGGAGTGCAGAATGTTAATATTTTTTTCAAATAATGCATATAACATACATAAAATTAACTAAACCACATTACACACAATACCGTGCATTTGTCATACACACATAAATAATAAACGGAATAGAATATTCAATGTCTTACTATGAAAACACATAACGTCAGAAATGTCAGTGTCTTTGCCAAAATACCCGCTACTGCTTTTAAATGCGGCTTAGCTAGTTAAACCTCTTTAATATTTAGGTAACGGGTGCGTTCAAAATTACTTGAAAATTATTACATTCCATTTGAAATTGAGAAATATTCGTACTACTTTGGACAATATGAAATTTAGTTTTTTTAATTTAAATTACGGTCGAATTTCGACCGATGCGTCGGGTGACTAGTATAGGTACACTAAAAGAAAGAAAACAATGCTCGTCTATGTTTGGTAGAGGCACAAAGATCGTAAATCATTTTCAACCTTTGTATTGCGAATCATATATTCGTCGAATTTTATATCAGAGGTTTTATACTGTCCGTTACTAAAATTGTTACTAAGACGACAAAACATCTGTTCGCTACGATTTTTTTGTTTAGTAATGTATCACAAAACACATGAGCCCACACAGAGAAGTACGCTTATCATTTGGTTTTTATTTTTAACCGACTTCCCAAAGGAAAGAGGTTATCTATTCGTCACGTATCTTTTTTTTTTTTTTTTTTTTTTTTTTTTTTTTTTTTTTTTTTTTTTTTTTTTTTTTTTATGTATGTTCGGGCGAAATGGCTAGAAATCGTCGACCTACCGACACGATTCATACGACATTGTATGCGACTAGTTTCACAGGCAGTCCCATATTGAGGAAAATGAAAACCTTCTAGCGGTTTTCCCGGAAAATTGGAAAATGTCGGTTTCTTAAAATCTTGAATAACTTGGGTGTTTATAAACCGATTTCCATTTTCTTTCTTTCATTTGATAGGAAATTTTGTCACGCAACTTTTTCTTTGGACATGGGTATGCTGTGATGCTTAACTCTTTGAGTTATGGGGTGGAAACCACCACCACTCCTCAAGTTTTTTAGATAATTTGAGATAACTCGGCTTCTGCCGAATCGATTCTTATGAAACTTGGAATGTGTATTATATATCTATGCTTATATAGGTTGACGAAAAATTTGACCTTCAACTCTTCGATCCTGATGATGCAGGATTACAGCTATCCTAAACTATAACATTAGCTATTTGGTGCTTACATATATGTAACAAGACTACTAAGCAGAGACATGTGATGAAAAATTTGACCTTCAACTCCTCAATCCTGATGATGCAGGGGTGCCTCAAGCCTAAACCATTGGGGTTGACCATTTGGTGCTTATGGGTATGTTATAACAATACTAAGCAAAGACATATTATAAAAAAATGACCTTCAACTCCTCAACCCTGATGATGCAGGGTGCTGTAAGCCCAAGCCGTAGGTGATGGCCATTTAGTGCTTACGGATATATAATAAGATAGCAAGGCAAAGATGTACGATGACAAATTTGACCTTCAACTCCTCAACCCTGATGATGCAGGGGTACTGCAGGCTTAAACCATAAACGTTAGACATTTGTTGCTCACGGATTTGTAATAACATTGCTAAGCAAAGGTATACGACGAAAAATTGGACCTTCAACTCCTCAATCCTGATGATGCAGGGGTATTGAATGCCTAAGCCATAAAACTTAGCTATTTCAATCTTACGCATTCAAAATGATATTTAAAAAAATGTAAGGTAAAACATTAGAAAAATGGTTGTATACGGTGGAAAATTGGACCTTCAACTCCTCAATCCTGATGATGCTGGGGTGCTTCAAGCTTAAACTATAGGCGTTAGCTACATGATCGCTACGTATATCTGATAAGATTACAAAGCAAAGATATAAAATGAAAAATTTGACCTTCAACTCCTCAACTCTGATGATGCAGGGGTACTTCAGGCTTAAACTATAGGCGTTGGCCATTTGATGCTTATGGGTATGTAATATATTTACAAAGCGAAGACGTATGATAAAAAAGTTGACCTTCAACTCCTCAACCCTGATGATGCAGGGTACTGCAAGCCCAAGCCATAGAAGTTGGGGATCTGTTGCTTACGTGCATGCGATGAGATTACATAGAAAAGATATGACATGATAATTTTGACCTTCAACTCTTCGGCCCTGATGATGCAGGGGTACTTCAGGCTTAAACCATAGGCGTTGGCCATTTGATACTTATGGATATGTAATATATTTACAAAGCAAAGACGTATGATAAGAAAATTGACCTTCAACTCCTCAACCCTGATGATGCAGGGTACTGCAAGTTTAAACCATAAGCATCGGCCATATGGTGCTTACGTATATGTAATGAGATTACTAAGCAAAGATATGACATGATAATTTTGACCTTCAACTCCTCAACCCTGATAATGCTGGGGTCCTTCAAGTTTAAACCGTAGGCATCGGCCATATTGTGCTTACGTATACATAATGTTGTTGTTCACAATACCAACAATGAGTTTCGGAGAGGATATAATTATGATCAAAAATTCCACTTTGAATACAATTACCTGAAAGATGCAAGAGTACCACCAACCTTTTTAAATTGGATGGGTTATTTTTATCAGTATCAGTTGAATTATACTCTTAGTTATAAGGTTTATATTACTTTTTCTACTTTAAATACTGATAATTATAGGTCTATTCTTTAAATAAATGTTTACTCAGAAAAAGTTGTTTTATTCGGTTAGATTAGGTTCGAACAGATTTTTCCAATTTAGAATCTAAGGGAGGGGGCGCGGTAGCGCCCCCGACCGGTTGTGTCAAAGAAGTCTATTTTTATATGATGACGTCAGCACATAATTTTATTCATCCGAAAATCGGACGAACAATTAATTTTATTCATCCGGTTAGCGGACGACTAGCAACAGCCATAACTGATTTTATCGTGACTGAAAAGCGTGAAAAAAAAAATTTAAACAAAAAATACAACCGACTTCCATGCCACATAAAAGTAAAAAATAATTTAAATACATGTTGGTTTAGAGCAAACACAGTTCTTAGTACATAGTCCCGAAGTCGGCGCTCATATAAGATACATGTAGTTTCGTCATGATCCAGCAAAATATGGTGAGCGCCGACTTCGGGACTACGTACTAAGTACTGTGTTTGCTCTAAACCAACATGTATTTAAATTATTTTTTACTTTTATGTGGCATGGAAGTCGGTTGTATTTTTTGTTTAAAATTTTTTACTTAGTACCTTAGTACACATCTGGAATTTATGAGCAAAGACCCTATGTTCAGCAGTGGTACATAAACCTAAAAAACTGAATATAACAGTTTTTATATTCAGTGTTTTTTTAGGTTTAACTTTTAACCTGGCTGCTTAGACTGGTAAACATAAAAAAGCACTAGAATGATGAAATATAACAGAAATTATACCATATTATAAGGTGCGGCAGGCGATATCAAACGTAGTTATGGTAGAAATTTCGGAAATGCTTGTTTGTTCCCGACTGGTCAAATTTATGACCCAAATTGAACGCTTGTTAGGAGTTTTGTGTCAAGATAATCAGAATATCTTTCACAATATTCTTTCACCACTATATATTCGTAATGGTCATTTAACTACCTTTTAGTTGTACCTATATTCATATGATATTAAAAAAATACCTATCACTCTCATTTTCTGTTGACGAGATACATTACAATCTATTAAACCGATTGGACTGCAAAGCGTGCTAAAGATGGACATTAAACAAACATAAGCCCGAGAATCCCCTTCTTCTGAAAATGATTCTCCTTCTAACGCAGTCGGGTTAAAAGGGTTATACCCTTATCCTTGTTACTTGTTATTATATGATTCTATGCTTCGTGTGGTATTACAGTGATAAATTGTTATGTCGCGTGCAAACAATAGTGATGACAGTTTGTTTCGCCAATTTGTATGCAAACGATGTGCATGTGTGTTTAAACCCGTCGATACAAGTTTCATTGATAGAGTGTTCAGCTGTGATATAATTTGTTGTTCATGAGTTCAAAGCTGATTTCGTCAAATTTCTTTATTCCATAGTTGTAATTGTATGTAGTAAAATAAATGATAGTGCGATTCCATTTGTTCTTCAAAGTTAAACAACGTCGGGAGGACGGATGTCGGATGGATAACCGTTTGTAGTTTTTTATTTCCGTGCTACCTTTGGATAACAGTATTCAAACTTTCTAACGTGACATCATGTGGCAAGAGTTGGCGACTAATCCGCTGTTGAAGTCTACGTAAACTATGCAAATTATTTTTATAAATATAATCTACATTTTGTATGTATTAACTTTTTGCCTTGCAGTACTGTCACGCATGTTATTCCAGATTTACCGGAAGAAGTGTGCTTTATGCTACAGAATATATATTAGTGGATCCTGTCTGACCATTTCTCAAATGCAATAAACCCATGAACCATTTTTTTTATGATTCATCTGTATTGGTTCCGCATGGTGAACTGTGCTTAAAGCCCTCAAAATGGTACAAACGTTATTCACCTGATCTTGTAGTAACTGTATGTATTCACCTCTTACGATCCAATAATCACACGATAACATTTCTGAAATGCAGCAATTTTCCTCTCAAACACTGAAGAGCTCGTTTGAAGTCGTACGAGTACGTTTTCCAAAGCTTTAAGTTCAACAAACTGAGTTGAAAGCCAAGTACGATGACTGAGTGGCGCCGCGCACAGTGATCACACTTTGAGATAATTTTCACAGCTTTGTGAACTTTTCATTACTCAATAAAAATTATGTAACATTTGTTTAATGTTGTCTAAATATAATATATACTTAATACAATTTCAGGAATGCAGCAATTTTCCTCTTAAAAGCGTTTGAAGTGGTACGTACGTTTCACAAAGCATTAAGTTCAAGAAACTGTGTTAAAAGCCGAGTACGATGACCGTGTGGCGCCGCACAAAGCGGTCTCAGTTTCAGATAATTTTCACAGCTTTGCGAATACCATTCTTCAACAAAAGTTACATAACATTTGTTTACTATTGTTTAAGTAGAATTCACTAGTAACATTTTTGATGTAGCAATTTTCCTCTCAAAGACGGAAGAGCTCGTTTGAAGTCGTACGTACGTTTTCAAAAGCATTTCGTTCAACAAACTGAGTTCTGAAAGCCAAGTACTGAGTGGCATCGCGCACAGCCCTCATAGTTTCAGATAATTTTCACAGCTTTAATAAATTTTGCATTCTTCAACCAAAGTTTAATGTGCTGTTCAATATTGTTTAAACAGATTATTTTCTTATAACATATCTGAAATGAGGCGATATTCCTCTCGAGCACTGAAGAACTCGTTAAAAATCGTACGAATACGTTTTCTACAACATTACATTCAACAAAATAAGTTGAAAGCCAAATACGATCACTGAGTGGCGTCGGCCACAGCGGTTATGGTTTCAGAATTTTTCATGGCTTTGTGAATTTTCTATTCTTCAACAAAATTTACTTAACTATGTTAGTCTATGTCGTTTAAACAAAATATTAATTTAATAACATTTCTGAAATGCCCTAATTTTCTCCTCAAATACTGAACAACTCGTTTGAATTCGTACGAGTACGTTTTCACCGCATTCAGTTCAACAAACAGAGTTGAAAGCCAAGTAGGTTGAATGAGTGGCGTCGCGCACAGCGGTCACGGCTCCAGATAATTTTCACAGCTTTGTGAATTTTTCCATTCTTCACCAAAAGTTACGAAACTGCATTATTGTTTAAACAGATTTTTCACTTCATAATCGTTTTCTGAATGACGTACAACGAACTGTTAAAACGCCAAGATAAATGACGCCGCTCAAATTCGAAAATGTTTCAGATATTTGTATATACAAAGTTTTATGAATTTTGCATTATTGTATTATACATGTAAGACTATGTTAAGCTTTATTTAAACATGTCTTTTATTTAACAATTAAAAAACACACATACTTTGAAGCAATTATAACTACTTACATTATTTATCTCTAAATAAATACAAAGTTAATTAACGTTGAAATTATAAATTAAGTTTTTGTTTGGATTGTGTATAATTTAAAGCTTTTACGTCAGGACACCTGCCTACTTCATTACCTTAAAATAAGATTTATTTTTATTTCAAAGACGTTTTGTTTAATTATATTGATTGTGTAATAACTTGTAAATATACATTATATATTTTATAGGATATACGAAAATGAATGACTAAACTTGTAAATTTAAAAATAGTTAATACTTCGGCGTTAACTTTTATTCAACCATCTATAATATTACCTTCGATTTTTTCGAAATACAGTGATAGCCTAATGGTTCACACTTGTACTCTCGATCGGGAGGTCCAAGGTCAAATCCAAGCCACTGATTTTTCTAAAATTATGTGCGTATTAGAAATTAATTATCACTGCATTTCGGTGAAGGAAAACATCGTGAGGAAACCTATACACCCGAGAGTTCTTAAAAAAAATCTCGGAAATGTGTGAAGTCCACCAATTCGCACTTGGCCAGCGCGGTGAACTATGGCCTTAAACTCTCTCATTTTGAGAGAAGACCCGTGCCCAGCAGTGGGACAATAATGGGTTGATGAAAACTTTAAGCAAGCACTTGTTCAAAGGTATTTATTTGATACAATGAAATCTGTTTATGCGCGACTGGCCTTCGATATTTGTCACTCACCTTGTGTCTAACAACCACCCTTAAACGCTTCGTATCGTTTTACGTTTCGTGTCGAATTGTTATTGCTCACTTTTCCTTTTATCATGATTGTGCAGGACTCCCGTATGTGTTTTCATATGACTTCATTAGAAAAATGTTAATTCTGGCGACATTAAAAGAATGTAATGTTTATGGCCACCCTTTATGGCAAACTTTTTTCCAAAAGTTTTTTATTATAGTAGCGTCGAATAAATCTTCAATGTATTTTCCTTCTTTCTTTCTTTTTTTTCATCTGACTGAAGTAGAAAACGAGCATGCAATCCACCTGATGGTAAGTGGTCACTGCCGTCCATGGACATCTGTAATCAACTTCATACAAAACATGGGTTCCATCTGAAGTCAATCAACAGACGCGTTGCTACTCCCGAGGACTATGATGATCGCCTGATAGAAAAATGTGCCGGCAACCACACCCTTCAATCGAAACGCAAAAAATGCTTCATGCCAGGTGGTAGAGGTAGATCGGGATTCGGTGGAAGGGTATAGTTGACAGCTCACTTTTTTATGAGGTGACTGTCTTAGTACTTAGGATATTATACCACCTACTCCGCGTTACTAAGCATCAGTGAATGAAATCTTTTATATAAGAAATTGGTTACAATGCATGGGAGACAGTAACCACTTACCATGAAGTGGATTTCTTGCTCGTTTATTACTTCATGTTATAAAAAAAAACGCGAATCAATTGCAACGGGTAAAAAATTGTAGAGAATATAAGTTCACGATATTTATAACATGATCGTAATATGCACCTACAGGTGACAGCGATATTTTGTTAGGGCTAAGGGGTAAATGGTGCTATATTTCAAATAATACTTACAGAGGTTACCTTTTTATTTTTGTTTTTGGGACGTTATTACGCCATTACGCTTGTGTACCTTGTCCCTGTATTATTGTACGCCTCCTCTCTATACGGTCCTTATGTTTCGTAATGCGCTGTGATTCTAAACCCTTTTTATATATCTTGATTGTGATACTTTTAGGTGTACTATGTAATATTTTTTGGTATGTTATATGTTACACTTTCATTTATGTTTCACATTTTAAATACTTAAAGATAAATCGACGGGCCTCTAGAACAAAACCGTATATGAAAATCACCAAATTACAATATGCTTTGTTGATTGGAATAGTTGTTTGTAATCGCTATTTAAGAACTTATTTAATAAGTTTTTAAATAGCTATACATAAAAACTTTATCTTTAAAAAAACTGCATTAAAATCCGTAGCGTAGTTTTTAAGATCTAAGCATACATAGGGACAGACAGCGAGAAGCGACTTTGTTTATACTATGTAGTAATAACTATGGATCGCAGTTGGTAGCATCAGCGCAAACTAACCATCAGGTGAATTTTATATTTTTTTTCTACCACCGTAATATATTAAAAGTAGAACTTATGGAGGTTAGCTTAATAAAGTGAAATGTCAAGCTTAACTATTGAGGTATGAGGGTGTGAAAAGACATCAGCTCGCAAATAGTTTTTTGGCCTCATTCTCATGTAAGGTCGTTGGAAATGTCCAATGGAGGCAGTAATTACTTACCAACACTTGGCCTGCAGCGTGTAGATGTTATCACTTGGTTTTTCCTGGTGATCAAATATTTATGGCTTAAGTATATGAATTCATGTTCCTTTTTGTTGTTTCCTTGTTGAAGAGGTGTTAATTTAAATATTAGGTTAATAATAGTCGTAGCACCACGCTTTAATATGGTACTACGATTCAAATCTTTTCTACAAGATTACTATTATTTCATTGCCATGTAAAAAAGAAAAATATGATTGTAATTCTATTTAAAAAAATGGATATAAATAAAAAAAAGACAAACCCGCTGAGTTTCCTGCCGGATCTTCTCAGTTGAGGTCGTATTCCGATCCGGTGGTAGTGTAAGAAAAAAAATGTAACTGACAATTTGTAAGTGCCCCCGTAGGCCTTTTTTTTTTGTTTTCGAGGGGGAAACCTTCAAAAGGTACCCGACGCCGTGGGAGCGACGCAGGGTTATGTGGGATTTTTACCGCACTAAAACCCCCCCGGTGGCCGTCCTCGGCGCTGAAAAGGAGGAGTCCGGGATCTCGAAACGACTTCAACCGGAATCCTCCGAGCGCGTTGCCCCATCGTGCTCGTCCCAGATGAGCGGCTGGGCCCACCGCTCCGTCTAGTCTTTACGACGGTATGCGACCACACATACCGCCGTTCGTAGGCCTATACAAAATAAATAAAGACAAGACAAAGACTCGAATGTAATGTCGATTGCGATCTTGGATATCATGGAAAGTGAACAGAGCACAAGAAAAGTTTTGAAAATCCTGCTCGGTACCAAAATAAAAACACAAAATAATACTATGGCATCTCTCGTAAAGATTTTAGGTGCGCATCTATCAATTGGTTTTAGGTGTGTACGCGATTAAAATAAGAAACAAAATAAGTTTTTTGTTCGTGAAAATCTGTATATTTTAATAAAAATATCCAGATCTTCACAATCAAAAATTTTTGTTGTGATCGATTTTAAAAATGACCTGTTTATATCACAGATACAACAAAACATAGGTTCTTCACGCAGATATATTACAATTATGTACCATAAGGACCGGGGTTGTATATTTTGTCCAGCAAATTGAACGTTTACGCCCTTCACGTTTTGCGGTCTCACGGTCGTCGCATAATGGTTCCGCCCTCAACTGCCTACACGTTTCACGGCGTGATTATTTCTGCCTTCCTGTTTATCTCGACTCGAATACAAAGTGTTTTTCAAAGAGGGACGATTGTATTTTTTTGTTAATAGAGGCAGAAGAATGAAAGCTAATAGTCGTTAAGTGGACACTACAACCTATGAGGTCAACCCATTATCGTCTCACTGCTGGGTACGTGTCATCTACACGTACATCTGTCATGTGCGCATAAACTACTGCAACTCATGGAAGTACACAATATGTGATCTTGTCAGGGTTGTAATAGTCATATTTTCGCATTTTGTCAACGTAAGATTGCGTTGGTGATATTTTAAGAACTAAGGCGTTAAGATTTTTAAACTTGAAGGCGTAAAATTGAAACTTTACCAAGGGCGCTCATAACGTTTGATGCTATATGGGTAACCACTTAAAATATGGTGGAGCTCAAGTTTGATTTCGGTGACTATTATGTTTGATGACTCGCGTGCAGGAGCAGTCACCATTAAGGTTGGACCCGAGAGGTCCGGGTTCGATTCTCGATCGGACAGAAAACTGATTAATAAATTGAGACTACTATTCTGGGTCAAAGTGTGGGACTATTTCTTGTGTTTTTTTTATTTGAATGAAGTAACAAACGAGCATGCAGTTTACCTGATGGTAAGTGGTCACTGCCGCTCATGGACATCTGCAATCAACTTCATACAGAACATGGGTTCCATTTGAAGTCAATCACAGATGCGTTGCCACTCCCGAGGACTATGATGGTTGCCTCATCTAAAGGTGTGCGGGCAACCACACCCCTCCATCGAAACGCAATAAATGCTTCACGCTAAAAATAGGTGTGGCGGTAGTACTTCCCCGGTCGAACTACACTGATTCTACCTCCTTCTGTGTCATGTATAAAAGCATAGTATAGAGCTGTGAGTATCGAAGCGTAGCGTTATTATTCTAAGCGGAGCCCCTATACTAAGTGGCTCGTTTTTACAAACGAATGTATCCATGAATACGGTTACCAGTGGTATCGTTAACCCAAGTAATTCATTCCAACCCAGTGACCCACTTCCTTAATTTGGTACTTACGAACAAATTTGTTTGGGTAATTATCATAATTGAACCGTGCTTTGATTGCAGCCTTGCTATTTTGAGGATTGTATTATTATCATGAAAGATAATCGAAGAAAATGTTGAATTACTTTCATCTTGAAAGGTGGTAAACCAGTATGGTTAGACCGGGAAGGTATTATTAGTCTTTGACACCTTGTACGCACTTTCTACACTCACAGCCCCACATTAGGAGCTTTAGGTGCCACGAGCATACAAATGTCTACTATTTGTTGTAGCAGTGTAGTTCGACCAGGGGAGTACCATCTCCTCACCTATTCCTAGCGTTAAGCATTTCATACGTTTGGATGGAAAGGTTGCCGGCACAATTTTATATCCGACCATCTTAGTCCTCGGGAGTATCAAGGCATTTGTGGTTGACTTCAGATTGAACCTTTGGTCTATATGAAGTTGTTTATAGATGTCCATGGGCTACACTGACTTACTAACAGGTGGTCTGCACGCTCGTTTGCTACTTCAAGCAGATAAAACAATAAAATAATTAAGTCTGTACACGTAATGCCATAATCGTATTTTAGAGTCTGGAGATGAGATGTTTTACAATGGATATATTGGTATATGTAGGTATGTAATTACAATTCTAAAGTGCTCCAGTTGGCATATTAGTCGTCAACCTATTATTGTCCCACTGCTGGACACGGGCCTTCTCTCGTAATGAGAGAGTTATGGGCCAAAGTCCACCGCGCTGGCTAAGTGCGAATTGGTGGATATTAGTAATATTCCTGAACTAACATTCTAACCAACATGACATTTTATTTAGTGTCATTAAACATCTCTTAAATATACATATAATAAAATTGTACAGAAATCTGATACATGCCTTAAACCCGTGAAAAATTAAAAAATACATCCTGATTATAAACTACAGTTCAAAACTAAATTCCGCACAGATTTAAATATTTTAATGCAGATTTATAGCAAGAGAGCAAAGCACTGACCATTTTACAAGAAACCCATTAAAAGTTTTATAGGATTAACGACGCTCGTTACTCTTCCATTGTCCCTTGTTTGCGTTCATTTGAAACGTTAAAGTTAACATTATTTTAACAAAAGTTAAATTTGGAGGATTATGTTTTGTGTTTTGTATTCTATGACTCGTGTAGGGCTATGAATATTAAAGTAAGAACCAATAAATTTTAAGGTGGTAGAACCAGTGTAGTTCAACCGGGGAAGTACCACAACCACACCTATTTCTAGCGTGAAATATTTCTTGCGTTTCTATAGAAGGGTGTGGTTGCCGGCACACTTTCACATGAGACGACCATTATAGTCCTCGGTAGTAGCAACGCATCTGTGATTGATTTCAAATGGAACTCATGATCCACTTACCACCAGGTGGACTACATGCTCGTTTGCTACTTCAGTCAGATAAAAAATAATCATGACCTGTGTGCTTGATTAGTGCCTGTCTACAAATTAGTGAAATAGTTTGTGAAATCTACCGATCTGTAATTGTAAAGCTATCATGGACGACGATGTTCTTATTTTTTATTGTAAGGAGATCTAAGCCCAGCTGGGGGTATAAATGGGTTGACTATGAATAAATATTTATATTTATTTTCTATTATTTATACACACATACTCAAATTCTCTTCAGTAGAAAGACACGCAAAAACTTAATAAACGATGTTCAGTGAGACAACGCAAAATAATAAAAATATATTATTCGTGGTAGTAGTGTTTAATTAACAAACGCACACGCACGCATTCTGTGAGTAGTAAAAAGACAATAGTTTGTGACCTCGACCCATATGACAATGTCGAGTGCAGGAGCTAATTTATGGGGCATTATCGTACGCTTGGTTAATTGACCCATACCCCCATAGATTCTATGTCGCGTATGTATGTTCTACACGCACAAAGACAAGTATAGAAGCATCTAGATCTTCATGTAAACGTCCCTGTAGTTCCGGGATCAGAATAGGGCTACGGTGTCCCTTGCCTGTCGTAAGAGGCGACTAAAAGGGGCTTCCGGAATTGCTGGCGGCTAGAGTGGGAGCTTAAACCGTCCAGCCAGGCGATCCCGGGAAGAACGGCGGTACGTGTGGTCTCGCATACCACCGTAAAGACTAGACAGAGCGGTGGGCCCAGCCGCCCACCTGGGAGGAGCCTGATGGGGCAACGCGCTCAGAGGATCCCGGAGTCCTCTTTGCAGCGCCGAGGACGGCCACCGGGGGGGTTTTAGTGCGGTAAAAATCCCACATAACACGGCGTCGGGCACCTTTCGAAATTTTCCCTCTCGAAAAAAAAAAATATCTTCATGTACAATATGGTGTTTATCTTAGGCAATCGCAGATACATTGCTACTCCCGAGGATTACCATGATCGCCTTATATAAAAGTTAGCCGGCAACACACGTCCACGAAAATGTTAGTCACCTTGTGATAGTGATAAGATATCGCTAGTGTAATATTTTCAAATTATTGCGCAGCATGGTAAAGCAGGCTTTAAACTTTGATCTTTATCGTCCTTCCATCTTATATTAGAGAACTACTAGCTGTCCCGACAAACGTTGTTTTGCCATATAAAAAATAAAAAAAAATGTTAAGGGTGGACAACCCTTAAGGGGTATGAAAAATAGATGTTGGCCGATTCTCAGATCTACTGAATAAGCATATAAAATTTGGTAAAAATCGGTCAAGCCGTTTCGGAGGAGTATGGCAACAAAAACTGTGACACGAGAATATTATATGTTGGATAAACTAGAAGGACGGTAAAGATCAAATATTTTAGTCCAACGATGACATGCCAGTAAACGAATGAATGGAGATGATAATGGATTCTATATTATCAGTAAATCTATATGCTAGACGTAGCGTGATTTAACATAAAATATAGATTCATTAACTTTCTCTAGAAACTGCCCGTCATCTTGCAAATATTTATAATTAATACGATACCATTCATAAATTAGATTTTCACAATGCTATGCTTATATTCACACTTGATAAGAGGAGACATCTTAGGGGCCGTTCATAAATTACGTGGAAATTTAAGGGGGGGAGGGGGTCGAGTCAAATCTCATCTAATCTCACGTTGGAGGGGGGAGGAGGCAAATATCTCGTATTTTTTTTAAGCAATTTATTTTTTCTTTTTACAATAATCCAACTCGTTTACATAAGAAACCCACATTTTGAAAAATCTCATGTGAGATTGGGGACGGTGGGAGATGGTTGAAGAAAATGTCACGAAATATCACCAGGGGGGGAGGGAGGGACAAAAAATTCGAAAAACCACCTCATGTAATTTATGAACGACCCCTTATAACAAAATAACAACTGCGTAAAATGCACTAAGAGTTACGTATTCCGTATTATTTTGGAGTAAAATTATTTGCAGAGGGCTCTTAGTGTATCACAAAATAGTTTTTTATACTCCTAACATGAATACAAATTTAATAAAATCTCATGTGTTATAAATGGTTATATTTATTCATAAAAGTTTTTCTTTGACGATGGAGCAAAACTTTTCTTGTTAAGTTAATAGAACTAACATGGCGTATTGAGGTCACTTAAAGCATAACATGGATATACGAATAGATATAGGAACACACACAAAATACATACATACCTATATATATAAATGTCCATCTGCGAAAGTCGTAAAGTCATGCTCAGGACTTTCCTTTTAAGTCAATTGAATTGCTGGTTAAGACTGGGCGTAGCACTGACTTTCAAGTACTGTCACACTAAACCTGTATTTATGTCGATTATAGGATAATAGGTAATGAGTTAGATTCGGTCTAGTAACTTAAGATGTTACATTTTTAATAATTAGTCTAGTCCATTTATTAACTGAATACAGTATTTCTACCGCATTAAGATTGCTTACAAATAAATTATTAAAGAATAGGCACAAAATGGCCTATGGCCTAAACACTCACATTCTCAGAGGAGACCCATGCCCAGCAGTGGGATAATAATGGGTTGACGAGAGAGAGAGGCACAAAATACGTTCAAAACAGGAATCTAGCAAGGCTAACGGTTTGTAAGTAACCAATGTATTTCTGCAAACTTAAGGGTGTATCAGTATAAAATGAATATTTCTTATGTATATCCTATAATATCAATGAATTGAAAACCTATATCTACTTATAAAAATATGTAAATTGTAAATAGTATAGTTGTTACCCAACGTTCTAGCATGGAAACGTTACACTAGAACGTTGCGTTACAAAAATCGTTACACAGTTTCTTCCTCTCATGACCTGAAGAGATTTCATTTTACTTTTTTATTTTATAAGATTGAAGTAGCAAAAGAGCATGCTGTCCACCTGATGGTAAGTGGTCACTGCTTCCCATTGACATTTGTAAGCAACCTCATACAGAACATAGGGATCTATCTGAAGTTAATCACAGATGCGTCGCTACTCCCGAGGACTTAGATGATCGCCTGATACAAAAGTGTGCCGGCAACCACACCCTTCCATCGAAACGCAAGAAATGCTTCACGCTAGAAATAGGTGTGTCAGTGTTACTTAATCGGGCGAACTACACTGGTTCTACCACATATAAACAAAACAAAAACAAAATATAATATAACGTGGTATATTCGACGCTAAGGTTAGGCTTTATTTGAGTTTAAAATTGGTTTCAGTTTAAAAGTTCAGGGATATCCGGTTTCGGTAAGGACTTGCAAAAAATACATCTCGCTTCGCTTTTCGGTTAAACTTCGACCAGCTTCGAAGTTGTCGAAGTACGGCTTAAGTGTTTCCAACTTTTACGCTTCGTGTCGATTTACCTTAAAAGTTATTCCGTCACGAGCAGAGAACTAAAAAAAAGTTTCAATTTCAACAGATTCAAGAAATATTCAACAAATTCATTACCCCAAGGTGGTAGAACCAGTGTAGTTCGACCGGGGAAGTACCACCGCCACACCTATTTCTAGAGTGAAGCAATTCTTGCGTTTCGATAGAAGGGTGTGGTTGCCGGCACACTTTCACATGAGGCGACCATCATAGTCCTCGGGAGTAGCAACGCATCTGTGATTTACTTCAGATGGAACCCATGTTCTGTATGAAATTGATTACAGATGTCCATTGGCGGCAGTGGCCACTTACCATCACGTGGACTGCATGTTCGTTTGCTACTTCACTCAGATAAAAAAAAAAAATGTACTGTGGACTTCACAAGATGATAGTAGTCTTACATATTTCTTCTTGTATTTTTATACTATAATATTTCTAGGTTTGTCGAAATAACAGTTTTTGTGTAGGAAACAAATTTATCATATCGGGATCAAAATACAATCTATCGTTATTTTTGATTTATGTTCGAAAATGTTGAATTCCTGTCGAAAACATATTTAGTACTTTTTGGTACCAATAAAAACTCCTACTTTACGACTCAGTCCCTTGTCGTCTTCGAGCTAGCGATTGAAACGACCCTTCGGAATAGTTTCTGCAAATAGCTCCTGGGAGGTATGAAATGTAAGATATTTGAAATTACTTATCACTACATAGTATAAAACAAAGTAGCTTCCTGCTGTCTGTCCCTATGTATGCTTAGACCTTTAAAACTACGCTACGGATTTTAATACAGTTATTTTAATAGATAGAGTGATTCAAGGGAAAGGTTTTTATTTATAATATATGAATGATAAGGAGTAACACTGATAGTTTTAGATTTTTTACATATAGACTAACTGACAACAACAAACTAACTGTTATATACTTATTTTTAAGAACCAGTAAATAGGTTTAGATTGCGTTTTAAGCCCCTGTTGCACGTTGATAGCATTGTTTCTTCAGAGAAAAGATTCTTTAAAAAACCTTTGGAAAAGAGTCGAGCTAAATGATCTACATATTTTAAATCTATATTTACTATAGCTGTGTTTTTATATTTGCTACTAAGTCAAAATAACTTATTAAAGCGTGTTAAAATAATGCTATTTTTCTAAGTCAGTCCCCTGTCGTAATTGAATGTCTCGATTGAGACGTCCCGTCGAAATTGATTCTGCAAATATTTTCTGAAAAAAGAGACTTGTAACATGATTACTCTATATTGCTTTATTTACTTATCGGAAACAGAAAAAACAGTAGATAATGAAAAATACTATTATTAAATATCATTCCTATAACTCATCGCTTGTTTTGATATTGCTAGTTTAAAAGCAAATAATAAAATGAAATGTCTTTATTTCGCATAGGTCTACGAGGGCACAATTATCAAATTCACAAATTGTCACTTACACATCTCTTACTTTCTGTTCACTCACTACCATGGGGTTGGAAGACGACCACAACTGAGGACAGATGCGGCAAGAAACTTAGCGGGTTTGTCTTTTTTCTTTTCAAACTTTTAATTTCGAGGTGGTAGAACCAGTGTAGGTCGACCGGGGAAGTACCACCGCCTCACCTATTTCTAACGTGAAGCATTTCTTGCGTTTCGATAGAAGGGTGTGGTTGCCGGCACACTTTCACATGAGGCGACCAACATAGTCCTCGGGAGTAGCAACGCATCTGTGATTGACTTCAGATGGAACCCATGTTCTGTATAAAGTTGATTACAGATGTCCATGGGCGGCAGTGACCACTTACCATCAGGTGGACTGCATGCTCGTTTGCTACTTCAGTCAAATAAAAAAAAAATATCTTGTCTTTTACATTAACAGTAAAATCCAGTTCCAGTATCATGCCCTACATTTGAGTAAAGGAAGGGCTCGTTTGCCAATATATGCTTTTATTTGTCATTTAGTTAACTATGGAAATATATTGTATTGCCCAATTCATAAATGCATAAAGCATATTGTAACTTATGATAAATTAAGTTTGATTAAAAATCATTGAAGTATAATTTTCAATATAAAAGACGGAAACCGCAAATGCAATCAGATTCCATTTTAATTGCTCTCGGAAAATTCTTTTCAATATGTTTCTTTTAAAATAAAATTAATGTTGAATGATAAAACTCACGGCGCTTTCAATTTACTTTGAGATAATTTTATAACTAATTTCAATTTACTTCTAATTCAACATAGGGTTATCTAATTGAATTTGTCAGAAGGCCAGTTTATCTGTTGTGAAATAAGTTGAGAATAACAAAGATAACCAGTGCCTTTCTGTCAATGAAAAATGTAGTGAGTTTGAGTAGTTGATCACTTACTTAAATGCAGTAATACTAATTTTAAGAATGAAATGATGATGATGAAGGGAGATATATAGTTTTGACTACAGTATCATATTGTTAATATTATAAACGCGAAAGTTTGTATGGATGTATGTTTAATACTCTGTCACGCAAGTAACACTGTCACCAATCTGACCCGTACGTAGGGGTCAGATTTCGAAAGTATTTGGCCAAAAAAGTACATTAACGACTTAAACGAATAAATATTCACGAATCTAAAACATCAACAATTATGCGTGTATAAATAAATAAAACAATAAATTCGATAACTATGCAAACGTCCATACAAAAATTGGCCATGTCCTTTTATACACATGGTTTATGGCCTACATTAATACATAGGATACCTATTAGTGGTAGACGTGAGGCGAGCGACGTCGTCGGAATAACTTAGAAGGACGGTATGCTGAAACCGTACGACTCAAAATTAATGCTATTTTAAAAATATTTATGATATTATCTGTAGTCATAATCCATTATATCGTAAGAGTAAAATTGAACTTCTCTAACCGTTTTTCATTCTTTCAAGGGTACACGTTACTAACACGTGTCAACAAAATCAAACAAACAGAACGTAAGCGAGCCGATAATTTCAATGATCCGCCATTGCATCTCAAAGCTAGCGTGAAGCGATTCACGTACTCGCAGTTACATGTGTGTCATCGAGAAATATGTAGTGTGGAGAAACGCGAGAGCGGTGCACGCTCCGCTGAGCGCTTTTTTGTACGGCCGTGGTGCCAGTGTTAGCGGGTAATTGTTTTGTTAATGAAGACTTTATTAAACTAGTGAGTAACGTACCAATGTAGCATCGGTAGTGATTAGTGTACTCTTAAAACGGGGATTCGCTTGCCAAAAATATATACTATTAAGTAATAATTATATAAGTATATTTAATTCGATGTTATACCAGCAGAGTAATAAATTGTGTTGAAATTGTTACGAGTATTAACATAAAAAGTAATTAAATTTCATAACAATTTTTTATAGCACCCATTTTTTGGTCATCCTTTTATTCAAGAACGTAGCTCAGTCTCTACGCAAGTTATGAGATTGGTTATAGTTTTAAAAATTAACGCTTTAAGGACCCCTTTGAGCCCTTTGGATTTTAATTTTTTTATTTTTTACGGCTTTTGCTTTTGACTGATGAAAAATATTGGGTTTAGAAATAAAACGAATAAAGGAATGGGTTGTTCAATATACTGTAATACGTCTCTCTAGTATAATAAATGCTCAGAAAGGTTATCTTGATTCCAAATACACTAACTAGTGCTAGAGAAAGATGGTTGAAACTTGCTATCTCAATCGGGAGGTCCGAGATTCAAACCCAGGCACGCACTACTGTGTTTTCTTAATTATGTGCGTATTAGAAATTAATTATCACTGATTTTCGGTGAAGGAAAACATCGTGAAAAACCTATACACCTCAGATTACTTAAAAAAAAAATGTTTCCGGAGGTGTGTGAAGTCCACCAATTCGCTCTTAGCCAGCACGGTGGACTATGGCCTAAAACTCTCTCATTCTGAGAGAAGACCCGTGCCCAGCAGTGGGACAATAATGGGTTGGCACCACCACAATTCCTGTTGTTTGCTAGGATACAATAAACCTAAAAACGTACCTATGTACCGATATCTATTTTAGATTTTTAAATTTACTGTGTTAAAAATAATTTGGTTATTTAACCTGTGTTAAATGTACTGTAGAGATAAAGCGTTCCAGTAAATCAGAACGATCAGTAAACGGCTTGGATGAATTTGGAGAAATGCCAACTCAACAATATGAATAAGTGCCTTCTGACCAAGTCACTTCGCTTGTACTTGAAATATAAATATTTAAGCCCAAGAAAAAATAATCAACATCACTTATATATATATAAATCGGTGATTTTAGAATAAAAAAAATTGCTCTACTTATTATGCTGTAAAGTAATGTTATACGTTTTAAACATACATACCAATTAATATGCAAAATATAAAAATATGTGATCTAAATGCTTAATACATTTTTTACAATTTACACCTAAACCTCCACCAATTGGTGGACTTACCTCCACCGTCTCGCAGGTGTGTGAAATCCACCAATTCGCACTTGGTCAGCGCGGTGGGTTATGGCCTAAAACTGTCTCATTCTGAGAGAAGACCCGTGCCCAGCAGTGGGACAATAATGGGTTGTACCCCATAACAGCAGTGTTAAGCGTTAATCCAGAAGATCTAAGATGTTCTAACTTGGTTTTCAGTGGTAGCAACGAATCCTAGGCCAAAACCAGGCCAGAATAATCTTATCTGCTCGATTACAGATGGCAGGTGGCAATGGCCACTCAATATTAGATAACATCTAGCTGGCCCGGCAAACGTTGTTTTGTCATATAAAATAAAAAAAATATGTTAAGGGTGGACAACCCTTATCAAGATGAAAAAAAGATGTTGGCCGATTCTCAGACCTACTCAATATGCTCAAAAAAATTCATGAGAATTGGTCAAGCCGTTTCGGAGGAGTATGGGAACGAACATTGTGACACGAGAATTTTATATATTAGATACCTAATAAACTTATATTTACCAGTTGAACTACATTTTCATATTTTTCATCCGCTAGCACTGTTTCCATACAACAAATGATGCACTTGAACGGTAAACACCACATTACAATATATACACGTATGTGTAAAGAAAGAAATAAATATACCACTTCGTGACCGCTATTACACTTGCAAATAATGTTTATATTATAAGCATCATAAACGCCACGAAATGTGACAATATTCGTTTTTGTTGTCGAATATTTCGTGATCAATGCCAATATGGTTATAACAATGACAGGTCATTTGCATTATGAATAGTCAATGTACCGTTTATTTGTATTTAAACCTATAAATACGTAGATCAAACCAAATCATACCAATATAACGACATTACGTACCAGAAACAAATAAGCTCGAATGGTAGACTCATCCTGGTTTAGTTACGGGGTACTGTTGTCGTCGGATGACAGGAAAAATTCACTAACTACGGAATATGCAACATGAAGTTATCAGCATTTAATAATATTTTGATCCCAATATTTCAGTTATATGAAATGTCCTGAAGTTATATCATTAAATAAAATATCGTGCAGGTTATTGTTAAAGAATAGTGTATAAAGTGATAAAATCGGGATTATACAATTTTGTAGTTAGTGAGTTTTTCTTGTCACCCGACGTTGTATTTTTATCTTGTCTTATATATCAAACTTAAGGGACAGACATAAGCGCTGGTATGGTTTTCAAGGTGATGTCTTTCAAGTGGCAAGGCATTCCTGACCGAAACCAGGTAGAGTTTCTTGTTTATTTCGTGATGATTAAGTCGGGGTGACACTGACACCATTTGCCAATCTGATGCCATAATCATAATGATAGTTGATTTAAAGCCCTTTCGCTACATTAAAAAAGAAGTTCAATTGTTAAATGATTTAATCAAAAATCCCGGCTGCGTAAAATAGGATTGGTTGCCTTGAATCTCAGTTGATTGTTTTTAAGCAGTTGGGTTTTTGTTTTAATGATAATCTATATATTAATACGTGAAGCAAACATTTGTGATTCGTCTTTAAGATACTTGCCGCTGGCGGAGGAGTATGAACTTACGCACGGTTATAGTTGATGTAGAGAAGGATTGCGCAATGCTCAATTTTTTTTCAAATAATGCATAAAACATACATAAAATCAACTAAAACACATTACACACACTACCTTGCATTTGACAGAAACACATAAATAATAAACGAAGTAAACATTCAATGACTTACTATGAAAACACATAACGTCAAAAATGTCTGATGTCTTAGTCAAAATACCCGCTATTGCTTTTAAATGCAGCTTAGTTAATAAACCTCTTTTTACCTTTAACGGGTGCGTTCAAAATAACTTGAAAATTATTACAATTTATTTAAATTCGAGAAATATTGGTGCTGCTTTGGACAATATGAAGTTTAGTTTTGAATTACGGTCGAATTTTTATTGTTATATACTGTATATAACTATAGAATAAGAATAGTTTATATACTGGCTTTCATTTAATACCCATATTGTTATGATAATAAGAAAAAACGTGAAGTGTTGTGTACATTATTTTGTCTATGAATGGAATAGACAAGAGTATGAAAAATAGATACGTGGAAATTTTTTTACTATTTGTGTAATAGTAATCAAGCGAAATGTTATTAAAACAACGCTGCTTTACATTAACGGGGCCTCAGATGTCTTCATTAGATCGCACAGTAATTACCTAGTCCCAAAATTAAGTAATAACTGTATGTAAATTTAAGTAATTTAGTAATTTAGGCTTGCCCAAATTAGTTTGTCTCTATCCGTTTAATCTCTTATCTGTTTATGCAAACGTGTTTGTAACGCATGTAACAGTGTTTCACTGTTTAACTTATAAATCCAAGGTGGTAGAACCAGTGTAGTTCAACCGTGGAAGTACCACCGCCACACCTATTCCTAGCGTGAAGCATTTCTTGCGTTTCTATAGGAAGGTGTGGTTGCCGGCACACTTTCACATGAGGCGACCATCATAGTCCTCGGGAGCAGCAACGCATCCGTGATTGACTTCAGATGGAAACCATGTTCTGTATGAAGTTGATTACAGATGTCCATGGGCGGCAGTTACCAGTTACCATCAGGTGGACTGCATGCTCGTTTGCTACTTCAGTCGGATAAAAAAAAACTACTTTTTGTATATGATTGCTTATCATGGAGGCATCTGTGTGATTTTAAATCATTTATCATTCTGTAACAAAAGAAATGTAGTATACTTTTATTTCGTCAACCCAATATTATCACACTGCTAGGCACAGATCTTCTGTCAGTACGAGAGAGTTTTAGGTCCATAGTCCATCGCTGGCGAACTGCGAATTGGTAGAATTTACACACATTTTATAAATTGATTTTTGGAGGCAGAGTTAATTATTAGAAATTAATTTCCACTGCTTTACGGCAAAGAAAAACATCGTGAGGAAATCTTGTGTAGGTTTCCTCACGATGTTTTTCTTTGCCTGAGAGTTACTAGGAAATATAACAGGTGTACATTATGTTTATTTTCTTTCAAATTTTTATAAGCTCTACAATATGCCTGATCTAAACGAATCCTGAAATATTAATTATGATCGGGCCTTAACGTACATATGGGTGCCTAACGGGATACGTCGATGAATGTTTAAAAGGTTTAATAAAGGCACATCTTGTTTATACTGCCTCTCCAACCCCACTATGTATAGCTACTATCTACTAGATTAAACAGAGGTCTTACTTAACCGATCTTATTTGAATTTCAAGTTAAAACCTAGTCCTCAGAGATTGTTTTGTTTTCGAGGTGGAAACCTTCAAGAGATACCCGACGCTGTCGCGACGCAGGGTTATATGGTATTTTTACTGCACTGAAACCCCGCCCCCGGTGACCGACCTCAGCGCTACAAAGAGGACTCCGGGATCTCCAAAAGTACTCAGAGATAGCAAAATCTTTAATTGATTATTTATTTTATTCATCCATCCATCAGCCCTTTGAGGTCCACCGCTGGACAAAGGCTTCCCTAAATGACGCCACTCCAACCGGTCCTGTACCTTCTAAGTCGAAATTATTCGAGCAATGTGTGTTGCCAGTCATGACCTACGGCGCCGAAACGTGGTCCTTCACTGTAGGCCCCATTCGGAGGCTCAGGGTCGATTATTTATTACTTCGCTATATTTGGGTTCTATAGAAGATAGAAGGATCTATAGAAGATAGTACAGGGAAATTACTGGCTGTTGGGGTACTGATTCAATTAAACTAAAGTCGCTCAGTCTCAAGATCAAGCACCTCGCTAGAGCACATCTGATGTAATAACCCATTTTGATTAACAGATCTTATTTGAATCTCAAGTTAAAATCTAGTCCTCAGAGATTGTTTTGTTTTCGAGGTGGAATCCTTCAAAAGATACCCGACGCTGTCGCGACGCAGGGTTATATGGTATTTTACTGCATTGAAACCCCGCCCCCGGTGACCGTCCTGAGCGCTACAAAGAGTACTCCGTAATCTCCAAAGGTCCTCAGAGGTACCAAAATCTTTAATCGATTATTTATTACTTCGCTATATTTCTATTTTCAGTAGCGAACAAACAGGGGTGGTAGGGGCATTGATGCCATAACATAAAAGTCGTCTCAGTATGGTATTTCAAGATCAAGCACCTCGCGAGAGCATATCTGATGTAATAACCCAGCTTGATTACTGATAATGGTTAAAAAACCTGATAACGGCCCAACAGCAACAAGTGTCCAGTTAAGCCACGCTCTAGTTGCCACCGTACCGCTCGCCTCCGCGGCCGTCAGTAAAACGAGTGGTGTTTTATGAGAAATCGTCCTCTCACAATTGCGTTTTTTCTGTACTGACGATTGATAGCTTTCTATTGTATTAAGCGCATAGAAATGTTTTATGTCACTGTTCGCGCTTAGTAATATACATTTCTTACGTATGTCTACTTTGTGCATTGTAATATACATTTGTTAAGTATGTTTTTTTTAAATGCAGTAATAGTAGTGATTTTTGACGACCCGCGTGGCGGAGCGGTTAAAATACTTGTCTGACGCGCAATGGGTCCGGGTACAAATGATGAGTTTAGATTCCTGTTATGGGTCTGGGTGTTTGTGTATTCGTCTTGTGTGTACCTATGGTACCCATGACACAGGAGAAAATCCGTCTGTGGACTATGAGTGTAGAAAGCGTTTATAAATATATAGGCGATAAGTTAGTCGTAATGGTTGATTTACTTAGCTTTCCGACTCTTTCACGTAGTCAAGTGTTAATTACCGGCAGGATACTAGTATATTACTTAGTTCTCTAAATGTTTGTTAATACGCATCTTTTTTCCACACAATCTCTTGAAAATTCAAGATTTATTCACATGCGCCAAACATTTTCCTCTCAGGCGGATTTATGTTCCCCTGGCCTCTCTCACGCAGTCTCTTCACGATCCGCGTGCGTCGTACGCATACTGACCATATTCCCCTGCGGTCACTCGCGTGATAGGAAAAAGGCCGTTTATCCACCGGGTTGAATTACCGCGTAACATTTTTTGCTACAAAGGTATATGTATAGATTTGGATTCGATTTTCCTCCTGTAGATTTTTTTGTCTGAGTATAATGTGAGGTTCTTCTTAATTATTGCTACTAATAATTTCAAATTTTATTACAAAATCAAATTTATTAAAAACTCAAATTCGTCAGTTTTAAATTAGCAAAAGTGGTCTACCAATTCGCACTAGTGCGGTCTATGGCCTACGGACTAAACTGATATAACCTGTGGCCAGAAGTGAGACAATACTGAGTTGACGACTATTTGAAATTAAGACGTTTTGAAAGGTTTAGTGAATTTAGGAATTACCAAGGGAGAGACTGCATGTCTATTTCAAGCATAAAGAAGTCCATGCGTTGCAGCCTAGTAGATGTTGACTGACTTAAATACGAGACGACCATATTAGTTATGAGTGGCTACTATTTAATTAACTTAGGTAAAACTATAGTTCTCTTTGGAGTTTCTCAAGGTGGTAGAACCAGTGTAGTTCGACGGAAGTACCACCACCACACCTATTTCTAGCGTGAAACATTTTTCTGGGGTTTCCATAGATGGATGTGGTTGCCGGCACACTTTCACGTGAGGTGACCATCATAGTCCTCGGGACTGGCAACGCATATGTGATTGACTTCAGATGGAGCACATGTTCTGTATGTAGTTTATTACAGGTGTCCATGGGCGGCAGTGACCACTTACCATCAGGTGGACTGCATGCTCGTTTGCTACTTCAGTCAGATAAAAAAAATGCTCGTTCGTGGCTTCAGTTGTATCAATAACAAGTTATTTTCAAAACAATGAGCAAATTTAGTTATCCCACTAACGTAAAAGTTTATCCCTTAAGATTGTTCAGGAAGTTACGAGCAATGTCGTTAGCGTGTTGTTAAGGCGATCTCATTGCCAACACGGCAGAATCCCACTGGCCTTAGCTTGCGGGTTCACTCGCGTGGAAATTGTTTTATCACAGCTCGGCGCGCGACTCTGTCAGCGTGGGCCTCGGCTTACGGTTTTATTTTTTTGTAGGAATAGATATTTAAAGGTGTAAAGTTTTATACTTTTCACTTTAAATATGAAGACGACGTCACTCGGTCTAAAAGACATTTGTCTTTTCGTGAAATTCGTGTACCAATAAATTCAATTTTGTTTTCATTGACGACCTGCGTGGCGGAGCGATTACCATATCGCTCTAACATGCAATGTGTTCCGGGTTCGATTCCTGGCCAGACAGGTATGTGAATGATGAATGTCGTTTTTCTGGGTCTGGGGGTTTGTGTATTCGTCTGTGTGTGGCCTTGGCACCCACGACTCAGGAGATAATAGTGTAGGGCTATGAGTGAAGTAAAAGGATGTTAAAGTTTTAGACTTATTCCGACTATTTGTATATATTGAGTTGGCACTCTGTTTCGTCGTAATGATACAAGTAACCTCGAGGGTGTACAGTATGAATAACTGTAAAAACCATCGAATTTATTTTGTACTTTTTTCAAGCACACTCAAATATATAAACGGCGAACTTTAATCCATATTTATCGCAATTCTGAAAGGATTTTTATGGCTATGTTTTATAGTTTCACATTTATCATAATACAAGTAATTTAGAAAAGTGCATACACGCTTTAAAGTTGTTACTAGAGTTTTCGAAACAATAAAAACATTAACATTTTATACATCTGCTAATTAAACTTGCACATAAGTTTTTCGGGACTATGATCGCTCTTTATATTTGATATAACACTATTTTTTTCCCGCTGCTCTGTTCGCTTCGGTCAAGTTTACCACGGCAATGGGTATCCCATATAATATCTAAGTCGTAGTCTGTGTTAAATTTCAACGAAATGCGATCTGTAGTTATCGTGAAACAGTAACAAACACACATACATCCTATTCACATTTATTATATTAATAGGATGTGTTAAGGTCTTGATCTAAATTATTATCGACTTTAACATATGAAGTTAGGGGTTCTCAGCGGTGTAAAAGCTTTTGGCAATTGGGTAGGGCGTTATCCCCGCCATCTTGGCAGAGCAGGTTTCCTTTCGGAGAAATATCGTTAATGGTATGAGATATAATGATATATTGATATCCATTCTTTCCTTTTATCTTTTTTTGCGCCATTTACTTCATATTTCTTTACATTTACGTTAAACCTTCTTTTTCTTTTCAGATCCATCGGATTGATTCAGAGCATATTACTTTAAATCCGCCTTCTTTTACGTTTTTGTTATTTTGTCAGTAAAAAAGTTATATTCATTAAAGGCTAGAATGAGTACGGTCTAACCGGGGAAGTAACATTGTCACACCAACATATTTCTAGGGTGTAGCTCGTTCGTTCGTATAAGCAGACCATTTAAGACTATGAGAGTTCCAACAGATCTGAGATTGATTTCAGATAAAACCTTTGTCCTGTATGAAGTTGTTTACGGATGTGCCTCGGTGGCAGTGATCACTTACCATCAACACATTTATAGATTTATCTGCTAAAAGTTCCGTCACATCCATGCCAAAGCCAGAGGAACGCTGGCATTGAACTCTGTTGCATTTTATTGAACAGGCTCGTGTCAAAGAATTCCGGGAATACCTTAGGAGTAAGCACGTTTTACATCGTACAGGATCGCCACTAGTGTAAAAAATCTCTTTAGGCAAGCGGTACGATAATAATAAGTGATTGAGGAAATCAGTGTATTAGTAAATGTAAGAACCGACGCATATTGTTGTTTTTAAGGTACGCCATAGCTTGTAGCATTATGTGAAGAACGCTTCATTTAAATATTTTCTGAACTTTGACCTAAATTTCTTTTGTTAACCTTATCAAACGAATTGGCATACGTAGTGTAAAAAGCCCTAGAACAGGCTGGACTGACGACCTTAAGAACGGTTTTTATAGTGGCTACATGAGTACAGTGGAAGACAAAATGCTATGGTACACCTTTGGAGAGGCCTTTTTTTAAATTTATTGTTTGCTCTCGAGGGGGAAACGTTCAAAAGGTATCCGACGACGTGGAAGCGACGCGGAGTTAAGTGGGAATTTTACCACACTAAAACCCCCGCGGTGGCCGTCCTCGGCGCTACAAAGAGGGATCGAAAAGGCGAATTTGATGTTTTTTTTTAATTTTTATTATCTTCCTGAAATAGCAAACGAACATGAAGCCCACCTGATGGAACATGGGTTCCATCTGAAGTCAATCACAGATGCGTTGCTACTCTTACTATGGTGGTCACCTCATGTGAAAGTGGGCCGGCAACCACACGAAACTCAAGAAATGCTTCACGCTAGAAATAGGTGTGGCGGTGGTACTTCCCCGGTCGAACTACACTGGTTCTACCACCTTGAGATGTGATGATGATGTTAGTGATGAAGTGGACTGTGTGCTCATTAGTTTATCGGTAGTATTCACATGATGGCTACAAAGGGTACTTTTTAGCAAAATTTCATATTTTCATAGTCATTGTTAGACTATTATTCAGAAACTTTCTTCCCTTCGAAATTGTCTGTGATAGTTCTTAAATCCTACCGCTACATTATTCCCATATCTCATCTATTCTATACGATGACTAAGGTAGATTTTGTATTTTAATGCTACATTTTCAGAATGTTAGCCTTAATATCGCGTTATATAATGTCTGGCCCAAACTTCAGCCTAGGTTAGTAGCACACCAAAATAGGTGTTGGCACAAGACGATCGTTATGTCTAGATTATAGGTTAGATTTGTGAGGTTAGTAGGATATTGGTATTGAATTTTAGGGATAAAAAATCAAATAGGGTCATCGTCAACCCATTATTGTACACTGCCGGGCATGGGTCTTCTCTCGGAATGAGGAATTTTAGGCCATAGTCCAACGCGCTGGCCAAGTGCGAATTGGTGGACTTCATACACCTCCGAGAACTTTTTGTTATTAACGATCTCTGTGGTGTGTAGGTTTCCTCACGATGTTTTCCTTCACCGAAAAGGAGTGATAATTCATTTCTAACACGCACATAAATCAGTGCCTGGGTTTGAATCTCGGACCTCCCGATTGAGAGGGCAAGTTTCAACCATTAGGCTATCACTGCTCTACAAACAAATAAGGTAATAAGAAGTAATGTAATGATGATGACACTAAAATATGTACTTGCTGTCATGCCTCTGCGTGATATATTCTTGCGTTTCGACACAAAGGTGTGGTTACTCGCTTACATATGAGACGGCCATCTCAGTTTTTAAAAGTAGCAACACGTCTGTGATGGTCTTCCCTAGACATATTTTCAACATAACGGAGGTTATAGATGTTGATGGGTGACCACAGGTGCATTGCACCTCGGTCGGTATTTCAAACTTATGAACGCCTACTTTACCATGCTAAAGAGTATCCTATGTGTCAATGTAGGTCAAGAACTATGTGTGTGCCAAAATTCAGCCAGAGCCGACAGTTTTTTGCGTGAAAGAGTAAAATTCACACAACCTTAAGTTATTGTTTCAGCAACATACACACGTAAATCACGTGACAACAACATTTTTTTTTTAACTTAAAACGCTTTCTACACTCATAGCCCCACAGTAGGATTTTCTGCTGTGTCGTGGATGCCATGGACACACACAAAGACGAATACAAAAACACCCAGACCCAGAACAAGAATCTAAATTCATCATTCAGATACCTGTCTGGCCGGGAATCGAACCCGGGACCCACTGCGTGTCAGACCGGTAAGGTAACCGCTGCGCCACGTCGTCAAATAAAATAAGATATGAATTTCTTTTAAACTATAGGTATATTTATCAGGCGTTTGAATTTATAAGTGCACTGATAGTTCGCGTGTTAATATTTATTTCAATGTACGAGTATGTAGCACGATCTCCCCGATAAAAGATGAAATATTATAATTGGGGCATCGCACGTCCGCTGCACTTTCGCAAGTGAATTTCCACAATGTCTACACACTGTTTAGTATCCATTAGATGGTCATGTAGGTTCTAGTCAACTCTAAAGTTAGAAAAGTGAGTAATGGATTGCAATTTTTTATTTAGTTTTTACTCAATTACAGTTGATTTTCTATGGGGCAAAGGATAGAAAAATAAGCATGTAATACTGCAATAGGCTCTTATGTTTTAGTAAATACGCTTCACTATTAAAAACTTCGCTAAAAATGTAGAAATTCTTGGGTTTCGGTGGAAGAGTGTGGTTACCGGCTCACTTTTATAGATTAATCCCTATAAATAAAGTTTTACGCTTATCGAGCGCCAGTGACTAGTTACCACCAGGTGGACTGCATGCTCGTTTGCTACTTCAAATTATAAAAAGAGTTGCAAAGAAATTATATAAAATGAAAATCACAAAAGTATTAGTGATCAAAAACGTATTTAACTATTTGAAATAAAGAATATGACCGTTTTCTGAATACCCAGTAACTTTCTCTTATGTACCTACACATATCGAGCATTTTCACATTTTATCTTCATGTGAATCTACACATGTATAAAATCACTAAGTGTGTACGTACACTACGATTTTTTAATTGCTTTTATCTTAATCAGTTAGTCGTGTATTTGAATATCGCGTTTTTTCGCTTTCACTTACAAAAGTAGTTTTGAGAATTGGGAAGAATTGGAGCGAATAGTGTTTGTATCATGGTGTTCCATGTATATAAGTAATTATAGGTAAGTATAGGTATTATATGTAAGTTTTATAATTTCTTATATAATTACATTTAAAATTGCTTTGTGACTCGACTCCGGTAAGTACCGTCACATCTGTTTTTGGCTAATATCACCAGGGTTAAGCGCGTGTCCATGGTCGGTTGGGGCCACTTATCATCACTTGTACTGCATACTCCTTTGCTGTATCCGTCTAAAAAGATCTTGGTTGAGTGTGGCTTTTGATTTTAAGATAAAAATCCTATTAAAAAAAAGGCAACCACAAACTTCCGAATATTTGTTATTTTATCAGAAACATGTATTTAACAAACATATTTGCTATTCAACCAGAAACGCGTAATTTATTTTAATACGGTCACGCGAGCCCTACTCACACTTGACGGTTTTTATTATTTGTTGTTTTACTTCAGCGGTTGCACAAAAATTATAGCATTTGGTGTTAGTACACCTACACATATTTGTGATGATTTATTTAAAAGAAAGGCTTATTTTATTTCATCATGTTCACGTCAGTCCTATTCACACTTGACGGTTTTTATTATTTGTTGTTTTACTTCAAAATAACAGCGTTCGACGCTTGTATACCTATTACCATTTTTACGATGGAGCAACAAGACGTGAAGTAGAAAATTTTGTAGCATCTCGGAATTTGCGGAACGGTCCTCTCAACACCGACTCGAATGCCTCGGTTGTGGTTAGCTTGGAAATGAGCTTGGGAAAACACTGGAATTTTCTTCTTTTAAAATTTTCGTATTTCAAAAATACTGGATTTTGTGCCATTTTTTCGTATTTCCCCTAATACTTCGTGTAGTCCGGTTTTCATTAATATTTTTATTAATCATATCATATTGGATATTTATTAATTTTCTCTTTACCTATTATTGTCCTATTGCTAGGCAAAGATCTTGTCTTTAGTGACCGAAACTGTGGTCAAAATAGGTAAACGCAAACATTTATGTACTCTTGCGTATATTGCTTTTACAGATGTACGAGTATTTATAATAACAAATACAGAACAAAATAAATATTTAAAGGGGGCTCCCCGACAACAAACGTCATTTGTTTGGTGTTTTTTATAAATAATAGAAGTGTGGTGACCTCCCATTACTCATCAAAAGATGGCGCTACTAGTATTCTAAAACACGCTATCGAAGTATTCTCAATACCCTGCATATATACAAGCTCCGAACATCAACTGTCGGAGAACGATCGCTCTCCAGGCATGATCTCCTAGCCTGGCGGGAGATCTCCCTTTGCCAAAATAGGGAATCTTTCGTGCACAAATCCGACTCGCACTTAGCTTTTTATTATCCTTTGGTATGGAACCCTAAAAAAGGGTCAATTTTAATTTCAGAAGTATTAGGTTTGCTCTATCGAGTACAAATATGAATGACCGAAAAATAAGTATACATAACGTTGATATTTTCTTGTTCAATGAATATGTGGACGGTCAGATTTATTTCCCACAAAATATAGTGGGTAATGTAATCTTAACATCGGTATTATTCCAAAAATATATATGA
This sequence comes from Spicauda simplicius, assembly GCA_949699795.1. Lineage (NCBI taxonomy): Eukaryota > Metazoa > Arthropoda > Insecta > Lepidoptera > Hesperiidae > Spicauda > Spicauda simplicius. The sequence continues at coordinate 5,453,078 of OX453059.1, read as the reverse complement.
ATTCGAATACCTACCTACGTAAGGGTCAAAGGAGGCCTTTTGGTTGTGTAAAAATCGGGCATAGAGATGAATTTTTCTTGAAGAAATCTTTTCCATCTATAATTTTTTGTAGAGTCTTCACTTCATCTTTCTTATTCGCTTATTTTGTCGCGAAGTATTATGTGCAGAATCTCAGATTTTTGGGAAAATGAAGAGCTTTTATCACGAACTCTCATAAGCGCCCGTGAATACGTTAATAATTCTGGGAATTTACGGGAATTAGAAATTTTTGTCATTTACTTAAGGCTCATTTCTAGTGAATTCCCGAAAGGTATAATTTATTTTTATTCTTAATTTAGAACCCTACCTTCAAATCCTGACGCACCACTGTCTCATCTATTTTCGTATTATAATTGTTACGTTATATACAGCACTACCTGACCCGGCGAAATTCATTCCGCCTAAAAGTCAAAAAACTAAAATTATCAGTCGTCCTCCACTATACTATGCGTGTATTATACATAAAAACTTTCCTCTTGAATCACTCAATCTACTAAAAAAACTGCATCAAAATCCGTAGCGTAGTTTTAAAGATCTAAGCATACAAACGGAAAGACAGCGGAAAGCGACTTTGTTTTATACTATGTAGTGATTACTTAATACTGCTATAGTATAAAGTTTTAACTCGGAATCGGAAGTACATATACATTAATATATGTCCTCAGGGGTAGCAACGCAAAAAAACGCGCCTGTAGTGAACCTCAGGAGGGATACAAATCCCATCGGATTGATTATAGTAATTTACAATGAGTGGCAGTCGCATACCAGCACGTGGACTGCATGCTGACTGACAATAACTAAAATAAAACGTGCGGCATTCGGGGATTGCCGCGGTAAAGTTATTGTATAGCATTTTTTATCAACTTATACAATTATAATTATTTATTTATGTATCCAGTATTTTTTCTTTGTTACTATATTCTTTCCTAGAAACAGCTGCGTACATATTCGTCCGATTTCCGAACAGCTCTTCACGATCCGTGCGAGATTCATACTGTAGTATATATGTACATACACGTTAAGCGAACGCCTACTATGTAGCGCGGCCGAAACCTGTGTTATAATAACGTTACGTTATAAAAAAAACTAAATATTTACTTATTTAATTTTTTTTTTATAAGACGGATAGTAAAAAGTTAAACTTTCAAAACAGTATACGGTTTAATATTTTTATAGGTGATAAATATTTTACCGTTTTTATTGCTGCAGCACAACTGCCCCTATCTCAGTCGTATAACAACAGTGTAGCGCTTCTGCATTCGGACTGATGTAAGCTTGTTAAATTTACACTGTATCTAAATTTTACGTGTTACTATGTCTTACTTTGTCAATTGTACAGAATTAATTTATTTTACCTAATTAAGAATTTATTTCGTTATACCAAAAAAAAATAACAACCGACTCACGTGCCATAAAAAGTAAGCCTGCAATAACGAGACTTCGTTCGCGCAGACTAAAATGTAATCTATCCAACCATTATACATTTGAGATCCACACCTGGACGTGTCCCTCGCCATGTACCGCAGCGTATGCGATGTAAATATTTTTTAAGCAATTTTTTTTTCACCTTGATTCATGTTACTGAAATTTTAGAAAAGACGCCTTATATATTTCAGTAATAAAATAACTTATGTTACTCAGGAATAATGTAGCATTCTAATGGTGGAAGAGCTTTTAAAATCGTTTCAGTAGTTTATAAGTTATTTCATAACAAACATACAAAAATACAAAGGTCTCCTCTTTATAAATATTATAGAAATATTATAGTAAATATTGTAAAAGTATCGATCATGGTTTAGAACCTACTCCGTACCTAGTAAAAAAGTCCTTAAGTGGGCGCGCAAAATATTTCACTGGATCACGACAACAAAATTATGTCTGACTTCGGGACTATGTTTCTGGTATCAATATAACAGAATATCTTAAGTTACACCTATGAATGGGTAAAGTTTGACGATCCGCTAGGCGAAGCGCTTACCTATACCGTTTAGCTATACCGGCCTAACGCGCAATTTATCCCAGGTTCGATTCCCGGCCAGACAGGTATCTCAATGATGAGTTTAGGTTCCCGTTCTGGGACTGGATGTTTGTGTATTCGTTTTGTCTGTGTCCATGGTACCCACGATACAGGAGAAAATCCTACTTTGGGACTATGAGTGTAGGAAGCTTGCGTGTGTAAAGTGTTTTTAATATTATAACTTATTACGTAAACAAGAAAATATACAGAAGCCGCCATTTTCGGAATACATTCTTTATTAAAACAAGTTTACTATTGTTCTTTATTCACTGTCACTGATAAATTTAATCCATTGTAGTATTCCGAGTTTCGAACAATTAATTTTGAAGCTATTATACTGGGGTTTCATTTCATATTTTAATCCTTTTCAGGTATTTTGGTTGTGTTGTGCTTTTAATGAACGTTTTATAAATTGCCTGGGAATGTCTCCCAGTGGACTCATTGGAGAGTTTTGTACTGTTTTTGTGTTATTTATATTGTTTTACTATTAAACCTCGCGAGAGGATTAAAACATGTTTGTACTGAACTGTAATTGGTGCGTGTAAGTTATATTTTACTAGCTAAAGCCCGCAGCTTCGCCCGCGTTAAAAATCGATGTATTGATTGTCCCGTGGGAGTAAGATATTTTCCCACACTAAAAAGTAGTTTATATGTTAATCCAGAGTGTCAGCTAACTCCCTACCAAATTTTATGAAAATCACTCCAGCCGTTTAGACGTGAAGAAGTAACAAACATACACACTCACAAATTTTCGCCTTTATAATATTAGTAAGTATGATTAGTTGTTGCCCGCAAATTTGACGGCTAGACTATACTACAAATACTAACATGAGCTGTTTATCCTCCTTATCTAAATAAAAAAAATCTTTGTGTTGTCTACATAATAAAATTTATCTATTGTTCAAATTTCATTATCTTTCCTACCTTTGTTGTTAGCTATTCTTGAACCAGGAGATTCTATTATTATATATGAAGAAAAATATGAAATTAATATATGTATAGGTAAAACATTTTCGACATATGTTTCTATTTTGGTAGAATATACAGTCGGAAGGTGGTAGAACCAGTGTAGTTCGACTGGGCAGGTACCACCGCCACACCTATTTCCAACGTTAAGCATTCATTGCGTTTCGATGGAAGGGTATGGTTGCCGTCACTGCTGTCTTCCACTTTAACTCAGTAATGGGAAGTATATTTAATGCACCAGTTTTTTTTTTAATAATAATTATTATAGAGTCACTCAAACGTCAAATGTATATAGGTATTAGATTTTTTAAACCGCGTTCGGTGCACTTCTACGAGAAACATAAGAAAGTAAGTATTTTCAGGCGGATCTGGGTCAGTTTACGCGAAGCATAAGGAATTAACACCTCGCGTTAAACTGGGCCGTTCGGTACGGTAAAAAGCGTTATGAATAATTAATTCACTATTAACTGAGAAGGCTCTCACTTGAGATGGCGGTATAAGTGTTCATAAGCCTATTTCACTTGCTTCGTTTTGGTAGTATACTGTAAGGTTCGACTTCACAGGCATAACCGCCTCACCATAGACCTAAGCAGAGAATATCTGCCTTATGCAAGCAACGTTAGGCGCTGTCGTTTTTAGTTTGAAAGGTGTTACCAGGAAAGACAGGTATAAGCGTCTTAGCTTAGTTCTTAGAGTAGAAACTATAGCAACTGTTTTTTAATTAGGGGGTACAACCCATTATTATACAACTGCTGGGCACGGGTCTTCTCTCAGAATGAGAGAGTTTTAGGCTACAGTCCAAAGCGCTGGCCAAGTGCGAATTGGTGGACTTCACACACCTCCGAGAACTTCTTTTTTTTTAAAGAACCCTCGGGTGTGTTTCCTCACGATGTTTTTCTTCATCGAAAAGAAGTGATAATTTCTAATACGCACATAAATCTGTGGTGCGTGCCTGGGTTTGAACCTCCCGATTGAGAGGACAATTTTCATCCATTAGGAAATCATTGCTCTATCAGTTTTTAATTACTTTCACTTTACTAATTGTGCTGTAAATGAATTATGTATTACAAAGCGATGATATAATATTACTCACCTAATCTGATAATACTGCAATTACTAATGCCGCAATTGAACAATAGATCTACATGGAATTTGGTTTATTGGATTACCTTGGTAAGTACTATTCGTTTTAGTAAATTACTTAAAGCTTCATTTCATTACTTTATTATATAAGAAATATTATTCATTTTTTAATTTATTGTACCTACACAGAGAAATAAATAACAAAAAACGTTATATAAGTATAGTACAAACGACTACTTATTTCTTCCACCAGCCTTGTGATCGGAGTTAGCATTTGTAAAGCAAATTAAGTGTTCAAGAACTACCTATATATAACAATATAAACTATAAATAAAAAATATTATATTATTATTATAATAAAATATTATTTATTATACTATTCACACTTCTAGATGTCTGTGCGTTTAATAGAAGAATTTTTCTACATACCTATTTCAGATTGTACATGTTGGATATTATTTTACTAGAAAGTATAAATCTTTTGAAAAGTTTGAACTATTTGTCAGTAAAACATGTTTTTAATAGAAAACTGGACCACTATCGCTTGTTGGATGAATCTTCATCAACTTACATCTTACCAAGATTGGTATGATACGGTTTTTATTAGCAGTCACTTGAACTTTACCACTGTGTTTTTAAACAGATTTTTCATGCTTTAAAATTACTGTAAAGTCGAACATGAAATTTAAAAAATGGGTATCTAAAGTATACAGATCATTTCTATGTTGCGACCGGTTTTGAAGTAATTCAGCCTCAGTTCATGTACAATTGATCTGAATTTCTTATTTTAATTATTAGATGGTAGAATTCATAAAGTTTACATTCGTGACAATTTAAAATTTGGATATATATCAGCTAGTACGTTAACTTAATTAATAAGCTTTGCTTAGCAGAAAAATAGCCTTAATAAGCCTGAAATTATGAATCAATTTGGTACATAATGTATTGTTAAAATGAGGTTAACCAGCAGTTAAAAGCGAATAAGCATTAGCCTCAACCAGACCGAACCGCGTCCACCCACCTTCCGGTCATGAGATTATCGGATCGCTGGTCACTTTCCGGTAAAATACCGGACCGGTCGTCCGGCGACCTGGTGACGTCGGCAATGCTCAAGATGCTCTTAGCAGCTGGCACTCACCCCAAATTGCAGCACAAGTACCTTGGCAGAATATTATGTCATTTTAACTTCAATCTTGTTTAAGTTCACATGTTATTATGTCATTCTTACATTATTTTAAGTTGTAGTTTTTCTTATATTCATTGTTTTTTCTTTTGACATTAACTTAATTGTAATAAGAGGATAATACAGAATTAGCGTGCCCATGTTGTTTTACTTCGTCCTCAAACGTTAAATACTATTCGGTATTACTCTGAATAAATATTCAATTTAAATACAAAGGAAATTACAAATTTTTTACAAAATTATGATAGAAAATGTTAACTTTACAAATTATTTCTTTAAAAATATGTAATTTCTTTTTTTTTTATTAAATTAAACATATTATAAATTCGATAAATCAAATAGTAGGATTTTAAAATTACGTCACGTACGTCATTACAATTTTAATCTAAGTAATTAAACAAGTCTTTATTGTAAATATCAAACGTTAAATTTATCTCTCAACAATTACTTCCATTACTCAAGTTTATGCTCTCAGTTTAAAGGAAGTCATAAAAACCGAGTAAAAGTCGATAAATACTCGATAATCTACGGCCATAAAGCTCGCATTCCACCGCAGCGTAAGGAAACGATTGCGAAGTGACATATTCTCAGTAAGTGTGAGTTTCCGTAGTAATGGTTCACCGAGAAATGTCTTCTGAGGTAACCCGCTCTCCCTTTACTAAAACTTTTATGTAAGCAAACGCACGTAGCTCACGTAATGTTATAATTAACGCTTACGTTACCTGTATTCAACGAAAAATAGAACATGTGTATAATCTATAAAATACTTATACATTTTTATATACTTATAATTGTAAAATTTATTGGTTATTATTCTTACAGACTATTTCGCTCTTTTCCAGCGTATTGTTAGTAGGGTCTGGATCATAACTTTTGCGAAAGACCCTTTGCCACTAGGGGTAAATAAATACTACACAGTTTACACCTAAAACTATCTCTAATCTACGTACATAAAGCTCATCTGATGTAAACACTAATGAGTTCTTACCTAACACGTGTTTATATCCTTGTTGTTGACTTACTAACATTTACGTACATGGTACCAAACCTTACACTGATTAAGTTATATAAGAGAATATAATATGTATAATACGTGTTCCATGTAGAATCCATTTGCTGTACATGCTATGCAAATTACATAAAATTTATAGTCTTTAAGATTTGAGACGTTGTATCATATTAAATTTCGGTCTTATGGTACCTTATGGTGACGATCCGCGTGGTAGAACTGCTAACATACCGGTTTGACACGCAGTAGGTTCCGGGTTCGATTCCCGGCCAGACAGTTATATGAATGATCAGCTTAGATTCTTGTTCTGGGGTCTAGGCTTTTGTGTATTCCTCTATGTGTGTGTTGATGGCATCCACGACATACTAGAAAATTCTAATGTGGGACTGTAGAAATAAAACAAAGTGTACATAAAACAATATAAAAAATAATTAATTTAAAATGAATTTGTATTAAAAATTTTATAATCTATTAATCCTAGCTTATCTTATCTAGCCTATTAATCCTCTGATATTGAAAATTTGTAACCAACATAACAGCATCCGTTTCTGGATTAAATCAAGGATCTTATTAAGTTCTTAGGAGTACGATTTAATGTTTATTAAGAAGAAGTTCTCTTGAAAACTTCATCAAACAATAGAGATAGGAAACCGAGCTAGGTAATCAAGCACAAAATACGGTTAAATACGAGAATTCGCCGGCCTCGTTCAGAACTCTTGTTGCCTTTAAAAATACTCTGAGGAATAGTCGGAGTTCCTGTGTTTTTGTTGTTGTTTGTACAGGATTACTTCAAGCGAAAGCGGTTTGTGTTAAACTACTACATATATTATTTGAGGCAATTTATCTCTCATCAAGTTTAACAACAATGTGTTTTATTTATAACTCGCTGAACCCCGCAGCATCGCCCGTGTTAAAAATTCGATGTATCGATTGTCCCGTGGGAATGAGATATTTTCCCACATTAAAAAGTAGCATATATGTTAATCCAGAGTGTCAGCTCACTCACTGCCAAATTTTATTAAAATCGCTCCCGACGTTTAGACGTGAAGATGTAACAAACATAAACACTCACATACTTTCGCCTTTATAATATTAGTATGAAATATGATGACTAGTATGATGATAGGCATATATATGCATTTTCATATAGAACAGTGGTTCTATGTAAAATTCGGATGCACTGCTACTCCGAAGTAATAATATGGTAGCAAAATTTGTAAGTGAACCGCCCATGAGACGAGTCAGTCCCTTATTTATGAAGTTTAAGTAGCAATCTTATAATAAGTTTAATAAGATTATAAAGTTGAATGCGTTGTGAGTCTTTTCCATACAAAACGTTACAAATAAAAACAGTACATCTTTATACACCCAGATATTTTAATAAATCAATCTTATAAAACCTTGTACAGGTGGTAGAACAAGTGTAGTTCGCCCGGTGAAGTACCACCGCCATACTTATTTCTGTCGTGAACTTCTTGCATTTCGATGGAAGGGTGTGGTTGCCGGCACACTTTCATGTGAAGCGAACATCTTAGTCCTCGGGAGTCGCAACGTATCTGTGATTGACTTTAGATAAAACCCCATGTTCTATATGAAGATGCTTGCAGCTGTCCATGTATGGCAGTGACCAATTACCATCAGGTTGATTGCCTGCTTGTTTGCTACTTATAAAAACACTGGTTCAATTATATGCAATGAACCGAACCCTATAGGCAATTCTAACGTTTAGTAATCGATCTTTTGAAACATAATATATGTTAATGATAGTATGTATTACACTACGTTGTATGAGTTGTTGCAGTGTGCAACCGTTGCAGTCTTGCACACTCCATGGTTGATTGACAACAACCGCACATAGTGCTGCCATTAACATTCCACACGTTTGGCATAAAATTACTATCCCCACACATGTAATTATAGTCATTGCAGCCACATCGGCGAAGAAAACGACTGATTAATCGACTTAATCGTTATTGTAATCTCCAGTGACACACTTATTGTAAGATTGTAGAAAACGTGGTTTATTTGTTGTTTTTTTTTTTGGAATTATAGTTACAAACGGTTATAAGTCACTTGACCGTTCCTGTAGTTTGAAGTTGGTAGTCCTTTAAACGTCTGTTCAAGAACCATTTGTTAGTTACCTAATGTAAACGATTGTAGAAAACTTTTCTTCTACAGTTTTTTTGTGAAGTGAATTGAAGTTTCAGTACAGTTCACTTCATAGTACCTTTAGTTTGAAGATAGGTCCCTTATTCGTTAACTACATGAACTTTTTAATGCCAAAACCTGTTTTTGACGTGACAACGTCTTATAATTCGGTCGAGCCGGCAGCACGCACCAAAAAACATGACTAATGCGGCGTTACCTTGCTCTGAGGCGTTCCATTTAAGGCTTGAAGTGCAAGCGAGAGCGCGGAACGAGTGACAAAAAGACGTATTGGCCAATTGTGACCAATACGCATAAATATAAGTTTCGTTTTTTAATTTAAATTACGATTGAATTTCGACCGTTGGGACGGATGACTAGTCTTGATAAAACGGCATTTTGTCAACAGTCACTAGAACTAACACTAAGGTTTCGAACTGTTTTTTGTGATGTTTTACGATGTCACGTGAAGGGCAACTTATTTTGTTAAACAATGTTTATTAAAGTGTAGTAAATCATTATCTCTCGTTCAAAGCCGGTTTTAATACCTTGGAGAGTTTTTTTTTCAAACTTAAAATTATACAGTTAACAAAATTTTGATAAAAATGGATTTTTCTCAAAACTGTTGTTGTGTTGGTTGATTCTGTTTTGCATAAGTAGGTCCAATTGTTCTTTGAGAAATTGAAGCTCTTAATAATTCACTTCATGATACCTTAAATTTCAATTTGTAGATCCTTTTGCGGGTTCACTTCAGAGTTGATATCGCCACATCTATTTCTACTTTGTTAAAACGCAGAAATTCTTAACATCACTAAATCCAACAAGATAATGAAAAGCTTGTTTTACTAAATAAAACTACAGAGCTTGCTTTATTTCCTTTTTGTCTGCAGGGTGTGATAAGCCAGATGGATTAGCCTTTCCAACCTGAATGCTTAATTTATAGCTTTGCAGTTAATCTGCAGTAGTGATTATCTTTGACCTATCCTAACCTTTATTATGTATACTTATACTACTAATACCTATTTTTTTTTTTGACTGAAGTAGCAAACGAGCACTAAGGTGGACTGCATGTTCACCTTAGTGGTCACTGCCGCCCATGGACATCTGTAATCAACTTCATACAGAAAATGGGTTCCATCTGAAGTCAATCACAGATGCGTTGCTACTCCCGAGGACTATGATGGTCGCCTCATGTGAAAGTGTGCCGGCAACCACAACCTTCCATCGAAACGCAAGAAATGCTTCACGCTAGAAATAGGTGTGGCGGTGGTACTCCCTCGGTCGACTACACTGGTTCTACTACCCTCAAATAACTTTATAGATACTAACACTTTAAATATTATAGCTTTGTTGCAGATGTAAATGAGAAGCTCTGGCTTTGTATTGTGGGTAGCAACGGATCCATTATTTATGTCTTACTTGAATACGGAATTCCCTCCTGATTCTGATCCGGTAGATGTAGGTTTGACAGGTCAAACAAGATGTTCACTCGTATTAAGTGGCCAGTCATGTCCCTTGTGACGTTCAAAATGCGTGTGACAAAATACTTCTAATTTGAGCAAGATTTTTGGACTATGGACTATGGGGCAATGCGTTTAGAGGATCTCGGTTGCGTTCCTTTGGAGATCCCGGAGTTCTCTATAGCGCCGAGGCCGGCCACCGGGGGGTTTTAGTGCGAAAAAATCCCACATAACCCTGCGTCGTTCCCACGGTGTCGGGTACCTTTTGAAGGTTTCTACCTCGAGTGCAAAAAAAAAAGTCATGCGTTGCTTTTCACGAAGGGTAACATGGTCGTCTTATATTTTGTACCTCCACCAGTACATACGTATTTATCTTAGAGGACTAGGTTTTTCATAAGTTTACAAGGTCGCTGTTTATCTTCACGGAAACATAACAGCATCACCCAAAATTAAAGTAGCCTGTACAAGCACGTCGCTGTGAAAATAGGATCGCTGATAAATTGATGTGCGCTATCCCTATGATAAAACTTACGTCATAAATCCGAACTCTGGACGGACGGTGTGGTATTGACCAAAATCGAAAAGTTCTATAGTTTTTTTGTGAAATTGAAGTTTCATTACAGTTCACTTCATGGTTTAGTTTGAAGATAGTAGATCCTTTAAACGTTAACTACAAGAACTTTTAGTGCCAAAACCTGTTTTTGACGTGGCAACGTCTTATAATTCGATGGAGCCGGCTGCACGCACCAAAAAACATAACTCACACGGCGTTACCTCGCTTTGAGGCATTGCGTTTAAGGCTTGAAGTGCAAGTGAGAGGGTGGAACAGGCGACCAAGAGGTACAATACGCATAAATACAATTTTATCAAAACAATGTAACATGGTCGTCTTATGTTTTGGTAACACCACCAGTATATACGTATTAATCATAAGGACTAAGTTTTTCAAAAGTTTACAAGGTCGCTGCTTATCTTTACGGAAACATGACAGTATCACCCAAAACAAAGTAGCCTGTACCAGCACGTCGTAGTAAAATTTGGATTGTTGATAAATTGATGTGCGCTGTCCCTATGATAAAACTTGCGTCATAAATCCGAACTCTGGATGGACGGCACTGTATTGACCAAAACCGAAAAGTTCTATTTGCATTTTATCACGTTTGTCTTTGTTATATATATCTTTTACTTACAATAAAATGTCTCACAATCATTTGAGGCGTCATTAAGACCGAGTTACAACGCGTTTTTGATTAACATGTTACATTACTACTTTAACAGAGAAATACAATAAGAACTGCTGCTTTTCTTAATGTCTATACGTGGCAGTGACTACTTACCATCAGGTGGATTATAGCTGGGTTGATACTTCTATCTTAAAAAGAAAGCGCCGCTTTTCATCACTACATCTCGTCAACCCATTATTGTCGCACTACTGGGCATGGGACTTCTCTCAGAATGAGAAAGTTTTAGGCCATAGTCCACCGCGCTAGCTAAGTGCGGATTGGTGGACAATCACTACATAGTACAAAACAAAGTCGCTTGGCGCTGTCTGTCCCTATGTATGCTTTGATCCTTAAAAGTACGCTAGGGATTTTAATACAGTTTGTTTAATAGATAGTTTAGATGATAGAGTAATTCAAAAGGACGGCTTTAATGTTTAATACATGTATAATATAGTGGAGGAACACTTATAATTTTTGATTTTTGAGTCGGAACGAAGTTCGCCGGGTCAACTATTTTTTTATAAGAAGTCGTTGAGCCTTGTCTAATACAGACTTTAAATTTGAATCAATAATAACAAATATCAGTCAGTCAGTCAGTCATCAGTCACAATGAAAGAAGTATGTATGTACATACATACTTTTATTATACTTATTTTACTGCTTAAACTTAAAACTAGTTAATTAAATAGCTCCTTAATACTAAAACATTCACTATAACTCTTATATGCACCCATTTTGCTAAATAATCATAAATTTCTGTTAGAAAGTTTTATATCACACTTATACTACTTATTCGCTTAGAAATGCTAAGTATGCGTTAAAGATATTGCTAATTACACGAATTTGTACCGAAGTTAATCAATATTAAAATGCCTGTAACATCGTAACAAAGAAAGCAAATAGCTTTCTTTTAATATCATCGTTCAAAGAACTTATAAGAAGAGCAAAACGTAATTCTAATGCATATAGCATCGTACTCTATTTAATATGATTACAATATAGCACTTTTAGAGTTCCTTACCGAAAAAGTAAAAAAGGGCCATATTATAAGACCCCGCTGTTCGTCTGTCTGTCACCAGACGGTATCTCGTGAATCGTATTAGCTACACAGTTGAAATTTTTCACAGTATTTTGTTGCTACTATAACAACAAATTGAAAAACAAAATAAAAGTCATATTTCATAGGGGTTCTTTATATAAAAATGTGTATAGGAGCCCCTTTAATTGCAGTTTTTTTAATAGATGATTAGCTGACCTGGAAAACGAAAAAAATAGAAGTTGACCGATTCTCTGACCTACTCAATATGCTCACAAAATTTCATGAGAATTGGTCAAGCCGTTTCGGAGGAGTACGGGAACGAACATTGTGACACGAGAATTTTATATATATATACCTAGATGGCACAGAACCTTTCGTGCGTGATTAAGACGCGTAATTAGCTAGTTTTTATAAATTTCAGTGCCAAGTAACACTAATATTCGTTCCATTAGTAATCCCAAAGACATACCTTCGCCTCCTGTTGTGACTTTTCCGGCGGTCGTGGGCGGGCGGATCGCTGGCGTACGCGCCGCCGTCCTCAGCGCTGTGCCCCGCTCCCATCGCTACCCCATGCCACAACACACACCGTCACTGACACACACACCACACGCACACACCGGCAACACTGTGTCGTGGTGTCCCACAGCCGCGTTGTGTCCGCGCGGCTCGCGTAGCGAATGTGAAGCGTAGCGGCGCACGCGCATGCCCGCCTTACATAGAAATTAATTGGTGCGAGTAGTAGGCGACGGAGACTTACATTCAATTATCTGAGCATTAAGGGCAATGCTGAATTAGCGGTTCTATTGTACTCAAATTGCTATTCTAGGACTTTAGTTTTTCTTACTAATTTAATTTAATAGTCAATGTACGTTCTAGAAGAACTCTATAATGAGTATGATTTTTCTTGGAAACGGTTGCTAAAAAATATATATACCTAGCCTATTTTAAACTGTGTAACATATTCTAGTCGTCTTATATTAAAAGTAAACAGATGTTGTTCTTTTTCTTTTATAATTGCTGTGTTGTATTTAATGTATGTAATACTAGTTAAACCCCACAGCTTGCGCGCGTTAAAAAAAATCGACGTATCGATTGTCCCGTGGAAATAAGATATTTTCGCATATTTTATGAAAAACGCTCCAGCCGTTAAGACGTGAAGAAGTGACAAACACATACACTGACAAACTTTCGCCTTTATAATATTAGTATGATTAGTATAATTATGGAATGTATGAAACAGGAAATTATACAATATAAGTTCTAATACGTGTATAAATAATAAACGCAACATAATTTATTACTTCACTTAATGCGCCAGTTAATAATTAAGTAATATAGAAACTAAGAATATAATACACTTATGAAATATATAATTCTTAGTTATAACTTATTGGTGTTTTTATTACTATAAGTAGGACTATAAAACATTTTTAACGATGTAATTGTAACATACTTATGTTACGTAATGTAATAATTAATATAACTTTTTATATACTTAGTTAAATTAATACATACGACATAAACAATAATATTATGTCAGCAGCTTATATTCGTGACGTCTGCGTATAAGCTAACATTACATAAGTGGCATAATTATATTTTGATAAAAAAAAGTTCCAGACAAATATACATAATTATACAACCTGGTAATCAAACTCTTATGATTGTTTATAAATAATATTCTTATTTATCCATTACTGTTTTCGTCTTTAATGCCATTAATAGTGTATTTGCTTACTTCTTTGTGTCTTATTATGTAAGCCATGAACTAGTCAAAAATGGCCACACTAATTCGTTTTTTATACACACCAAGATGTAGGTTGTAGCCCACCTATTTCTAGCGTGAAGCAGTTTTTGCGTTCCCGGCACATTTTTATATGAGGCGACCATCTTAGCCTCGGTAGAAGCGACGGATCTGGGATTGACTTCAGATGGAACCCATGATCAGTATGTAGTTGATTGCAGATGTCCATGGGTGGCAGTGACCACATAATATCAAATGGGCTGCATGCTTGTTTGCAGTAGCAAATTGAAGTATCAATCTTATGAAAAAATGCAGTCCATCCATTGGTAAGGGGTCACTTACGTCCATGTACATCTGTCATCAACAACAGATACGTTCAGTCTTGCCTAATGTTAGCCATAGATGCTGTTTCCCCTGAAGATTAAGGAGAAACCTGGGATAAGTATTTCTTCTTACAACATCCTTCAAAAAATGGTAAAAACATAAAACAATATTCATCAGTCTAGTTACATATAAAGAAACAAATCTCATCAAAATCAGTTCCACACACACAGTTGTTTGTTTCAGTATCAGTGTATTCACACTGATACTGAAACAAACAGATGAAGAACTTTATAATAATAGACAGATCGCATTGCTCATTGCGACGGCAAAGCCTACTTATTACTTATTCGAAACAAAGTTTGCAACAACAGAACGGTGTTGACGTAGCAACGGTAAAGTCCCCGAAACTTCCAGACTATCTGCAAGCAAAATTCCCGACAGTTACAGTACCTACTGTGGAAACAAATTTATTGAAACACAGCGACTGTTCTTAGCAACTTGGAAGTACTGATGAAAATACTGTATGTATTATTTATGGACTTAATTAAGTTAGCATTATATCAAAGAACACCAACGCATTATAACTATAAGAAGGTATTATAACAAAGAACAGTTTACAAATATTCTTAGTGTGTTATTATTTTGATAAAAGCAAAGATGGTATTAAATTAGGTACTATTAATTTTATGTTATGAGGTTGTAAATGTCTTACTTGGTTATAATGTACAGATTACTATGAGACGACCTATACGACGAAACATCATACACCATGATATTTCTCCGCAACATATTCATAAAAGAAGATAAATAATGTTAAAAGTAATGAAGTTAAATCGAAAGAATTCTATTATGATACATAAAGTTGTCAAGGAGTTACATTTAAGGTTGAACGAGGTGCAATTATGTTGACCCTTTCTGCTACCTGAAATGTGGACTGAGTCCGACTCACCGGACTTTCACTTTTATGTGAAAGCAATCGCGTCCTTGGGGAAAAGCAGCGCAGTGATAATAGACTTCAGATTGAAATCTACTTCATTCAGACGTCTCCCAGAAATAAAACTATATAATCTGAAACGAAAAATTGATGTACAGTAACGTTAACTATTATAAACATACTTAATATATTTACTTACAGTCGCATAATGATGTTCCTGAGCAACTCAAAATCGGATAACACTGTTACAAGGAATTACCTAGTGGCGTAAAAAAGGGTTATTAATGGAACTGCCAAGAACTTCTATAAATCATCTACCATCCAAAACATATCTAATCTTTCAAATTTCTCCGCTATTCCCTTATAACTTATGCTCCTAATTCTCGAAGCTAATTGTTGCGCGATGCGCCTCGGAAATCGCTTCGCTCTCGTTTCTACTAATTACACAAGCTGCTGCTTTTCCAATGGAAAACGCCGGAAGAACATCACGCCCATTACGCTGGACAATTGAATGTAGGACATGGAGTTAAGTCGTCCCTCTGACATTCAAATATACGAGGTGTCTCATAGAAATCAGTTATACAAGGAAGATGAGGATATTCTAAGAAACCAATCAGTCGATTTCCTAACCAAGAAAATTGAACAAAAAATTATAATAATGATATTAAGTACATACTTAAATATGTTTACTTTTATGAAATAGAACTACACCCCTAAAAAAATGAAGGCCTACCTAAGTTCGAGTACAGATGCTTTGCTACTCCTTATTACTAAGTTAATAAGGATATGTATAAGCATGTCTCCTTTACGCAGAAAAGCTAAATACTGCTTCTATAAAGCGAATAACAAGAAGGGTTCCATCTATAGAAACGGCAAAATCACGTTCAATTGTATGGAAGCCCATTAAATATTTATTCTATTCTGTTCTTAGTATTTGATGTTATAGCGGCAATAGAAACTCAACATTTCAACTGTCTCACTATCATGGTTTATGAGATACAGCCTGGTGACAGACAGACAACGGAGTCTTAGTAATAGGGTTCTGTTTTTATCTTTTGGGTACGGAACCCTAAAAAAGATCTGGCGGAGGTGCTGCCGGAGCCGAACCATAAAGGGTTGTACCTTTCAATATGTATGCTAATTTGTAAACTAGGTGAATCTATTTGAAGGGAATTCGCTTTCATGAAAATATCTAAAGGTTCATCGTAATTTGAAAACACATGAACGTGTTAGTTTTTTGTTAGAAGCTTATTAGAATCGTCAGTCATATTTCCACAAAAAATGTGTATCCATATGATAATATTATCATTATCTAAATCTAAGTAGCAGTTTTAAAATCTCTAAAGTAAAACTAAGTTTTAAAATTTTAAGTTCTTATGAACAATGTCTTTGGAGCAAGGTCAAAGCTTCAAGCGAAATTCTTTTATGAGTCTAATCTAGAAATATGACAGTTTCACGAAAACCGCGCAAGTTTTGGAAATGGAAAATATAGCATATATTCATATACCATAGCATTGTTAAATGTATATAAATACTAGCTGAACCACGGAGCTTCGCCCGCGTTAAAAAATCAATGTATCCATTGTCCCGTGGGAATAAGATATTTTCCCACATTAAAAGTAGCCTATATGTTAATCCAGAGTGTCGGCAAACTTCCTACCGAATTTTATGAAAATCGCCCCAGCCGTTTAGACGTGAAGAAGTAACAAACATACGCACTTGCAAACTTTCACCTTTGTAATATTAAGTATAAAGTATGATCATTCTAGAAATGTCTCTTGAATTTAAAGTACGAAGACTTGTGGATTATATTTGTAAGTAGTTTTTATGAGATAGATAAAAAGTCAACAAAAGTTATAACGAACAAATTCAATATGACTAACAGTGAAATCGATTGCAGATGCCAATCGGTGATGCGTTGCTATTTCTTTTAGATTACTTTTATAAACAATACCTCGTTCAAACTTCTCGTAAATGCGGGTAAAAACTTATATTGAAATACGCCTACACGATTTGGTCATCTTGGTAATGGATTAAATCCTAAAAAAACTCATCGTCAAGCGAGACTTTAAAAGATTTTCATCTTTACTATATATCGTTTTTTGGTGCATAACTCTTATGTTACAAAATGTATGTTTAAATTGATGTTAAGTTTAAATGTAACTCCTGAGACTAAGTTGTAACGTATTATCAAATAATATCGATCTTCCTATATCTCTTATACTAAAACCCTGGGAATCAAATCTCAAAATCGACATATATCGCTTGGTTGCCAAGCGATCATGCTGTCATTCAACAATTCGTTGTGTTATCTTTACTAATATTATAAAGAGGAAAACTTTGCATTTTTGTATGTTTGTTAGGAATTAACGTAAAAACTACTGAACCGATTTTAAAAATTCTTTCACTAGGCTATTTTTATTACTAGAATAAGTATGGCTTTTTTAAAACTTGAGTAATGTGATTCAAAGTGTTAAAGATTTTCTTTAAAAAAATTTGTTCATTACATACACTACGATACTTTTTATTATTTACGAAAAACTTGGATACCGCCGCCGCACAATGATCAGTGTACTCTTACGCAAAGCAGTCGACGCTAGATTTTTTGGGACTACTATCGGAATAGCATCAATACCCACTGCTGACTATGATTATTGAACAAATCCCCATTTCGGATGGGGAGGGACATGTGCAGGAGTGGTGCTCAAACGTATAATGATTAGATATTACATTATAGTCTGCACGAACAAAGTCGCGTCGGTTCTGCTAGTCTCATAAATATGTATCGTCAACCCATTATTGTCCCACTGCTGGGCACGGGTATTCTCTCAGAATGAGAGAGTTAGGAAATGAAATGTCTTTATTTTGCATAGGCCTTCGGGGGCGCTTACAAATTGTCAGTTACATTTATATATTTTTTTTTACACTACCACCGGATCGGAACACGACCTCAACTGAGAAGATCCGGCAAGAAACTGAAAGAAGTGGGTTTGTCTTTTTTCTTTGTATATCTTTTTTTTATTTTTTTATTTGCCATCTTGTTTTTACATGGGTAACAAAAGTTAGAGGCCATAGTCCACCGCGCTGGCCAAATGCGAATTGGTGGACATAATCAATCTCATAAATATATTGTAATTTAATAGTAATCTAATGACCCAGCAAAAAATTGATAAGGGATAATACAGTTACCTAAGTTATCGGATTCTTTTCTTGACCCACATCAAAGGTTTTATATTACTAAATCTATATTGTCCATCTTCGATATCTCAGTGTCTAGAAGCGTGTAAGGTCATTTATAGTAACAAAATGTTATATTATTCTTAGCTTGTTCTATTTAACGAATTAGGTTTACAAGTTTGCTTGAGATTATATAGGCTTAATTTTATATAGGTTCCCATGTAATCTGAATTTTTTTTGGCAAATATCATGACCCGTCTAGTAGAACGATCTCTATATTGGGCTGACCTAGAGTGAGTTCCAGGTTCGATCCCCGGCCAGATAGATATAAATCATGATTTAAGGTTCCTTTGATTTGATCCAAGATTTGGGTTTGATTATAAATAATCATAATATAGTATTAATGTAACGTTACATAGATATATGCCTACCTTTTGCCAACTAACATTATTTTTGAGAGTGTGTCTAGGTCTGTATTCTATAGAGAAGTAGGATACTTAACAAAGCAAAACTGATTATAAATAAAAAATAGATCAAGATTGTTTGAAAATGGCTAGAAATATTTAACTTATCTGACGTGCTCCACTATTGTTTTAAACACATAGTGACCACACGAACGGTACAGTCTCTCATAAACATAATAGCTCCGATTATGAATTTAACAGTATATGTATTACCGTTGAATTTTCTGCCTCCTTCTAACTTATACCATTTTCTATTTGAGTGAATAAGATAGACTCAAATGGAGATTCCGCAGCTGGCCGGTGTCTTTGGACCGGAACAAGATACGCAATATTCTTTCACTAAATTGCTAATACATGGACGATAGATGCTTTGTTGCATTTTAAAGAAAAAATGTCTTACTTTGTATTAACAGTAAGGGTTCTTTTTATTTAAGACAACAAAAGGGCGTGCATTTCAACCCTGAAGGACATTTACTTGGGACTTAACTTACTGTGTTAAACTAAATAAGTCTTACGTGAAAGACATCTGACATGTAATTTGTCTGAGAACTAAACAGGAACATAAAATAGGTGGAACATTTCTTTCAACTCCGAATGCACTCTTGCCGCATTTACTTACTAAGCAGAAATAGCACTGCTATGCAAAAGCTTCTATGGACGACTTCTGTCAGAAATATATCTTGGTTTTATAAAGAAGTGAGTGGCAGTGACCACTTAACATCAAGTAGACAGCATGCTGCTTTGCTACTTTAATAAGTGTACAATTAAATTTTTATAGAAATTTCCGTTCCCAAAGGGTAAAAACGGACCTGCTCCAGACTGTAATCTTTTGAATCGTGATAGCTAAACAGGAAAAATGATCACAGGTGGCGTATTTTTGTTACCATGAAATACAAAAAAAACAAACACAAAATAAAATTAATATGTCGAGGGCGCTCCCATACAACAACGTAATGGTATGGTGCGCGAGTCCCACTAAGACTTAGCCGGTTTTATTTCTATTTTGTATTATACACATAATAGGTTTCTAACGTCCACCAATTCGCACTTGGCCAGCGCGGTGGACTATGGCCTATAACTCTCAGATTCTGAGAGAAGACCCGTGCTCAGCAGTGGGCCAATAATGGATTGACGACGACAGGTTTCTAACAAAACAAACAATGAATCTTAATTTCACCTTTGTCATATTTTTGTTACGCATTAAACACATTAAATTTGATTAACTACGTCATTTTTGTCCTCCAGAAGAGGTTATACATGAGACTAACCGCATAACTCTATTCCAAATCACAAATCATAATGGAAATGGCTCCATTATGTCGTTGAACCGGCGTAGAACTTCACATAATCGTTACTCAAGATTTCAGAAGCCAAGAGAAATTGTGTATAAGTTTTGCTAGAAATACATAGTACTGAGTTTTCGATCATGTAACGGTTTAATAATATAATAGATGTAGCAAGCGTGTCCATTTGATATTAAGTGGCCTCTGTCGTCCACGGATATGTTTGCTCTGTCTCAAGATGAGACTTATTTTTTTTACTTATTTTAATTAAAATCATAGGTCAACTTATCTTCGTCCCTGTAGTTCCGGGATTGGAATAGGGCTACGGCATTCCCTGCCTGTCGTAAGAGGCGTTTAAGAAGGGCTTCCGAGGTCGCGGGCGGCTAGAGTGGGAGCTCGAACCGTTCGGTCAGGCGACCCTGGGAAGGATGGTGGTATGTGTGGTCGCATACCGTCGTAAAGACTAGACGGAGCGGTGGGCCCAGCCGTCCATCCGAGAGGAGCCCGAGCTCACATAACCCTGCGTCGCTCCCACCGCGTGGGTACTTTTGAAGGTTTCCTCCTCAAGAACAAAAAAAGGTCAACTTATCTTAACTTCTGTGACCAAACTTAGGTAAGATCTTTTAATCTACGGTAGGTTGGTCGCAGAGACTGCTTCGCCTGAGGACTAGCTTGGAACGCCTCTAGTAAGTATTGTTGTTAACATAGAACACAACATCACTTAACGTTGCTATTATTAGTGAGAAATAGGTGAATATATCGGTATCCCCAACTATTGCAGTGTTAGAGAATACTATAGAAGAAAATTATAAGGCTATTATGAAAATACATACATATGTATTTATGACTTTGACATATGCACTGCTAAGTTGTGGCCAAAAAACATTTTTTAATCTGACTGAAGTAGCAAACGAGCATGCACTCCATGGAGCATACATGGTAAGTGGTCACTGTCGCTCATTGACATCGGTGTGCAACTTCAAATGGAACATGGGCTCTATCTGAAGTCAATCACAGACGTGTTGCTACTCTCGAGGACTAGGATGGTCGCCTCATATAAAAGTGTGCCGGCAATCGAAACGCAAGGAATGTTTCACGCTAGAAATAGGTGTGGCGGTGGTACTTCCCCGGTCGAACTACACTGGTTCTACCACCTTGGAAATGCCTCGCACAATATGACGTAGTTGTAGTAAGTTGTAGTGTTTGTACATATTTAAACATTGTCGGTACACCATTCTTAGAAATGTACTTTGTGATAATTGGAGTACCATTAGTTTAAGAAGAGTGGTAATTGTACGACCCTATTACTTTCGTAATAGGCCCTTTTCATGTAGATAGGAAAGGTACTCTGTTTGAATTCCATTTCATTTGTGTAATAATATTTATTTTATGTTTGATAAGGAAAATCTTGATAAGGAAAGTCTTGAAATAAAATATATATAAGATTATATCTTAGGGTTTTGGAAAATAAACAAATGTGTTGCTTTTGAAAATAAGAAACGACATTTCAAGTTTATTATTCCACCAAATCTATCTTTCTTCACAAAATATATTCTGACGTTTTAAAATTTTGACAGACATGTCAAATTAAAAAAAGAACTAAATAATTAAAGAAAACCTATTTTCTTTATATATAATTGACAATTTTATGTAAATGTTGACATTTTTTTTACTTATTTTATTGAAGTAGCAAACGAGTAGGTAGTCCACCCAATGGTAAGTGGTCACCGCTGCCCATGGACACCTTTAAGCAATTTGACATAGAACACCTTTTATCTCGCGCAAGAACATGTTTCACACTAGAAATAAATGCGGTGGTACCTCTCCGGTCAAACTACGATAAATCTAATTTTATATTCTTTTAACGCAGGTTTACGCGTGTGTGTGTGTGTGTTATACCCGCGTGAATTAATCCGCTGCATTTACTTTGCGACCCGCGTGCATGTGACTTATATGAGTCATAAATATATTTGAAACGATAACATACCAGTGGCATATATCCTTACGTAGTCTTAGTCCGTACTCGTGATGAACCTGCGTGATAAAGAAGACTAAGTTCAATTATTATTTTGGTCAATCGTCTACTGATGAGTTGTAATAATTAGATTTAGAATCATAAAAGTCCTATTATAGATGACAGAGTATGTAAACTTGAAATGAAGTACATAGATCGGATACATTTCCAACGCGTACCTGAGTATGAGCAGTGATAGCCTAATGTTTGAATCTTGCCCTCTCGATTGGGAGGCCAAGGTTCAAACTCAGGCACACGCACCACTGATTTATGTGCGTATTAGAAATTAATTATCACTGCTTTTCGGTAAAGGAAAACATCGTGAGGAAACCTACACACCCGAGAGTTTTTAAAAAAGTTCTCGGAGGTGTGTGAAATCCTGCAATTCGCACTTGACCAGCGCGGTGGACTATGGCCTAATCTCTCTCATTCTGATAGAATACCCGTGCCCAGCAGTGGGACAATAAAGGGTCGACGTGAACCTAAGTATGCACAAAGTATTGGTACACATAGTAATGCTTACACACGTCAACATGTACAAACTATCTATCAATGTTTGAAATATTTACGATCGAGGTTAAATCGTGAAATGTAACACTTGTACCTACATTTTATTGCATTGTGCTATCGCTTTGAGATTGAGAGTTATTAAGTGCTACTTTCCAATAAACTAAAATGTATCAAATTGATAAAAGACATTACTTTTAATTAATTTTAAGTAACAATTTAATTCAAACAGACAAGGGGTAAAGGAAGCAACACGGGCCAAAAGATGTCTCCGGTGTGATTAAAGATTAAAATATATTCACACATAAGCTATAAGTTTATTTTGTTAAACCTATTTGTAAACCCACGTTTCCATCCATCCATCCATCAGCCTTTTGATGTCCACTACTAAACATAGGCCTCCCCTAAATGGCGCCACTCCAACCGGTCCTGTGATCCTTCTGAATCCATCGGTTTCCCGCTGTCTTCTTCAGGTCATCGGTCCATCTAGTAGGGGAGCGACCTGTGCTCCTTTTGCCTAAACGTGGCCGCCACTCGAGGACCTTTCTTCCCAATCGGTTATCGGTCCTACGAGCGATGTGGCTGGCCCATTGCCACTTCAGCCTGCTAACCCAGGTTTACTTATTCTGAAACCAAATACAGTAAAATATGGTACTTAAAGTATAGTAGTAAGTAGTAGTATTAAACGATTTTATGTTTTAAGCCCCCTAGTTTAAATCTTAACCACGTACACCTACGTCCCATGAATTAAAAATATTTTCAAATAATTAAAAATTTCACTCCATCTCACCGTCGCGTCGCCCGTTTCAATAACCGTGGAATTCATTCCGAAAGCTCGTCGGTGCTACGATGGAATTCTAGGTATTTTTCTGCGCTCCGGTGGATTGCCTTGTCAGGATTACAATGAGGTCTGGCACGTGTCTAGTGGTTCCCTCTGGGATTTCGGTGTCTTTGTCACGGACATTTTCTTAGGTGTCGTTGAAATTTTTTAGGTGTCGTGAATTATTTAATTTTAATTTAATTTAACCATTTATTTCAGACAATATAAACAAAGATACATGAGTATAATTTAATACAGAGGTCCTTATCATATATACCTTATAGACTAACATATATATCTATATATTTTTATAACTCAATCACATGTTTGCGGCGACGCGAGACGCGGGTCTGGTGACTTCCGGAATTATCTCACTTCATACTTTCATAAAAGCAATAGATTTTTATTTTTGTATCTGACTAAAGTAGTAAACGAGCATGAAGTCCAACTAATATTAGGGTAAGTGGTTACTGTCCTTTTGAAGTGAAACTTCTTTAGGCGCATGAGGGTAAAATTTTTACAGATGAAACGTCACGCCGGTATGCAACGGAAGTGTCGGAAAAGAGAGAGAGAGTGATCGAGACCGATTGAGAGAGAGTAAGACAGGGCGAACGTAGCATGAGCAACTAGCCGTGGAGTGAGAGTAGGGAGCAAGCGAGTGAGAAAGATTGAGAGAAAAAGTGAGACAGAGCGAACGTCGTATCACGCCTTTTTCCCTTCCTCTTAATCTTGGAAATTTAAAGTTTTAGATTTGTATAAATATAAACAAGATTTATAAATTAGTTCGCCAAAGAAGTTTCACTTCTGACATGTGTACTTTGTACGCACGCATGTTTTTTTTATATACAACAGAGGTTCTGTCTGACGGCAATCTCAGTTGCGTTGCTACTCTCGATGACTAAGGTCTAAGACTACTTGCGTTATCTAAAAGTGATCCGTGAACTACTCTTCCACCGAAACGCAAAAACTGCTTCACGCTAGAGATAATTGTGGCGATAGTACTCCTATCGAACTACACAGGTTCGACTACCTGTTGATACTTTTATGCAAGGATAAAATGATGCAAGGCTGATTTAGATATTTTTCCATAAGCGCGTTACTGCTCCGCGACGAAATTCTAAGTATTTTCCAACGCTCCAGTGAATTGTCTTGTCAGAATTAAGATAAGTCCTGTCACGTGTCTAGGTTGGACGGTCCTTTAGAGATTTTGGTGTACTTGTCACGGGTATCTCGTCGGGTGTCATAAGAATTATCTTATTTTCTGATCAGTATAATGCTTAAAAATCGGGTTATATTTCTAAAATTCTGTAAGAGATAAAGTAAGGATTACAATAAGTTCTTTTACGTCGCAGTGTCGTAGGTCATTCTAAAAATTTGGTTGATTTCAAACTTCAGTCTTTTCTACATGTTTTCATTTCTACTTTTCGAGTCCTTATTATCTTGTCGGTATTTTAAAATGTTCATTAGACGATTTGACATATTTTAAGAATATTACGAACAATTCTCAGACATTCTCATGATATTTTCTTTACCTTTTAACACGTGATACTTTTCAATGTCTTTTTGTTTGGATTCCAATCTTCATTACCTAACCTCATCTACCCATTATTGGTCCACTGCTGGGCACGGGTTTTCTCTCAGAATAAGAGAGTTAGGCCATAGTCCACCGCGGTGGCCTAGTGCGAATTGGTGGACTTCACACACCTCCGAGAGCTTTTTTTAAGAACTCTCGGGTGAGTTGGTTTCCTCACGATGTTTTCATTCACCGAAAAGCAGTATTAATTAATTTCAAGCATTATCTAATAATCAGCAGAAACCAGAGATTCTCTCTTTTACTTTTAAATATTTTTACAGTTTTTTTGGTATTTGGTTTGAAACCTTAGTTATCAGAGTAGAAACATGAACCTCTTAACATTTTTACATTTATGTCATACGTACGTGAAGAAAGTTTACTCTTCATACAAGCTCAAGACCGATGCAGCGTGTGTAGTAAAGCAAATTTGCTCACGCGAGACCCTGACCTCGCTAACGTTGTTTACAAGTTGCTTTGTGTCAACGACTACATAAGCTGTCTCGTTTGTGTATTGGGAATATCATAGAATAGACAAAAATTGCCGAGCATATGAATTGCGACAAAACAATGAAATTGATTGTTTATCGATAATGAGTTACTCTTTGTAAGCCTATTGCTGTCCCGTATGCGTTCTTTGTGATTTGCGCCGTTTTTTTATTTATTTATTTATTTGCATGGACATGGGTACACAGAATGTTCTACAGTAAAACGTTATATAAATATACATATCAGTTCGCCAAGACCCACTTGTCAAGGCATGCAAATTTATAAAATATAGAAATTTAAATTATATTAATGTATAATTATCATTATTATTATATAATCAGATAAATCATTAATATAATCAAATTATTGCAATATTTAATTTATAATAAAAGTATTATGTCAATCAATAAAATCTTTGTCAAATTCAGATACCTAATAAATTACACACAATTCAATATCGTACAATGTCATCTATCTTCTTCTTCTATCTATCTTCTATCTATCTTCTTCTATCTTCTATACTATAATAAATCTGTAAGAGGTCGCTGTCTGTACATGGAATAAATTTAGGTGAAAACCATTTCTAGAGGTCTTTAATACGATATAGAACCCAAAATAATGGTTTTTAGAAATCTTTTCTGTTTGTCTGTTTGTCTGTTTGTCTGTTTATCTGTTTGTCTGTTTGTCTGTTTGTCTGTGTGTTTGAAAACGCTAATCTCAGAAACGGCTTATCCAATTTGAATATAATTTTCACTGATGTGTTGTGGGAAACTTCACTTAACATTTAGTGTTTATTTTATGTAAATCGGTTTATAAATAAAAAAGTTATGTCAATTTAAAACTACGCAGTATTTATTCTGTGTTCGATGAGTGTTAACACGATACGTAACTGCATAGTTGAATTGGTTGAAACTAAACATGTTATGGTCTGTAAAATGTATTCCTTTGTTATGTATTTTTTATTGGTTATGTGTGTACCATGTTATTTGATACTTTACAAATCTATATCTCTATATCTATATATACTTATATAAAAACGACAGGATGCTCTCTCACTCATCTTTTGAATAAACATCGTAGAGCCTAAACTGCTAAAGATACGAATATAATTTTTACTAAGGGTTCCTTTTATGACGTAGACGTCAGTTAAGAATGAATTTTCTGATCCCCCCCCCCCCCCAAGTTAACCCAAATAGGAGATGTAAGTTTGTATGAAAGTCAGTCAATTTTGAGGGAGGCCACCTCAATAAAATTTAGTATTTCGCTTTGATTTTTGTGTTAAATCATAGTTTTAAACCGACTTCCAAAAAGGAAGAGGTTATCAATTCGTCTGTATTTTTTTTTAAATTTTATATTTGTTACTCGATTTCTCCGCACTGGGTGAACGGATTTGGATGATTTTTTTTTCATTTGAAAGGTAGTGCGTGTCGTCGGGTCCCATTTATTTTTAGTTCACTTTTGACAGTGGCATCCATAAGAAAAGCGCATAAGTCTGATATTTGCATTAACGATGTGCGCGATAAATAGATGAATAACTCAATTTCCCGCCAACCGATTTTGATGATTTTTCTTTTATTTGAAAGAATGTACTTCAAGGGTACTCTGATGAGTTTGATACGGTTCTGATCACAGGATCCATTTCCATGAAGCAAATTAACGAAATTAGCGATACTCGGCCAAACCTAAGCTGTAGGAGTCCAATTGGGTTGAATGTAGAATGAGATTACTAAGCAAAAAAAATAGAAGTTGAAGGTCAATTTTTTTAGGAAAAAAATTGACCTTCAACTCTTCAATCCTGATGATGCAGGGGTACTGCTAGCCTGAACCGTAGAAATAAATTTGTTTTTATGGATATATAATAAGATTGTTAAACAAATTCGTGGGACAAAAATTTGATCTTCAACTCCTCAACCCTGATGATGTAAGGGTATTTTAAGACTAAACCGTAAGAGATGGCTATTTGGTACTTACGGTTATGTAATAAAAATACCAAGCAAAGATGAACGGTAAAAATTTTGACCTTCAACTCCTCAACCCTGATGATGAAGGGTTATTTCAAGCCATAGCCATAGGAGATGGCCATTTAATGCTTTCGGGTATGTAATATGATTACTAAGCAAAGACACAAAATGAAAATTTCGACCTTCAACTCCTCACCCCTGATGATGCAGGATACTGCTAGCCTAAACTATACGAGATGGGCATTTGGTGCTTTCAGGTATTTAATATAATTACTAAGCAAAGACAAATGATGACAATTTTGACCTCTAACTCCTCAACCCTGATTATGCACGGGTGCTTCAAGCCTAAGCCATAGAAGTTAGCTATTTAGTGCTTTCGGGTATATAATATAATTACTAAGCAAAAACACAAGATGAAAATTTCGATCTTCAACTCCTCAAGCCTGATGATGCAGGGTACTGCAAGCCTAAGCCATAGGAGTTGGCCATTTAATGCTTTCGGGTATTTAATATAATTACTAAGCAAAGACACAAGATGAAAACTTTGACCATCATCTCCTCAACCCTGATGATGCAGGGGTGCTTCAAGCCTAAGCCATAGAAGTTAGCTATTTAGTGCTTTGGGGTATGTAATATAATTAGCAAAGACACAAGATGAAAATTTCGATCTTCAACTCCTCAAGCCTGATGATGCAGGGTACTGCAAGCCTAAGCCATAGGAGTTGGCCATTTAATGCTTTCGGGTATGTAATATAATTACTAAGCAAAGACACATGATGACAATTTCGACCATAAGCTCCTCAGCCCTGATGATGCAGGATACTGCAAGCCCAAGCTATAGAAGTTGGCTCGCAAGTGCTTACGTATAGGTAATAAGAATACTAAACAAAGACGCGGGATATTTTTTTACCTTCAACTCCTCCCTGATGATGCGGGATAGTGCAAGCCTAAATTATAAAAGGTAGTCACATAATGCTTACGGTTGTTTTTAGTATATATTATGAGTTTAATGACAGCTCATTAAACTGAAATGTGATTAATAAATTAAACTTCAATTCATCAACCCTGATAATCTAAGTACACAACCTACTTAAGCCGTATGAGTTTGGTACTTATTGATTACAATACATTACGACCCGTTCCTGAGAGAACATTATGATGAAAAGTGTCACTTTGAATACCTAAATCCTGAAAATGCAGGAGTATTGTCATGTTATTATTAAGAGTTGGATTTAGCTGTAGCTTTTTAAACAGGATGGGTTAGGTTAGGTTGGAACATAAAAGAAAACATAAAAAATAAGCGAGCAGGGTGCGGCAGCGCCCTGCAAGCGGGTGCGCCCTGTTCGTATGAATTGTAAAAGTGTTTTGATTCTGTCTTCTGCTTTACAAAGAACAATTTACGCGCACAAATAGCCCGATGCACCTCTAAAAGATCTTATCTTTGACCACATGAAACAAAATATGAACTTAGAATATATGTCGCTGTTCAGTGATATTCCAATTTTCTAAAGATTTAAGTAGATAATAGTGCTTTGTTTCCCGGAAAAGTCAAAATCAATCTTTATATCGATACGTCTTCGTTCAAATGCGGAGGAGTTGGTTGAAAAAGTATATCCCGATATCTATACTAATATATAAAGCTGAAGAGTTTGTTTGTTTGAACGCGCTAATCTCAGGAACTACTGGTTCGAATTTAAAAATTATTTTTGTATTGAATAGACCATTTATCGAGAAAGGCTTTAGGCTATATAACATCACGATGCAACTATTAGGAGCGAAGAAATAATGGAAAATGTGAAAAAAACGGGGCAAATTATTCATCCTTGAGGGCTTCCGTTGCGTGCGCTGCGAAAACGGTACAAGATACCAAAAATATATGTATGAAACAATTATTTCTCTTGAAATGATCTAAAAAAATGTCCGCGACAGTATATGTCTATCTTTTAAGATTAACTCACTAGAACCGTTTTCATGGTAATCAAATTCGGTCGAAATTAGTTAAGAGTTGTATCAACGTAATAATATTAATATTTGTCCAAATAAATGTGTTGTTGATTAAGAGTATTTAATTGTGAACAAAATTGTCTTTGACATCACTTAATTTCAATGATTATCTTAGAAGATATAGATCTTAGAGATCTTGCGTCGTTTTATCGTCGTGTAATAATACTTTTTAAATACTATTTGATTTTGTTTTACGGATATTTTGTTTTAGGTTCTAATAATTTCACAATTATTTTTTTATATATGAGCTATATGAGTTAGCTATGTTCTTTTCAAAACTAAATTGTCTAAAATAATAATAGAAAATGAAACGGACAAAGTCGTGGGTAACAGCTATAATTTATAAAGCTGAGGAGGTTGTTTGCAAAAATAAATTATGCCCAAAATAACTATTCCACGCGGACGAAGTCGCGGGCACAGCTAGTATGAAATATATTAGAAATACTAACATCTGTTAAGTAGCGTCAAAAAATAACAATATCTGATCTCGATTAAAAATATTATATTATGACATTATTACAATTAAAGAAATCTGCAAGTGAATAAAATCGATGTATGATTAGAAATTCGTACAGCATTATTTTAAATCTTAGAAGAGGCAAGTCTTTTAGAGAGTCTGGTAAGTTGTTAAATATACGAACACACATATAATAACAATTTCTTTTAATAGACCAGTCTTCATTGCCTTCAATTATTAGTTTTTTAGGCCCACGACATCTGTTACTAAGTATAAATTTATCGCTGTGTTTTCTTACAAAATTCTCAACCTCATAAATATACATACAGGCTAGTGGTAATATCCGGAATTCCTTAAATAATGAACGGCATGATTCTCACGGAGGTGCACCATCTATAGCCCGCACACATCTTTTTTGTGCCAGAAATACACTATTAATATGTGACGAATTACCCCATATCACAAGGCCATATCTTAAAGTCGAGGCAACGTAGCCATGGTAAGCCATGAGCGTCATTTTGCGATCGTTGTTGTTTTGCTAAGTCGTCGAAGTACATAGACAAATCTATTGACTTTGGAGCAAACATTTTCAATGTGATTCTTCCAGTTACAATATTTATCTATTTCAATACCTAGAAACTTAGTTGAGCTTACGGAATCAAGTAGTATCGCCACTCCTATTTTTAGCGTGAAGCATTTTTTGCGTTTCGAAGAAAGGGTGTGGTTGCCGGCACACTATGTCCATGGGGGATGGTGACCACTTACTATAGGTGGACGGCATGCTCGGTGCATCAGTTAAAAAATATAACTGAGAAGACAGACGAGTTTAAGCTGTAGTCCACAGAATAGACTGAGTGCAGGCAGTTTAAATGCACATAAATGTATATGTATACAAAATAATATATAGGTATTTATTACTAAGAATACATATTTACGTAATTAATTATTGCAAACTAATAATATAGCATTATGTATAACGGCTTCGTTTGACATTCGTAATGATAGTGAATTAATTCAATTATACGGTTTCAGGAATAATGTCCATTTCCTGCCATAATGTCTATTTGCATGATTTCAACGATATTATATTAGTACAAGTTACAATGTACATGACAACTCCATTATTTCTTGACCTAATTACACAAAATAATAATAATAGTTACAATTTCTTAACAGTAGTAAAACTATTGTATTATCCTATTTTGAAGGGATGCATTGATGAAAACGTAAACGCGTTTTGCCTGTGGTGTACTTATGATTTTTGAAGTGAAACTTCTTTATCGGGGTTGGAAAAAAATTTAGTATAACATTTTTTCGTTACGCGCCATCTTTTTCTGTTACGCGCCATCTTTTTATTATCCCTACCACGCGTGATATTAGATAGATTATTATCGATTAGATTATTAGATAAAGTTTAATAAAAGCCTTTTATTAAACTTTATCTAATTTAACTTTATTTGACCAATTTCTGTAAAGTTGCATATAGTAAATTATTTTTTGAAAAATAACGTCATAAAGAAGTTTCACTTCTTACGAGTGTACGCTAGTACACGCACACATTTTTTTGTGTACTTCGTTATGTGTTAAGTAATTGTGGCAGATAGATGTAACAATTTTGTCTGAAGAGAACTGTATATCGCAAGATTCTTAAGTCCCGCAAAGCCGCTAACCATTGTATCTAATGTAGGATTACTGTGTATGCTATTGAAATGTTGCAAAAGTATAAATCCGTGCTCAAAGCGATATTTATTTCGCCCTGGAGCAACACTCACGCCTCTCACATGTATCGTAACCACATTTATTAGTTTGAGTACTAAGTTCTATTTTATAAACTACTAGCTGTACCCTTCACCCTGTAGTGGGGGAGTAGTATACGGCTACGGTATCCCCAGTCTGTCGTAAGAGGCGACTATTGGAGCCTGTGGGGTTGCGGACGGTTAGAGTGGGAGCTCGAACCGTCCAACAAGCAACCCCGAGAAGGACGGCGGGATGTGTGGCTGCATCTCGCCGTAAGCACCGGATGGTGAAGGGGGATGGTACACGTCCCCCAAGAGATGAGCCCGTGAGGGGCGCTGCGCTAGGGGACACCGGTTCGTTCCGTTGGAGTTTCGAGTCCCCTACTACAAGCGCTGAGGAAGGCCACCGAGGAGGTTTTTAGTGGGTAAAAATCCCACATAACCCGAAGTCTCTCCCAAGACTTCGGTGTACCTTTTGAAGGTTTCCTCCCCGTAACAAAAAAAAGCTGTACACTGCGCGCGTTGCTACACCATTAACTAAAAAAAAATGGAATGGAAGCGGAATGAGATTTCTCCTGTAAGAAAGGTCGCATCAACCCATTATTGGCCCACTGCTGGGCACGGGTCTTCTCCCAGAATGAGAGAGTGAAAGAAAGGTCACTCCTCTAGTATTACAAATAAGTGACGGTGACTGCTTTTAATCAGGTGGTCCGTCAGCCTACGTTTAGGTACAAATATAAAAGAAAATACACTGATTTTACCTGCTGAACTAGGTTGGGTTCTAGTACATTTAGAATTTATTGCCCACCGAAGAAACATTCATTCATATAATCTCCGTTTAGGTATTTTCTTAGCGCTACAAAACATAAAATATTTTTTGAGCGAAAGTAAACGACAATAAGCACATATTTACGAGTGTCGTACACATTCGTGTTGGCTAAAATAGGATAGTCGAATCTAATCATAGTTTATCCCCTAATCTGGTCATGGTGCTGATATGGTATGGATCACGTACTAAATCTAATCGGATAACTCTGGAATTAGGTTTAACATGATGTCGACGATCTGTCAGTATGTCATATAATATTTAGCTGGATATGTATAGCGATACGTATATGTACTTTATTTTAGTTACAGTTTGCCTGTATTTTATGTATATGAAAATTAAAACAGAAAAAGAGCATACAGTAAAATGAAATGAAATGTCTTTATTTTGCATAGGCCTACGAAGGCGCTTACAAATTGTCAGTTACATATTTTTTTACACTACTACGGGATCGGAACACGACCTCTACTGAAAGGATTCGGCAAGAAACTCAGTGGGTTTGTCTTTTTGAGTCCACCTGATAGCAAGTGGTATCTGCTACCATGGACATCTGTAAGAAACTTTATACAGAACATGAGTTCTATCTTGACGGTCTACGTGGCGGAGAGGTTACCTTGCCGGTCTGACATGCAGTGGGTTCCGGGTCCGATCCCCAGCCAGACAGACAGGTATCTGAATGATGTATTTTGATTCTTGCTCTGGGTCTGGGTGTTTGTGCATTCGTCACTGTGTGTGTGTGGTACCTAAGACACAGGAGAAAATCCTACTACGGTGTAGAAATCATTTGTCTGGGGTAAATCACAGATCTCCTCATATAGAAGTGGGCCGGCAACCACACCTTTCTGCCAAAACGTAAGAATTTCTTTACGCTAGTAAAAAGTGTGTTGGTGCCAACTCATTATTGTCCCACTGCTGAGCACAGGTCTTGTCCCAGAATGAGAGCGTTTAAGGCCATAGTCCACCGCGCAAGCCAAGTGCGAATTGGTGGACTTTACACACCTGCGAGAACTTTTTTTTTATAAAGACCTCTCGGGTATGTAGTTTTACCTCACGATGTTTTCCTTCACCGAAACGTGAACCGAATTACACCGATATGTGTGTTACTACTTCACAATCTCATAAAATGCTGCTTTGCGGCGTCTTAGAACTAGTTAGACAGATAATCTAGTTAGTAAGTTACATAGACTTAGATCTCTGCTTTCATCAGTGCAACTTAAATAAGTTTATCCATACTGTACAGCTTAAGAAGGACGATAAGTCACAATTCTGATATTCTCTTTTTTTAACACAAAGACTTGTCTCAGTTTCTATTTTATTTTATATTTTCCGCGCTTGTTATGCTTTATGGGTCATGTTTGACAATTGTATTCGAAAGTCTATGATAAAAACGCAGTGGAAATGTTTGCATAAAATCTATTCTGTTCACTCAAGCTGACTTGAAAACAGAAAAAATATGTATTTTTATTCTAGTTTTGTGAAGAATAGATAATGATGATTTGTATGACAAAATATATAAAAGGTATGATGACGACTACTTTCGTGCAACGAGAGCAGTGAGAAAAGCGCAATGCGCCCGACCATAGTATTTTGATATTAAATGTGAGATAAATTGTCGGCCCTTCAGGGCACTCTAAGGATGGCGACCCTGGGCACTGGCCCCGAGTGCCCTTATGGTAAAGACGGCATTGCCCACCAGTGGTTACTTTTGTGTGAGAAAGTAACAGTCACACATACATTCTCATTAACTTTTGCATTTATACTATTATAAATAAGATTTTTCTCTCATTATCTTATATTTTTGTATATATGTATGTAACAAAATAGTATTTATATTAAAATCAAAAATCAATGAAAGTCAGAAATCCGCAGTGCGACGTTTTCCACGGAGTTTCCTTATCGGGTTGTTACGGAGAATAGTAGACTACAGAAGATTTTTGTAGCCTCCTAACTTGCTTACGCTAAGCGACGTTATTGTTGGGAATTCAAAGAAAGTGAAATACTCAGGAAATGTAGTTGAATAAAAACGACCTTTAATTTGCCGCTAAGTCTATAAATAGAACACCTAGTTGGTTGTCAGACAGTTGATTGTCTTGAAGATAAGCATACTTATAATATGGAAATTAGTAAAAATACTTCTTTATTAAGTAACAACTGTGCCATCGTAATATATACGCAGCAGCAGCCACGCGGCAGTTATAGCCTAATAGTTGAAACTTGCCCTCTCGATTGGCAGGTCCCAGGTTCAAACCCAGGCACACATCACTGATTTTTATAAAATTATGTGCGTATTAAAAATTAATGATCACTGAGTTTCGGCGAAGCAAAACATCGTGGGGAAACCTACACACCCGAGAGTTCTTTAAAAAAAAAGTTACGTACACGGGTAGAAATGAGTATATTTTTGATGTAAGATGGTCTAACCTTAACGAAAACTTCAGTTAAGGTGATTATTGTTAGTAAATAGTGTAATTATCATTAATAAGAATAAAATGGATCCCTAACGTCTTTACACAAAAATATATTCGTTTATCAAACCTAATATTTTAACTGCGATGTCAATAAGGAGACATTTGAAAAAAACACTTCAACTTGTTTATCTCAAAACTATCCTTTAGCAAATTGCATGATCTATAACGTCGGCAGAATTGAGTAGAAAGTTTTAAGTAAAAGTTCGGAATTGGATAGGTGACTTACATAAATCTTATGGATGCTTTCATGCTCCGGGGAACATGTTAAGGGTACGACTTATCGTTGGATAGTTGTAGTTAAAAGTGAAGGCCTTATGGACTGATTATAAATGTAAGAATTGATAACTAGTTCGTATCTTACTACTGTACGTAATGTCGTCAACCCATTACTGTCCCACTGCTGGGCACAGGTTTTCACTCGGAATGAGAGAGTTTAGGCCATAGTCCACCGCGCTGGCCAAGTGCGAATTGGTGGACTTCACACACCTCCGAGAACTTTTTTTTTTAAACTCTCAGGTGTGTAGGTTTCCTTACGATGTTTTCCTTCACCGAAAAGCAGTGATAATTAATGTATAATACGCACATAAATCAGTGGTGCGTGCCTGGGTTTGAACCTCGGACCTCCCGATCGATAGGCCAATTTTATTAACCATTAGGCTATCAATGCTCTATACGGTACGTAACAGTTGTCAAATATGCTACAGATTTTGGCCCCTTCTTTTTATTTATGTTAAAAGTAGTCGGCCAATCTGTAATTAATCCTCGTAAGATTGAAGTCCTACCTAAGATCGATTACGTATGCGTGGTTACTCCGAGGACTACTTATATGTGTCCCGTATTACACTTCAAAATTGATCACAGTAGCGGTTAAAACTGTTGGTATAAGGCAAAAATACGTGTGACGGTGGTACCTCTGGAATTCATACCGCACAGTGGAACATAGAAAGTGTGAGAATATTACGAATTTTCTTAAGAATTTTGTCGCTGTAAAGCTGCATACCTCGTATGCAAAAAGGTTGGTCAGAATTTTTAACTGCAAACTTCTGGTATGACGGCTAGAATGGGTCATGTGAGGTTCTGAATATTAATTATTCCACGTTTGACCGGATTATCGGCTTAACCCTTTGAATTTGCCTTAATGTTGCCCAAGTGGTTTTATTTTAAACCACTAAGGTTAAAACCACTTAGTAATCAGTAATCAGTCATTTATTGCGTAAGTACAGGTATACATGTGGATATATCATATATTTACAATCATAGTTCTCCGTACATGCCCAAAGGGCGTGCAATTTTCCATATTAATAAATTAGTCAAATTATAATAATCTTAATAACAATCTTATATTAATATAAGATTATTATATATGTTGATTTTTTTGTGATGCAACTCTTAAATATATTAAATGAATTTAATGCAATATTCAATTGCTTTAAATCTGTTTAACTTATTAATTTAAGATTTTATGGGTTTACTCCTTTCTAACCAATATAGATTTAGAAAATTGAACATATTTCGACACTAAAATAGATTAATTTCATTAATAATTTTAATTATTTCATATTTTGTCATATTCAAATTAATAAATTATATTAGATAGAATAAGTTATATTTAATATGATTATATTTTTCAGGCGCCATATGTCGGCAAAAAAAAACATGCGTGCGTACAAAGTACACATGTCAGAAATGAAACTTCTTTGGCGAACTAATTTATAAATCTTGTTTATATTTATACAAATCCAAAACTTTAAATTTCCAAGATTAAGAGGAAGGGAAAAAGGCGTGATACGACGTTCGCTCTGTCTCACTTTTTCTCTCAATCTTTCTCACTCGCTTGCTACCTACTCTCACTCCACGGCTAGTTGCTCATGCTACGTTCGCCCTGTCTTACTCTCTCTCAATCGGTCTCGATCACTCTCTCTCTCTTTTCCGACACTTCCGTTGCATACAGGCGTGACGTTTCATCTGTAAAAATTTTACCCTCATGCGCCTAAAGAAGTTTCACTTCAAAAATAAAATAGATTATGCTTTAACGATTATACATATAAATTTAATGGAATAAATACTCATTCTAATAGATTTATTTCATTTAGAAACGTATTCTAATGAAAATAAATAGAATTATTTTAGTACATAAAAGAAATACTACCATTTTTTTTAATATTCTCAGTATATGTACTTGTATTAGGTACTACTGCAATATAAATTATATTTTATAGACATTATATCTAAATATATACTTTTGAATACAATTAACTGTGATTATTTTATTGTTTCAGGTGGGTTTACCGAAATAAAGGCTAAGTATTTTCATTTATTTAAAAATTAAATATTGTTTACACGAAAACATTGTAAATCTTGAGTAGACTTCTATTTCAACATAAACACATTTCTGGTTCTAGATATAATTTAAAACTTCTAAGATTAAAGTTTTACAAATTGAAGAGTACCTCGTTAGTTAGAGTTAGAATTCAAGTACTCTTAAAGCCTTTTCAGAGTAACGAGCTAACTTTTACACTTTCAAAATAGTGTGAGTACGAAGATTTTATTTAGATTGCCTCGAAATATCTCATTAAGAGCTTGAATTAGGTGCTTATTTTAGTACTTAAGGGTCTCCGTTAATAAAATTAAAATAATAAGATAAATTATACGACGAATACCTATACATATCTTTTTTTAGGTAGTCAAAAATATTGGTATAGAAAAATATGTTCCATTTTATTTCTTTATTTTCGCGCAATTTCAGTTATTGTGCACTTTAATTTTATTGTCTAATCACAGGGTAATAAATAACTAAAATCGTAGTTTATTACTTATTTATTTATCACTGCTTTTCGGTGAAGGAAAACACCGTGAGGAAACCTACACACCCGAGAGTTCTTTAAAAAAAAAAGTTCTCGGAGGTGTGTGAAGTCCACCAATTCGCACATGGCCAGCGCGGTGGACTATGGCCTAAGCTCTCTCATTCCGAGAGAAGACCCGTGCCCAGCAGTGAGACAGTAATGGGTTGACGACGTATCATCCTGAATTGAATTACGTCACAAAACAATTGCATATTAACTTATTACAATAAATAACCTTATCATTGATCCGTATGACTATACTTTGCATATAATTAAAAATAAATAGAGGATTGAAAATATGACGGATCGGCTACCGCACGTTTCTATTCTGTCTCTTTGTTTGTCTATGAGTTTGAAGTCAAACTAAAGCTACTGAATTTAATTTAAATGATTGAAATATTTGAATAATGCCTAAGATAACATTTCATTTTTATTTCAAAGAAAGCAAAAAGAAAGAAAGCAAGAAATATTTCTGTAAAAAATACTACAACATAATGTGGCATAATTAACAGCATACATTTAACATACCATTACATTATTTTTTTAAATTATTTCAATAATTTCCATCTACTTTATCTAAAGTTATTTCAATTAAAAGTTATGTAAGGTATTTTTGAACGTGAGTAAACTGAGGGGCTCATCTAACGAACAAAACAATTTTAATATTAAAAAATATTTTGCTTTGAGTAGGTAAATAAAAGTTATATCGCTCTATCTTCATAACTTCACATAAAAATAATAGGCATAACATTATATTTATGTGAAATTTCTTAATAGAGTTGTATAACATTTTTGATGTAGTTGTCGTTTTTATTGTACCTTGTTAAACCTCCACTTAAGGTAATATTTAATTTTAATTTCGCTACGAGCTACCTCTCAAAATTAGGAAGCTGAAGTGGCAATGGGCCGGCTTCATCGCTCGTAGGACCGATAACCAATGGGAAAGAAAGGTCCTCGAGTGGCGACCACGTTTAGGCAAAAGGAGTAAAGGTCGCCCCCTACCAGCTGGACCGATGACCTGAAGAAGACAGCGGGAAACCGTTGGATTCAGGGGGCACAGGAACGGTTGGTGTGGCGCCATTTAGGGGAGGCCTTTTTTTTTTTATTCTCGAGGGGGAATCCTTCAAAAGGTACCCGACGCCGGAGGAAGCGACGCAGGGTTATGTGGAATTTTTACCGCACTAAAATCCCCCCCGTTGTCCGTCCTCAGCGCTATAAAGAGGACTCCGGGTACTCGGTCCGACCGCAACCGGAATCCTCTGAGCGCGTTGCCTCATCGGGCTCCTCCCAGATGGGTGGCTGGGCAGACCGCTCCGTCTAGTCTTTACGACGGCATGCGACCACATATACCGCCGTCCTTCCCGGGATCGCCTGACCGAACGGCGGTTCGAGCTCCCACTCTAGCCGCCTGCAACCCCGGAAGCCCCTTTTAGTCGCCTCTTACGACAGGCAGGGGATGCCGTAGCCCTATTCTGATCCCGGAACTACAGGGACGGTTTAGGGGAGGCCTATGTTCAGCAGACCTCAAAGGGCTGATGGATGGATGGAAGGTAATATAAAGAACAAAATATATGTTTTGTTAAGCTTCTCTTTACTAGATATGATTTTATTCTGTACATAAAGGTATAGAGGAAATTATATGTAAGTAGTCTGTGTCACATTATTTGAAGTTGTTGGCTTCCGCACTATCTCTGCGGTTTCATTGCTCCGGTTTTAACAGCTTTCCTGAGAGCTTGTATTTCCCTTTCCTATTTGAGTTGAGTGCAAAAACATGCATAAGGCTTAAAGAATGCGCTGCAAATACATAATGGCCAGTTTAATGTCCCAACCACTGGGAAGAGGAACAATGAAATGAGTTTAAATTCTGTTGGAGTTTCGTATAGTTTGTTTCATTACCAGGGCGACTTATCCTAGCATTAGCAGTATCTGCGTAATTTCTTTACTGTCGTATAGGCTTCTTCTCTTTAAGTAAGGGACTTAGGCTATAATTTACTGCCTGGTCCAAATGCGAATTGTTAGACTTCATAAAGCAGCAACAGAAACAAATTCTTCTGATTGTCTTCAAACAGGAGGAAAACCATGGTTTTGTTGGTGGTATTTACGTCCTTACTCTCTTGTTTTTCTATGCATGAGCACCGTATTATAAAGGGTGTGGTTGCCGGCACACTTCTATATTAGGTGACCATCCTAGTTCTCGGGAGTAGCAACGCGTCTGTAATTGACTTCAGATAGAACCCATTTTCTATTTGAAGTTGCTTACAGGTGTCCATGAGCGGCAGTGACCATTTACCATCAGATGGACTGCATACTCGTTTGCTACTTCAATCAGATAAAAAAAAAATGTAACCCACGCCACTGTAAATTGCAAAATGTCGTTGGATTCGGAACGCGATATTATGGTGTTCAAATCCTACAAGCCGTTTGCCCTGTAGTGCTAAAAAATTGACATACATACGTTTGAAAGAAGAAGATATTGATTTATTTAATTATATATTATACTGATGACCTGAAGAAGACGGCGGGTAACCGCTGGATTCAGATGGCTCCGGACCGGTCGAAGTGGCGCAGATTACTGGAGGCCTATGTCCAGCCGTGGACTTTCAAAGGCTGATGGATGGACGGATGGATACGTTTGAAAACTATCAGTAGGGCACGAGTTGACGAATATACCATACATACGACAATATTATATTCGTAACGTTAAAAAAATTGCAATGCCTGGAATATATTGCTAATTTTTTTGCCTATGTTTTAAAGATTTATTTATGTTTAATCATTCAACATTACCTCATAGTGATATAACAGCATTGCCCCCGAAATACCCTTTGAAGTAGATGCCAAGATGTTGTAGACGATTATCGAATAAAGCCAGAATACGATGTTTCAATGACTATAACTTTATTTTTGTATACATACGTGAGCAGTGATAGCC
Source organism: Spicauda simplicius (assembly GCA_949699795.1). NCBI lineage: Eukaryota > Metazoa > Arthropoda > Insecta > Lepidoptera > Hesperiidae > Spicauda > Spicauda simplicius. The sequence continues at coordinate 5,412,361 of OX453059.1, read as the reverse complement.
TAATGGTTAAAACTTTCCTTCTCGATCGGGAGGACCGTGGTTCAAACCCAGGCATGCACACTGATTTATGTGCGTATTAGAAATTAATTATCACTGCTTTTCGGTGAAGGAAAACATCGTGAGGAAACCTACACACCCGAAAGTGCTTAAAAAAGTTCTCGGAGGTGTGTGAAGTCCACCAATTCGCACTTGGCCAGCGCGGTGGACCATGACCTATAATTCTCTCATTCCGAGAGAAGACCCGTGCCCAGCAGTGGGACAATAACGGGTTGACGACGACGTATAGTTATTTCTCAGCCACACTACATATAATGCAACTGCGTGGGCTAATGTTTTTTAACTGACTGAAGTAGCAAACGAGCATGCAGTCCACCTGATGGTAAGTGGTCACTGCCGCCCATGGACAACTGTAATCAACTTCATACAGAACATGGGTTCCATTTGAAGTCAATCACAGATGCGTGACTACTTCCAAGGATTATGTTGGTTGCCTCATGTAAAAGTGTGCCGGCAACCACACCCTTCCATCGAAACGCAAGAAATGCTTCACGCTAGAAATAGATGCGGATAGTGTATGAAAGAGAATCATATTATTCATATAGACCATACGTTACCCTCTAATTCAACAGTCGTATACCCTTGCTGGCCATGTTGCAAGCCTAATGCAACTAAAAGCACCATGTATAAGGTCCGTTATTCTTGAGTAAAGATACGTTTTATAGACATCACGTAGCTTGATTGCTTTTGACTTTTATCGCTGCTGTGCGGTGTGGTAGTGGTACATGTGAATAGACAGTACATATTATAAAGCTACAGATATTGCTCTAATAAAGTAATAATAATAATACTGTATTGACCAATAACATTGTACATAATATGGACTTATGTATTACAACAATCACATAGTGATATATATATACCTTGATAGTGACATAATTATTCCTAAAGTAACATAAGTACTGTGAACTCTGGGACCCATTGTAAAATACCCATGTGAAGTACCCAAAATAAAATTCTATTAAGCCGGTTTTCGCCTTGAAATGAGACGGATCTTAAGAAGCATCTGCCTGAACGGAACCTGGTATGAACGTCATTAGTGATCAATCATTTTTCCCAGCCAACCTCTTAGAAAGTAATGGATTCTTACATTATATCGTACAGTGACAATAGAAGATTGATATCAAAAATTACACGCTCGAGCTGTGAGCTATGTCGACACGAGATAGTTAATTATATACTTAACTGGTATAGAAATAACTCGTTTAACTAACACCGTAATTGATGGCCTTAATAGTCTTTTCTCAGCAATTGAGATGATTGTGCTTGATACAGTTACAGCTGCTTTTACAAATAGAGCGTCAAGTAAACATCGCTTTGTGACATCTTTTTTTGTGATGCGAATATTTTTTGTATAGGCCAAACATTATATTCATAAATGTTTTCTTTACTCATAGTCCCACTCTAAGTTTTTTCTGTCAGGAATACCATGGATACGCATAAGATGAAGACGAAATCATAAACATTTGGGTGTTTGAAACTATTCTCTCATTATTTAGATATTTGGCCAGGGATCGAACCCAAAACGTATTGCGTGTCAGAACAGTATGGTGGCTACTCCGCCACAATATTTAATAATGTATTTTTTATACTTTTAAAATACCGAATTGCTGAAGACGAAGTGAAAGCTAAGAGCGTTCTTTACAGTTAACGTTAGGAACAAACATATACCATCTAGTCTATGTTTATAAAAGCTTAATAATTAAAGGCATATATATTACGCGTTTATAAGATACAGTGTACGTTCGGAAAACATTTAAACTTTTCCGATTACATAACCACAGTAATGGCCTCTTAACAAAAAAACTGCTATAATAATATGTACGTTTTGGTGAATATCATAATGTAGAAGAATATTAAAATCTGTACCATCACAAAGAATTTGGCTAGCTCACAACTTCGTCGAAATGGGAATTTTTCCACGGAATGCTAGACAGTGTAATTTATTGAATTAATGACCGTTTTTACAGAATCCTTGGCACAGTTATAGACAGTTCATTGGAGTTCAGACAGGTTATATAATCATGCTCGGTTGCTTGACGGGACTCATTCGAACTTAAGGTTAAGATTTTAGGAACTTATTTTATTTGAGTGCTGTAGCTAAACAGTGCAAAGAAACTTGCAAACGAGCATGCAGTTTACCTTACGGTAAGTGGTCACTGCCGCCCATGGACATCTGTAAACAACTTTATAAAACTGGGGCTCTAACTGATGTCAATCATAAATGATTATGATGAATTGGTGGGAGGCAATCCCACCCTTCTAGTGGAACGCAAGAACAGCTTCACGCTAAAATATAAAAAAACATGCGGGGCGTGGGGACTGCCACGGTAAAGCTATTGCATAACATTTTTTATCAACTTATACAATTGTAATTATTTATTTATTTATGAAGTATTTTTTTCTTTGATACTATACAATACTTTCTCACAAACAGCTGCTTACATATTCGTCCGATTCCCGAGCAGCTCATCTCGATCCGTGCGAGCTTCGTACTGTCGTACCATATACATAGTTAAGTGAACAGTTATAGCGATGGTACTTCCTCAAAATAGTCTATCTACCACCTTGCTAAAATTAACATTTGTTAACATGTTAAATGATTAATAAAAAGAAGCAAATAACACTAACAATTAAAGCAAACAATAAAAAAATCAAATAACACAAACATATAAAAACCTAAAGTTGTTTGTACATAGTACGCAATATTATTTGCGCTTAATAAAATAGACTTTCACATAGGTCGTCCATTTAAATTATCGTTAACCAAGTTATGTCGAATATTGCTATTGTTGCTTTCAGTAGAATGACGCCATACACAATTTAAATCGTTATTGATTTTTCGTAAAATTTCCATGTTTTACAGTTGCAATTATGTATTCGATGGCTCAGCCATAAATATTCATCTGCGTTCAGGCGTTAAATTAAATTACTTTTAAACTCCCATTGTTTTCTTTCCGTGAAACATTTCAGTTGTTAAACTTTTCTCGTTTTTGTTTTCGTTAAGCTGAGGAAATTAATAAATGTTGCTTATTCAAATTTCATAGGTAATTTACAGCGAATAAAATTTGAGTATATTTTTAGGGTTCCGTATCCGAAATATTATCGTCAACCCATTATTATCCCACTGGGCGCGGGTCTTCTCTAAGAATGAGAGTTTAGGCCATAGGCCGCCGCGCTGGCCAAGTGCGAATTGGTGGACTAATAGGGTTTATAACTAAATAACTGTTAGACGAAGGGTAATAACAGGACCCTATTACTTAAACTCAGCCATCAGTCTGTCCGTCTGTCTGTCCCCAGGCTGTGTATCTTATGAACCATGATAGCTACACATTGGAAATTTTCACGGGTGATTTATTTCTATTGCCGCTATCATACAAAACAAATACTATAAAGAGAACAAAAAATATTTAGGTCGCTCTCATATAAGAAACGATTATTCGCAGTTTTTGTAGATAATGGCACGGAACCCTTTGTGCGCGAGTCCGAGTCGCATTTGGCCGGATTTTTTATTATAAAAGTTTCATTCGCGGAGATTTCCATTTATATCAGACACCTAAAATATTTACATTAAATATAATAGGTCTGTACTATCTATAATTAGGACCCATCCTACATTTATGTCCAACTACTGGTATGGAACTTTTTATCATATTAAGAATTGCGATGTCATACAACACATACATATCATAGTATCACAACATTCAATACAGTTATTCTATGTGTATGATATTCAATGAATCTGTTATTATTAATTCGACGAATTTAAAATTTCTGTATTTCAATGACTTACTAATGAAATACCTTAAAGACAGTAACGAGCTATCTATAAGCAATTTTTATTTTGATGAAGTTTTCATGAAGCACATACATATACATACATATTATGCAGTACATAATCGATTACATGCAAAATTCTGTGTAGATCGGTTTTGCATACAATAAATACGACACATAGATATTTAATGTACGGCCCGCTAATGTAAATATTACAAACTTGTTTAGGATTTATTTATTTTGTGTGCATATAAGCCGTATTATATTAATATACTTAAATTAATATATTAATGTTTTTCTAATAATCATATTTTAAATGCAAAATAAAAAAATGTACTATAAAAATAGTTTTTGTAGTTTAAAATGTTTGTAAACGTTTATAAACTTACCAACTCGTTTAAGGTGTTTTATTCGTAATATATTTATTACATTTATATTTTAACGTGGTAGAACCCATCAACTTTCCGATTACGAATTCATAAAATAAATAATAACAACAATAAAATCAAGCGCTTCAGTGTTCTGATGCTAACTTATACCTCAGGGATAACCTGTGGCCGAAATTAGGTAAGATTTTTAATAATATCTGGGTTGATAAAAGATATTTTGCTTGAGTATCACCACTCTTTCTCTAGCCGGCGTTGTTTTAGGATGTGACGATGGAACAACATCCGGGCATTTGGCATCGAAACATCCACTGCGGTGACTTTTGGCAAAAACCTCTATTAGATATATTAGCCTATGACTTCGGACTATGGAGCATTGAACTTCGAAGGGTTGTTGGATGGATGAAAATCTCCTTTGCTACTTATTTTAAACAGAAATAATAATTCTATATTTAAATTTTGAAATTAAGATTGTATACTCTTACTATTGAACTTTGCTGAAGGGAGCTTATTTCCAGCAGTGGATTTCAAAGGGCTGATAGATGGCTGAAAATGCTTCTTGCTATTAATTTTAAAAAGAAAAAAAAAATAGTTCAAATTTAATACTTTACAGTTGAACTTCGCTGGCTTCGCGTGTTGGATCCTTGCAAAACAAACACTGTCAGTGAGAAGTGAGAGTGATGCTGGCATCTCCATTATGTGTGGATCGTGACACTTGGTCGCGTTTCAGATGAACATTTATAGCCAAGATGATGATATAATTCAGACTTGGTGGTAATCAGTGTCGCATGTTTTTGTCGCGCTGATTAAAAACGTAAAATGAATAATGGAGACCAGTTTGAAATGAGTTTGTAAGTGAATTAAAATTGGATGATAAATATATAACTTATATGACAGGTTTTTCCAACATTCATAAACACGGTTTAGCGGACGGTAGAGTTAGTGTAGTTTGACTGGGGAGGTATCATCGCCTATTTCTAGAGTTACGGAATTCTACGTTTCGGTGGAAGGGCGTGGTTGTGTGCTGAGGTCGGGATTTAGGACGCGAGTGAAACACGCGGTGTCTGGTATTGCACTGAACTTATAATTACAGAGGCTCATTTTCATACGAGGCGACCATCTTAGCCTTCGAGGTTAGTAACACATCTGACAGATAAACCCGTGTTTTATAAGTGGCACTTGGCCAGCGCCGTGGACTATGGCCTAAAACGCTCTCTATCCGAGAGAAGACCCGTGCCCAGCAGTGGGATAATAATGGGTTGTATCCCAATAAATATCCATGAGTATCAGTAACCACGTACCATCAGGAGGACTGCACGCTTGTTTGCTCCTTCAATATGTTAAAAATATGTCTTTGAGCCCCAGTAATTACTTACCATCACATGGACTGTATGCGCATTTGTGATTTCAATCCGATAAATCAAATATTCATGGGCGGCTGTAACTACTTGCCACCAGGTGAAATGCATGCTCGTTCCCTACTATCGGGCAAAAATGCGGTGGCGTGGACCTGAGGACCACGTAAATTCCAAAAATTGCTGCAACTTGCAGCGAAACTTTTAATGCACAACGTTAAACCTGCGGCGTTAAGCTATCGACGATTAAAGCGAATGTCGTGGCTTTCGGTGAGCGACAACGTGCCGCTACCGAGACGATTTTTCAAACGTCTATTGTGATCGGTAAGTAGTTTCAAGTGGGGTCCGGATAATGTCAAAAAGCTGTAAAAAAACTTACGTGACTCAAAAAATTCACGTGGCTACCAAACGTATAGTTTTAGGGCTAATTCTATAAAAATATGTATGTAGGTATATTGGGGAATGGCGGTCCTATCTTCGACCTTTGCCTGTCTGAAAACAAACTGCAGTCCCCTGTTTCTACCGCTTGCCTTTTAATAAAACATATTATCTTCTCATCACTACACATTTATTTCACAGCACAATTATTAATACATATTTATTTCACGTATCATTATCGCTAAATTTTTATTAACAATATTTAGAAGACATAATTATATTTATAATACATAATTATATAATAATAGCATCCATCTTAGTTATTTCAATGACAACACTATTTTTAATCCACATGTCATCGACATTATATTCAGATACTTTACAAAAGGACGTTTATTTTAAAATTATTAATTAAATTCGAAAATTATAAGTCAAAAGTTTCTGTATGCGACTGATGGCATCACCAATTTCGGTTTGACACAGCAAAACTGTTATGTATTATATAAGCCCATAAAGAGCGTTGTATTACAAACGCTTTTATGTAAGGTATAGGGTAAATATGTTTGAGAAATTATAGTAGGGTAATGGTTACACATTTTCGATAGTTGGTCGTTACGCAGTATTAAGGTCTAATGTGGTCATTACCTCTGAGTTATGTGCGTCCTAAATTGTAGCTCCAAAAATAGAGTGTAAAAACGAATATAATGTGATTCAAGAAGTGAAACCTTTAATTATATAGGAACTTTTGTTACAGAAGTAATGTAGGTCTGTTTTCTTCTGATTTAATCTCTATGCGGCTACGAGGTCATTCAAGTTGTTTTCTTTTTGAAAACGAGCATGCATTCTTCCTGATGGTAAATATTCACTGCCGCCCAAGGACATCTATAAGCAGCTTGATGACCCGCGTGGCGCAGCGGTTAGCGTACCGGTCTGACATGCAGTGGGTCCCGGGTTCGATTCCCGGAAAGACAGGTATCTGAATGATGAGTTTAGATTCTTGTTCTGGGTCTGGGTGTTTGTGTATTCGTCTTTGTGTGTATCCATGGCACCCACGACACAGGAGAAAATCCTACTGTGGGGCTATGAGTGTAGAAAGCGCTTTAAGTTTTTTTTTTTTTTAAGCTTCATATAGAACAGAACATTCTATCTAAAGTTAATCACAGATGCATTGCTACTCCCGAGGACTCGGATGGTCGCCTCAGTGTGCCGGCAACCACACCCTTCCATCGAAACACAAGAAATGCTTCACGCTAGAAATAGGTGTGGCGGTGGTACCTCCCCGGTCGAACTACAACGTTCCACTTTGGAACTCGTGAGTCTCAATTCCTATGTTAGTGAATTCAGATAGACTTTATTTTCTTTTAGAATTTTACATATATTTTTAGGTGAAGTCTATTTTGTTGTTGCCTCCGTTTGGTCTTTATTTGACGCGAAAAAAAGTTCAATGGTTTATAGCAGCGGTCGGCAACCTTTTCGCCACGCGGGTCACATAATTGGTACCTGGGGTAATGGCGAACCGTATTCGGAACTGGAAATTTCACAGCAAAAAGGGCAGATCTTCGGAAAAGATTACGACTAAAAAAACGATTTTAGAAACGTCGGGGCGGAAATAGAAGATCTAAAAAATTGCTGATTTATAGCGTCTATATGTTATCTATATATTAATACGTGAAGCAAAAAATTGTGATTCGTTTTAAGATACTTGCCACAGGCGGAGGAGTATGAAATTACTCACGGTTATAGTTAATGTAGAAAAGGATTGAGCAATGCTAATATTTTTTTCAAATAATGCATGAAACATACATAAAATAAACTAAAAACACATTACACACACTACCTTGCATTGGACACAAACACATACATAATAAACGAATTAGAACATTCAATGTCTTACTATAAAAACACATAACATCAAAAATGTCAGAGGTCTTTGTCAAAATATCCGCTATTGCCTTTAAATGTAGCTTAGTTAGTAAACCTCCATTTACCTTTAACGGGTGAGTTCAAAATAACTTGAAAATTATTACAATTTATTTAAATTATAGAAATATTGGTGCTACTTTGGACAATATGAACTTTAGTTTTTTATTTAAATTACGGTCAAACTTCGACCGTTGCGACTGGTAACTAGTCAAACTAATCATTCCAAACTTCGAACATATTAATTTCTGCTACTCTACAAAACCACTACAAAGGTTTAGAAATTGGAAAACAAAGGGGTGATAAAGTTTGAGTTATGGTCCCATAAATTGGTGGTTACGGTTTAACTGGCGCAATCATTTATCCGCTTACTGGTTTTCGTTATTGAAATTGTATAAAATAGTTTTAATTCAGTATAATATGTGCTTTTACATCGTGTTACAGAAGTAGGATTGGATGACCAAAGTAAACGACACATTATGTACAACAATGATATATTTTCACTTTTTCACTCTTATACAATTTTAAAATTCATTCGGACAGAGTAACGTCTTATAATTGTTAGTTTTAGGTCTATTATGCTAAAAGTGATGCTGTGACCACTTACTACCTACTATCGGAGAATTAGGTGTACTGCTTGCTCGTTTCCTACATCAATGATATAAAAATGTAAAAAATTCTAGATTTTTCTTTTTTTATCTGACGGTAAGTGTAAGGATGGTATATGGCCACTGCCGCCCATGGACATCTGTAATCAACTTCATACAGAACACGGGTTCCATCTTATGTCAATCACAGATGCGTTGCTACTCCCGAGGACTATGATAGTCGCCTCATATAAAAATGTGCCGGCAACCACACCCTATTATCGAAACGCAAGAAATGATTCACGCTAGAAATAAGTTTGGCGGAGGTACTTCCCCGGTCGAACTACACTGGTTCTACCATCTTGCGTCTAGATATGTGAACTCTACCAATTTGCACGTAGTTGACGTCTTATTACGTCCTCTGAGTCAGTACACGGCAATAAAGTAGGGTTAGTAAATTTCGCACTCTTTAGTACTCTAAATCTAAAAAAACAAGACACTAGTTTTCTAATGTTTTAAGATCAGTGCCAAGAACTTATACCGATTATAAAATTTCGAAGAACAACGTCAAGTGGTAAACGAACTTTATTACGTAAATCAGTGAGCACTAAGAAATAAATTTTAATAAACAACTGAGACACTAACTAGCACTTTTAGGTGCCTAGAACTTATACCGGTTGTAAAATCTTAAAGCACTACACGTGAAGAGGTAAGCGGAACTTTGTTACGTTAATTTGTTAGCAACAAGGCAGTCTCGCTAAGCCAGGTTTACAGCACGGTAACACGTGGCGGGGGGACGGGAAATAAAGTTACCGTCCGTGTACGAACAAGGGACAAAGTCTCATAAGTTCTTCCAGCACGCTTACCGCTGAAATTAGTAATAAACTGTGGGATAAACAGATGTATTCTTGTGTGAAAACGGCGATTTTATAAGAAAAATAATGTAACTAATCATTTCTAAGTGCCCCAAATGCCAAAATAGAATATTTGCACTGTTTCTTTTTATATTGAAAGTGAGCATTAGTAAATAAATAATAACGGAAAATTGAGACACTAGTTTTTTAATATTTTACGATCAGTGCCTAGAACTTATACCGGTTATAAAATCTAGGAGCGCTACTTGAAGAGGCAAACGGAACTTTGTTACGTAAATTTGTTAGCAACAAGGCAGTTTCGCTAAGCCAGGTGTTGCAGCACGGTAACACGTGGCGCGGGCGCGGGAAATAAAGTTACCGTCCGTGTACGAACTAGGGACAAAGTCTAATAAGTTCTTCCTGAGAGCTTATAGTTGCAAGTATGTAAACTGAGAGGTAAACAAATGTACTCTTATATGTTAAATCAATGATTTTGTAAGAAAAATATTTTGATTATTTGTAAGTGCCCTCTTAGGCCCATACCCAAAAAGATATTTACTTTAGTATATATTTGTTGATATATTTACAGCCTTTCTTGTATGGAAAGACGCGAATTGTGTCCAGTGTAGTAGTATACTTTATATTACTCTAAAAAGCCAATGTTTGATGCGTAATGGTAAGGTTAGTGATGTTTGTCGTGAAATGGAATTATTACATAGGATAAAACAAAGTCGCTTCGCGCTATCTGTCCCTGTGTATGCTTAGATTTTGAAAACTACGCTACGGATTTGAATGTAGTTTTTTTTAATACATAGAGTGATTCAAGAGGAAAGTTTTTATTTATAATACATGCATAATATACCTTTTTTTTTTTGTTTTCGAGGGGGAAACCTTCAAAAGGTACCCGACGCCGTGGGAGCGACGCAGGGTTATGTGGGATTTTTACCGCACTAAAACCCCCCCGGTGGCCGTCCTCGGCGCTGAAAAGGTGGACTCCGGGATCTCGAAACGACTTCAACCGGAATCCTCCGAGCGCGTTGCCCCATCGGGCTCCTCCCAGATGGGCGGCTGGGCCCACCGCTCCGTCTAGTCTTTACGACGGTATGCGAGCACACATACCGCCGTCCTTCCCGGGATTGCCTGACCGAACGGTTCGAGCCCCCAAACCAGCCGTCCGCAACCCCGGAAGCCCCCTTTAGTCGCCTCTTACGACAGGCATGCATAATATACCTAGGAGAGGAACACTAATAAGTTTAGATATTTGACTTTTTGACAGCTAGTCTAAAATAAAAACGAACTAGACGCAGGGTTCATATGTTAATCGACCAGTACCTATATGCTCAAAGCTTTCTGCCCAACATCGCAGTTCAGCTCTGACCATGATCGACGCAATCATGCCAAAATATCGACAAGATAAAAATTTAAAAGTCGCATATCGTGAGTAAATTTGTGACTTTTCTTGATCGTATTATAATATAAAATAGTTTGCTATAATATTATGTACCTACCAGTCTACAATAAAGGTTTTTTTATTCTTATACAAGATAAATACGCTGTTTCTAGTTAAGTGCTTTCGCAGTTATCTCGATTGAGGTCAAGGCGGGAAACATCAGCAGTTTCTCTTGGTTCATTGTGGTTATGGCGGACGCAGTGTACACAGCTGTGGGGAACTGTCTAGATTTATTAACTGCAAGAAAGCACTAAACTGGCGAGCAAATTGTGAAAAGCTATATAAAAGAATATAGGAGTAACATAAAGGAGTAGTTTAGTAGTTTATATTCGTATTTAGTTCTCTCATCAACCCATTATTGGCCCACTGCTGGGCACGGATCTTCTCTCAGAATGATAAAGTTTAGGCCATAGTCCACCGCGCTGGCCAAGTGCGAATTGGTGGACTTCACCTACGAGAACTTTTTTTTAAGAAAGCTCGGGTGTGTTCTAATACGCACATAAATCAGTGGTGCGTGCCTGGGTTTAAACCTCGGATCGAGAGGGCAAGTTTCAACCATTAAGCTCAGTATCTGCTCGTATTTAGTCACCCAGTGGTAAACTAAATCATTTATATTATCGAATTAGTTCTGAATCGAATGTATCCCGAAGAAGTAAAATCAATTGAACGACGATGGAATTTTTGGCTAAGTGTAAATATGCATTATCAAGATAAAACAACATTGATTTCTAGTGTCGATAAACTGTTGTCTTAAATGTTTCCATGTAGTCCTAAAGAGTAGAAATGCATCTACTATTAGTATCGATAAAATAATGCATGCGTCGTTATGAGTTTAAACGATTTACATAATGGAATTACTTCCGAAATCCTCTAAGCGCGTTGCCCCATCGGGCTCCTCCCAGATAAACGGCTGGGCCCACCGCCCCGTCTAGTCTATACGACGGTATCCGACCACATATACCGCCGTCCTTCCCGGGATCTCCTGACCGAACGGTTCCAGCTCTCATTCTAGCCGGCCGCAACTCCGGAAGCTCCTTTTACTCGCCTCTTACGACAGGCAGGGGATGCCGTAGCCCTATTCTGGTCCCGGAACTACAGTGACGAGACTTCAAATAAGGCCTGCATGCTCGTTAGATTCAATGTTGTTTGAAAAAAAAAAACTTATTCGACGATAATCTCGTGTCATACAACACTCAGAAACAGAGGCTTAAAGTACATGCTTATGAAATTATTATCTTAAATTTTGAAGAGCAACAAACTCCGTAATAAATACATTTCAGAAGAGCTTAACAGGTTATTATAGGTTGTATTTAAATTCCTTACTCAAACATATTCTCCGAGAAAACAGTGAAAGCTTCCCATGAACATGAAATTGTAATCCCCTTTCCTCCGATCTCGTTTTACCTACAAATTGAAGAATAAATTTGTAAAATGAGGAAATTGATGAGTGTATTTCTTCATAGAATTGTATTGACATTGCTGTTTATCAAAGTAATTTTAATCTATTAATTCGTATATCTTGAGTTTACCTTTTCATTATATTTTTTAAACACTTTATGGAGAAAAATCGACTTATGTGTGATTGCTATTGACTAAAATTCTCCTGGTAAGGTTACCCAGGGGTTTATTGAGTAGTCGATTCCAATGATATGCCATTTTTTACAATCCATCAAACCGTTTGGGCTGTAGCGCGTACCAACGTGGCGACGAATGAGGCGACCATCTCAGTCCTCGGAAGTAGGAACGCATCTGTGATTGACTTCAAATAGAACCTATGTTCTATATGAAGTTGCTTGCAGATGTCCATGGGCGGCAGTGACCACTTACCATCAGGTGGACTGCATGCTCGTTTGCTACTTTAATCATATAAAAAATAACTCATGACAGAAAAATAATTATTCTGTCATGCGTCAATCGTAAGCCAATTAATCTATGAATAAAGCCATTTTGTATAATTACACAGAATAAAACACTTGGTATGACAGTAGACAAAATTAAATGTTATATTGAGAGTGCCAATCAATAAGTTATTGTTATTGTTCTACCGCGTCACCTATTTACTAGTACGATAAGTAAACGTTACAACATTTGCTTAAATACCTAGTATTTATTTATCTACTATATGTGATACTTACCGCATAAATTATATCGATAATAACTCTTTCTACACTTTTAGCCACTATGATTGCCCTACAGTGGGTCATGGGTGCCATGGACATATACAGAGTCGAATATACAAACAGACCCAAAATAATAATAATAATAATAATAATAATCTTAATTCATCGTAATTTAGATATATGTCTTGACACGGACCTAACCGGAAACTGACCTAACGGCGTCTCTGACCAATATAGTATTCGCTCCCCCACGTGTGTCATTTGTAGACCTAAACCTGGCAAAGATCGCTTTACTATCGTATTTTAGAGTTAGATATAAGCATCATTGGACCGAATTCCCCACTTTCAAAGGCAATAACCGTTAGATAAAAGATCATTGAAACCGTCAAACATAAAAAGCGTCCGCAATTACTACAAGCAACGTCGCATGCAAAAGTGATGTGCGATTAATCAAAGAGTGCGGAGAAACGGCTGATGATAATTAGGAAAGTGACAGGCAATTACGACGTCTGCCTCGAATGCGTGCGTCGGTGCAGATACGTACAGAGCGGCCGTTTTAATGAGGTTACGATTTTTACCCGCCTGAGTCTGAAGGACGTATGTACAGTCAGCACCTAATAGTTAGGGACGCTCAGGGTATTCAAATTAATAGACGCAACCAAAAAGTCAATAATATCGGTACAAACAAAATTTCCTTATAGTTGTCAACAACACAGTTGCTCAAAAAGATAAGTTTAAAAACGCCATAAATAAGGTTGCAGTCATCCCGCCAATGCAATAGGCGTGATAGATAATAAAATGACAAGCAAATAATATTAGGTTGCCTAAAGAGGTTTTCATCTTTGAGAAACTGTTTCTATTTCTATAACAAGTTAAGTATAAATATAGTTTATCGTTTATCCACATTTTTAAACGCTTACAATGCTTGGATACCGTTGGCGGGATGACTGTAACCATATTTATGGCGTGAACCTATGTAAAATTTAAAATAAATTAAATGTAATAAATTAATTATTAATAAATAAATTAATTAATTTAATAATCATTTTAAACGTCTTGGCTTTTTGAGCGAATATATTGTTGCCAACAATAAGAAGACTTTATACCGATATTATTGACTTTTTGGTTGCGTCTGTTTATTTGAATACCCTGAGCGTCCCTAACTATTTGACGCTGACTATACGTATATACAAGGACGACACGTATATTGTTACGACAAGGAACAAACACAATCTCTCTGCACATGTTACTCGTCTTCACAAAATTAATAATTCTGTTATGGGTCAATGTATACGCTTTTATAATAAACTTTCAACTGAAATCAGAAATTTGTCAATTAATAATTTTAAAATATTTATTAAGATCAAGCTTAGACGTAAAGAATATTATAAAATTTCTGACTATATAGAAAGTAAAACAGCTTGGGACTGAACAATACGTTTCCGTAATTAATTGAATGTCAAAGTATAGCGTATCCTGCCAAATATGTTTCTTGTTCAGCCAAATATAAGGAAAGATACTGGAGCAAACTTTTATAGCCAATGTAAAAACAATATGGCAAAAAAAGACATACAAAGAGAAAAGACAAACCCACTCAGTTTTTTGCCGGATCTTCTCAGTTAAAGTCGTGTTCCGATCCGGTGGTAGTGTAAAAATATATATATATGTAACTGACAATTAGTAAGTGCCTCCCTAGGTCTATGTAAAACAAAGAAAACAAAGACATTTCATTTCATTATATACGTATGTAATAGTATGTCAATTACAATTTAGCATACGCTTGGGCTATAGGCCAAGCGGCTTGACAGATTTTCACGTGAGACATATCATTGAAATGGGTCAACTTGTCAAATTGATACCCATAGACTATAGTTATAATTTTTAAATATAGCGCCTGGCACAAGTGGAAAAAGGGGTATTTTTTATCTGTTTCAAGTAGTAAACGAGCATGCAGTGCACCTGATCGACTGTGGACTAAGAAAGTCACCGCATATAAATGTAAGCCGGCAACTACGACCTTGGAATAAACTACTTGAGCATCATGACTATGTTAGGAATATATTTACCTACTTTACGATATATCCGTGTTAGGAAGAATCTCATCACACTTAACCCTCTGTTTTATATTTATACTGTGTTAAAACATGCTAAGTGAAGAATGCGCAGCTCATACAAAGTAAATATGAGTACATGAGTTTAAGATAGGCGCCACATTACAATGATATTTTCTTTAACGCACTTTTCCGTGCGCATATTCATTTTTCCCTGAGATTTGAAAATACTCTTTATAGTATTTTTAGACCAAAATCATGCAACTTTCGATAAAATATTATAGCACTGAGTAAAGGTTTTTTTTTTAGATCTTTCAGTTTTTTTTGAGATAAGGCCTGATAAGGTCGTGCAAAGAGTCATTTCGAAATATAGACCAAGAAAAAAAAACAATTTGGATGTTTTGAGTTTTCATATGTAGTTACTTTAGTTAGTAAACTTTAATTATTATTAACGTCTGTCTAATCAGTAGGTATAAAGCTTACTACAAACTAGCTTACATTATTATGCAGAGATTTCTTCTCCTTAATATTCATTAAAGCACTCGTATCAAAACTACGAAACATTTTACTCGTAAAATTCTCCTAACAAAGGTATCTCAAAACACCCGGCCACTACAAGCAACAGTTTGTCGGCAGCTCCGCCACAAAAGGCTTAATTACGCCACTCTGTTTCTACCCTCTGAAGTGCTACTACACAAAGGCTATAGGAACATTAAAACAGTTTTAATATCGCTTACAGTAGGTGTCAAGTGGTTCTAAAAGCAGAATTTATGGTGAAACGACTATAATAGTATTACTGACAAATGTACCAGGTGGTAGAAACTTTAGTTTGACTAGGAAGGTACTCCTACTATTATTGGAAGGATGTCATAGCCGGCAAAGTTTTAAAGTTTTAAAGTTTAAGCGACCATGTTAGTCCTCGGAAGTAGCAACGCAATTGTAATTGAGTTCAGAGAGAATCCCTGTTCTTAACGAAGTTGCTTACAGATGTCCGTGACCACTTATTATCAGGATAAAAAAACTGTTGTAACGGGAACGTTAAGAGTTGTTCTCTTCTGGTTATTGATTGTAGCAAGGGAGAGACGAGTAAATAACGACCCGCGTGGCGGACAGGTTACCGTAGTAATCTGATAGACGGTGAGTGCCGGGTTCGATTCCCAGTCAGACAGATATGCTTATAATTAATTGGGTCTAGACACAGAACAGAAGTCGAAAGAACATGGACATATAAACACGAATATGAAAAACCTAGGTGATTTTATATTCATGGCATCTATAACACAGGAAAAAGATCTGGTAGGCAGGTATTTATAAGTTCTATATTTGTTAATGAACAAATTGTTGTTATTATTATATCAAACGTTTAAACTCAGCCCTCAGGTAGCAAAAACGATTACAAATGTCCGTGGGCGGCTGTAACCGACTACTTTCAGATGGGGAAGCTCGTTTCCTACTTCAATTTCGTGAATAAATAACTGACCAAGTGCGAGTCATACACGAAGGAGTTACTACTCAATTTTCGACTTTATTTTTAGGTGGATTACACATTTGCTACTTCAAATTCGAGCAGTGATAGCCTAATGGTTGAAACTTGCCCTCTCAATCGGGAGGTCCGAGGTTCAAACCCAGGCACGCACCACTGATTTATGTGCGTATTAGAAATTAATTATCACTGCTTTTCGGTGAAGGAAAACATCGTGAGGAAACCTAAACACCCGAGAATTCTTAAAAAAAAAAGTTCTCGGAGGTGTGTGAAGTCCACCAATTCGCACTTGGCCAGCGCGGTGAACTATGGCCAAAAACTCTCTCATTCTGAGAGAAGACCCATGCCCAGCAGTGGGACAATAATGGGTTGACGACGACTTCAAATTTACAAAGAAAAAATATATGTGTGACTATATAAATTGTGATATTTGTATTTTATATTTAATAACCAATTTATAAATTTGAAATAGCAAACAAGCATGCTGTCTACCTGATGGCAAGTGGTCACTCTGCCGATGGACATCTGTAAGTAATTTCATACGGAACAAGGGTTCAATCTAAAGTCAATCACAGATGCGTTGCTACTCTCAAGTACTAAGATGGTCGCCCAAAATGAAAGTGTGTCGGCATCTACACAAAAGTATAAAAATGGTTTTCTGAAATAAAATCTCGTCAACCCATTATTATTCCACTGCTGGGCACAGGGCTCAGAATGAGAGAGTTTAGGCCATAGTCCACCGCGCTGGCAAAGTGTGAATTGGTAGACTTCACACACTTCCGAAAACTTTTTTTTAAAGAACTCTCGGGGGTGTAGGTTTCCTCACGATGATAATTAATTTCTAATACGCACATAATTTTAGAAAAATCATTGCTGTGTGCTTGGTTTTGAGCCTCTGACCTCTCGATCGAGAGGGCAACTATTAGGCTATCACTGCAGCTAAAATAAAATAAGAAATAAAACCACCTTATATCCACTGCATATTACTTACTACTACTACTATTTAATATCCATTTTTACCCGGCTTCGTAAGGAGGGTAATATTTTTCAGTATTTTAGTTCCTGAAACTAGTGTCAAATTATATAAATAAACTAACTTGCTCACTTATTCCTCGTTATCTCTGAGTGTCTTATTAGAGACACGTGTTACTCTGAATATGTAGACGCAAGTTATACTTGCAATTCGAATTCGCTAAGCTCTTTTAAACACGGCCATATGTTAATGTCAGCTAAGATTTTAAGAGGTTATCACTTTAAATGGAATAATATTTATTTTCATTTTTTTTATTCGAATTCTTATAATTTTAGCTCGATTCTTTGAGTAGACTGGAAAAATGAAAGACTAGCTCTATTATTTAGATTAAAACTCTATATTATAATATAGTATTAGTAAAGAAGCATACAATTGAAGTATTAGGGAGTGAACTTCGTGCGTTCGATGCGTTGGTGCTCCCGAAGACTAAGATGGTCGCATCACATGAAAGTAAGGCGTTATACAAATACCTACATTTATCTGTAAACCCTTAGACAGAATGAAATCTCTTCTTGAGAATTAAGATTTAATTACTTGAACAATATTTTCCTCCTTATAAGTAACTAGCTAAACCCCGCAGCTTCGTCCTCGTTAAAAAATCTATGTATCAATTGAGTGAGAGTGATATATTTTCCCACAATAAAAAGTAGCCTGTATGTTAATCCAGAGTGTCAGCTAACTCCCTACCAATTTTATGAAAATCGCTCCAGCCGTTCAGACGTGAAGAAGTAACAAACATACACACTCACAAACTTTCGGCTTTATAATATTAGTATGACTATTTAAAACGGAATATTCCAGCGCTCTAAACTGTTGTTATTAGACTGAATGCCTCTAGATATGAACCAAGGTCTTTGTTTTAAATTTTACTTTTACTTTTACGAATTTCGACGAATATCCCAGCTTTCTAGCTTATAAACTTAAAAGCTTGTTAACGTCTTGTGGCTTACATGTCCAGAAACTATTTCTACTCGTATAACTATGTTGTTACAACGGAAACTAGGTACTTATGAGTTAGTAGGTCAGCTTGTGAAAATAGTTTGTAGACCCAATATTTGTTTGCTATTTATTCGCCGACCGGATGTTGTAGGAAAACGTAAGAAAATATGCAGTTTGTTTATTTACATGAAAATTTTTACATTCTAGTGATCTATTATATCGAGACTCATTATATCTTATTTAAATATATAACGTTGCACGAAGTGGAGTAAATAAATATCTTTCGAAAATTAGGTTTATCTCTCTATACCTATCATTTATTTCGGCATGATAATGAGAAAAACTTATATACACAAAAAACAATATTTCAAACTAAATATAAGATGTCTACCAATTCGCACTTGGCCAGCGCGGTGGACTATGGCCTAAACTCTCTCATTCTGAGAGGAGACCCGTGCCCAGCACAATAATTGGGACAATAATGGGTTGATGATAAGAAGCTTATAAATACTGTCGCATTAATGTGTTACCAGCATACTGCTTTCGTAGAATAATAAGAGTGATTTGCCGGTCGAGGTATACGCTAACTTAAATTATAATAAATATAAATAAGAAATGAATATGAAATGAAACAACTTAATTAATAAGGAAGAATTGCTTGTGACTTCACTTTTTACTATACTCGAAATTGGGTATGATTTTTTAATATTTGCGAACGAACATTACTCAATCCCTATCACTACATAGTATAAAACAAAGACGTTTTCCGCTGTCTGTCCCTATGTGTGCTTCGATCTGTATAACTACGCTATGGATTTTAATGCAAGTTCAAGAGGAAGGTTTTATGAATAATACATGTATAATATAGTGGAGAAACACAGATAATTTTAAATTTTTTATCTCTAGGCGGAACGAAGTTCGCCGGGTCAACTAATAATGAAAAAATGCTTAAATCATCGAGTGAAAGCGTATACAGAAGTAGTAGCGTACAGAAGAAAATAGTATAAGCCGAATTAAGATTCCTATCTCAACTTAAATTTAAACCAAGTTCGCGCCACCAAAGTACAGTTATGCAACATGGATTATTCTGCATGCATGAAGTCATAATTGCAAACTAGAATAATCTATGCAGTGTCGCATAATACTAGGCAAGTGATGGTGTTATCTCCCCACGCATAAATATTTGGCTAGCTGAAATTACATTAGCCTGCAGATTGGAACACGTCGCACCCTCGATCTACATAAATATGCTGTGGATGTGTATGAACTTATAAGAAAGCTATGAAGCTAAGTGGTGTACCTACCACGCTGTAACGTCTCTTAATATCAGTGTTTATTAAATCATTTACCAACTTCAGTGATGTTGAATTTTTACTAACTTATTTCAGCGGCTTCGCCCGCATTGGTGACGTTCACCTTGGTATTCAATACCTCGTGTGTTACAGGTCATAAGTTAATTTAAGCGAAATCCAATCAGTAGTTTTTGAGCGAAAGAGTAACAAACAAAAATACATCTTTCCAAACTTTATCTTTTCTTCTTCTTTATAAAAATGATTGTTTGTCTGTATGTCCTCTATAGAATCGGAAACTATTTATTTGATCATGTGGTGATCTTTAGCATAACACATTCATGAGCTAGCGAAGCTTTCCTTTTTTTTGTGCTGGCGTAGCAACGCGCGCAGGGTACGGCTAGTAAACAATAAATATTGATAGGTTTTTAATATGGCATAGGCCTTCGCAGTTCAATTCCAGCAACATCTGTTCGCTCTCCAGTCTCCTGGTTTGTAGAGTATGTAAGGCAGTGGCATTTACGAAGCAACTAGACGTAGGCTTCAAGCGTAGCAATGCGCCTGAGGCCTACTTCCGTAACAAACTTTTAGTAGTTGTAGCGTACGGATTTGAACCGAAATGTCTTTATTTTGCATAGGCCTATGGACGCACTTGCAAATTGACAGTTTTATATATATTTTTTTACACTCCGACCGGATCGGAACACGATCTCAACTGAGAAGATCCGGCAGGAAACTCAGTGGGATTGTCTTTTTTCTTAGTATATCTTTTTTTGCCATATTGTTTTTACATTGGTTATTAACGTTAGCTCCAGTGTGCCAGTTGCCTTATATTTACTTTTCAAAGATACCTTTTTAATCCCAAATACATAGGTAGTGTAATCTAAAAACGATCGAAAAGTATATAGTGTTGTAATTTTAATGTTTCCGATCAACAAACAGGTTTTTAAAGCTTGTAATAATTTACGGTTTAGTATATTATTATAAGCAGTGATAGCCTAATGGTTGAAACTTGCCCTCTCGATGGTGAGGTCTGAGATTCAAAACCCGACACGCACCACTGATTTTTCTAAAATTATGTGCGTATTAAAAATTAATTATCACTGCTTTTCGGTGAAGGAAAACAGCGTGAGGAAACCTACACACCCGAGAGTTCTTTAAAAAAAAAGTTCTCGGAGGTGTGTGAAGTCCACCAATTCGCACTTGGCTAGCGCGGTGGACTATGGCCTAATATTCTCTCAAGAGAGAAGACCCGTGCCCAGCAGTGGGACAATAATAAGTTGACGACGATATTATTCAAAAAGTTATGAAAGAAACGTGTTCATAGGTATCTACACTTTTAAAAACTCAATTTTGTAAAGCCATGTGGCGTGTTGTTGTACGACATTGCAGTTGGAAGTACATGCAAGGAGCGCGGTGTATGATATTAAATTTTTTGCACTTAACAGTTTTCCTAGACTGCAGTTTTTAAACGAATTTTACTTGAAATTTCTGCATAATACAAACATTTCGAAATGTGAGTTACATTTTGTACTACGTATTCTTTCAAAAGTGCTTTTGTTTAAAAGTTTTGCATCATCTATTTAGTTAAGAATTCGTAATGATGAAATAGTAGGAGAACGAAAGTCCCCGACATAGCTATCAAAATTAGTAAGCTGAAGTGGCAATGGGCAGGCCACACCGTTCGTAGGACAAACAACCGATGGGGTAGAAGAGTCGTCGAATGGAGACCACGTCTGGGCAAAAGGAGTGCAGGCCGCTCACCGACCAGGTGGACTGATACCTTGAAGAAGACGGCGGGTAACCGGTGGATTCAGATGGCTCAGGACCATGGTCGAAGTGGCGCAGATTAGGGGAGGCCTATGTCCAGCAGTGGACTTTCAAAGGCTGATGGATGGATGTAGTTCAAAACGGTTGTGGCCCATTTTTCCTCTCTTTATTATTAACCTAATGTATCATCCATCATCATTAAAAGCCATCGCATGTATTTTTACGAACACATTCTTTATTTTTCACCTTTTTAAACTTGTAAACTAGAACAGTTATTTTTATAGTAAATAGATCCGACTGCAAAACTACAATACCTGTGTGATTTTTAATGACAAACAATAAACATATACTATTATAATTGTTAGTCGAGAATAAAATATGCTACGTTGTCCATCAAATGTAAAAAAAATGCGTATAAATTGTGCCGTTTAAACCGTGCCGATGTCTTTTCGTCTCAACAAAAAGATAAATATTTAACTTTACAATACAATAAGGTCTTTATTGTTACAGAGGTTCTGGTGACATACCGACGAGGACTGCCAGTAATAACAGTGCCACTGCCGTCCCGACGCGAGCGATGCCGCTTCACTCTTCGTCCCGTCTCGCAGACCGTCGGCGACCTTCTTGAACAAGTAAATATGCCTTGAAGTTAATTACAGTGATTTTGGATATTTTACTACCGACAAAAGAAATTTCTTTAGAATTGCCTAGTTAACAATCGAAACTCAGACTAATTGTGTAAATTTTATTATATAACGAAGAGGTCAGTCAAGCAAATCCTTTGTGCACGTTCTGAAATTAATCAGTTGTCATTTATTAGCGGCTTATCTGGTAAAAATTGGCTAAATTAAGATCTCGAAGCCAAAGTTTATAGAAACCGTTACTATAAGTCGTCGTTCTTGCCAATTTTATGTAATAATTTTCAGTTAACAACGTAATGCACAGCTTGGCGCCCAACGTGCAACTAAATATGGCGCCTAACGTGGGGCCCGCAATAACTTATTTTTTTCATAGACTCTTATGCAACAAATACACAAGGCGTGAAACTATTAATAAAATCCTCTTTGACATCACTTAATATACTTGTATGTGTAGGTGAAAAAAGAAGATCGCGGGGTGGAACGCGCGACGGCGCTCGCAGCAGACGAGCGCGTGCGCATCGCTGCCAGCGACACGGTGGAGTCGCTGCTCGAAAACGACTTTCGGCTCATCATCAATGATACTGAATATTACGTCAAGAGTCCTGCGCAGGTTAGTACTAATTATAGGTGGTATGGTGTCGATCGGTAGGTCCGAGGTTCAGTGCCAGGCACGCACCACAGATTTTTCTAAATTATGTGCGTTAGAAATTAATTATCACTGCTTTTCGGTGAAGGAAAACAGCGTGAGGAAACTTACACACCCGAGAGTTTTTTTAAAAAAAGTTCGCGGAGGTGTGTGAAGGCCACCGATTCGCACTTGACCGGCGCGGTGGACTATGGCCTAAAACTCTCTCGTTCTGAGAGAAGATCCGTGCCCAGCAGTGGGACAATGGGTTGGCACCATAGGACAGGAAATTAATTTTACATCAAGGGTCCTGCATACATCTATGTTTCGAAAAAGCATGCATAAGTACTTACTGCCAAGTGAACAACTCGTAGCAGCAGCAGTAACGTCATATTGATCATAGTAATAATAAAGCGTGATATTCTTTTAACTATAATTTGCTGAAAGAACTCTTTATATAGTTTTGCAAGGTGGTAGAAAAAATTGTATCAAGCATTAAGGTACCGCCACCGTACATATTCATAACGTGAAGCTGTTCTTGCGCTTCGTTGGAAGGGTGTGGTTGCCAGCTCACTTTTATATAAGGCGACCATCTCAATCCTCTGGGGTAACGACGCATCTGTTATTGAGTTCAAATAAAATCTTTATGTGACCACTTATCATCATGTGGACTGCATGCTCGTTTACCACTCCGGAATTATAAAAAAACTATATTAATTTATTCTCAAATCATTTTAAATTCCTTTCCTTGTTTATTTTCGGCGAGGGAAGCTGTATGCCTCGGAGGTATTTCCTCGAACAAGATCTCATTAGAACCACGGGAATTATCAATTTGCAGAAGCCCCGTGAAATCCCGGGTGGACGCCTAATATTATTATTGACATTTCTCCTTATTGAAATTTTAATTAAAACTTGTTATTTCAAGGGAATTAATGTTGACGAATGAAGGCAATTTTGGCGAACATGAAGGTGTATAATATATAAAACAGTTGTATTTTTTGATAATGGAAGTAACAAAGGGTAGTATTAATTGCCCTCTGCTACCTCTTGACCTTCTAAATTTGTATGTGACTGGAGTCTAACCCGTAAACCAGTGTGTTACTAAATCAAAATTATATTTATTTTGAACACTCGTCTTTTTTTGTTCTCGAGGGGGGAAATCTTGAAAAGGTACCCGACGCCGTGGGAGCAACGCAGGGTTATGTGGGATTTTTACCGTACTAAAACCCCCCCGGCGGCCGTCCTCGGCGCTATTAAGTGGACTCCGGGATCTCTAAAGGCACTCAACCGGAATCCTCTAAGCACGTTGCCCCATCGGGCTTCTCCCAGATGGGCGGCTGGGCCCATCGCCCGCCGCCGCCAACGGAAACCCCTTTTAGTCGCCTCTTACAACAGGCATGGGATGCCGTAGCCCTGATCCCGGAACGTTTACGTACATACTAGGCACATATTTAAATTTTAATATAGCAAGAATTGGTTATATATTTTATATGTGTCCAAGGGTCCATTGCATCCTCGACATACATAATCTCATGAAATTATGAAATAATATGTCTGTTCTGTTAAACATAATATTTCTTTTTAGCTGTTAAGGTGGTCGAACCTTTTATGATTAGACTCTAGCAGCATCACTACCACGCGTCTGCTATATTCTGATTTGAAGGGAAATGGTGACTTACTTATAAGAAGCGTTTCGAATTGTACCGGTACTCACATACAACTTTTGTCTTATCTATGGTTTAATATCTTTATTATTTCTCATTCAGAATTTTACATTTTACATTTATCTGGGGATGACAATAGATGTCTATAAGCGTCAGTAGCCACTTAAGTTAGAAAGAATACATGCACGTTTGCAACTTCTGTGTCCAAAGAATAATATAATAAAAAATAATGAATACTTATTATTGCATTTCTAAGGAGATATTTAATTTAATTAGTCTTTAAAAAGGCGAGCATTTTCTATTTATCTTTTTCTTTAATTAAGAAATTCATATCTTACATACAATGCAGATACGGGGCTCGAGAATGTCTGGTGCGCGGCTAATTGGACAGCTGAGTGGCGTTTCCGAGTGCTTTAAAATTCAATTGCCTATTCATAATTTATTCATGAAAATCTTCAGGTAGTTCTAAGCCAGATAAAATATGTGCTCCTACCGAAAAAAATTAGTCTGATTTTTTTGCCAAACTGACAGATTATATAAAAATTTTAAGAACATTGTTTAATTGTCATATTATCTTTTATTTTACAGATCGATTTTTAAGAATGAACTCTTTCAGGCTAAAGACTACTATTCGCTTCAAGCGTCTACCACCTTTAAATCAATCTATACGCTAACGTGTCCCTCGGTATTTGCGACGGTCCGAACTCATACGTTTAATGTCAGTAAATATATGTAAATGAACTTTTAACGTGCCTTTCGAAGCAATAAGGCAGCATGCAGCATGAAATTTAAATCATTTTACCCATCTCCGCCAACGTTGTTTAACTTTGTAGATCGCTTACAATCTACACAAGCCTCCGGCCTATGCGCTTCAATTGTTTAGGAAGTCTTGTAATTAATCTTTAATAGTTTAAGTCGAGCGGTTCCGCTCGGTAGGAAGATACATGCTCTGTCTTATAAGGCGTGTCTGTTATCTAAGACAAGAACAGTACGTGTATGTTATGTACTAACGTAGTAATGTCGGACGAGGCACCTGAAATATTAAATCTCTCTGAATCTAACAAAGTTTGATAAGTGTAACTGGTATGGTTTGGAGGGTCAGACCACTGTATAGTATTGTGGTTCTTGGTTATAAGTACTATAGATATATATTTTACTGTTGTCATGGCTCGCCAGTCCTAATCCAGTTTGTTTTTTCTTCAAATAAAAGTCTTGCCAAAGCTTAGATGATATATATAGAGCGTATCTGTTTTCATCGGCAATGTTATTTTATTTTTGCAGATACTCGTAATAGTATATCGAACAATAAATATAATGTATTGAAATTGTATTACGGACAAAAGGTTTTTATAGAGCGGATATTGTCCAATATTTTCTTACAAAAACTTCGTCCCGTTTCACACTGCCGCCGTGTCTGATTGATTGACGGTCGACGTATCGTTAATACAAAAAGGACGCTCAAATATACGTATATTTTAGCAGGACAATGTTACAATGAAAATAGAAACATGATTTGTTTCTTTTTTGGCAAAATTTTATTTAGTAAAGTATTAATTTTTACATCATTTTGTGATACGACTATTTAGTGACTTAGGTTTCATTTTTCTTTTACAATACATAATCGATTAGATAATGCGTATGACCATTTAGTGGTACGAGCGAATATTAAAAGACATTTCTTCCTAATATCCGTTCTAATATTACTTTGATGTCTTCGAGTAAAAGTCATAGATGAATAATGGTAGGCTAAAAATACTGCTGCCTGAAAGCAGAAATGCCAGATGGTTAAAATGAGAAAAAAGAACCTGCGTTGACCTATTTGTCTCTCTTGCAATTGCTTGAGAAGAAAGAGATGGAGAGGGCCCCCGTGGACTTCTCTCTCTTTTTGAGCTTATGACGGTTCGATATTACCTGTATGGTACAAGTAGGTATTTAGCGTTTTACATTACCTGTTGCAAAATATATTATATAAAAAGATTTTAATATAAAAAGATGATGAATAGCGAAATAAGAGGAAAAATATTGTAAAGAATAACTGTGCACATAAAACATAACTAAATCGTTTTCGTTTTGGGTTTCGTAAATATTTGTAACTAAGGAGACGATAATAAATATTTACTCCCGCCTTGTGATCCCGTTTTACTGTTCATTGAGCTTCGGACAGCCCGTCGAATCTGTTTGACGTAGTGGAAAGCGAAATTGGTGCGATATTTATTTATAGTGTAGGTACTCTAATGCTGTTGAATTTTAGTAATATGGAACCAATTTGTTAGCATCAAATTTGTAAACATAAACATTGAAGTTTAAAAATTAAAAAGAAACCAAAAATCCGATTGCTAATACTTAAATTTGTAGTTGGACATTTTGTTTTTATATTATCTGGAGTACGTTCCATTAGATGTTCACAAAGTTCATGCTCACGACCGCAGTTTTCCCGTTCCACTAGCTTGTAAGCGTTACTGACATGATCTCTAGTGGAACCCTTTCGACCCACCTTATTAGATGGGTCGTCGTGAGCTTCGCGTGGGCGTAAGTCATGACGTATTCGCCGCGACCACAACGACCGCGGTCGTCTTGTGGGACGACGTTTTGGGCGTTTATGGCTATCTGAACGTCTTTTGGAAGGCACCCTTAAATGCACATACGTAAATGCGCTCGAAAAACATCACCCTCCTGGCGACAAAGTCGGGTAAAAACTATAAACATGACTCCTTATAATAGTACTGAAAAATATAAAAAACAAGTCGTTTCTTCCGCTCGTTTTTTTTATTAGAGGCGCTATATTTAAGACGCATTTTGGGGTTTTGCTGTACGAAACTTTTCATTTAAAAGATATTTCTGGCTACATACGAGTATACAACGTTAACGTTTTAAAAATTGCATTGTACTTTTCAGTGATGGTTGTAAAGGTAAATAATAAAGCTAAGCTAGGGCTAGGCTTATTAAAAGTTGAAAATAGTTTAATATAAATTTTATCGGTGTTTAATCAACGTACAGGCTTTTAAAATAAACATTGTGCATTGATACTAAAACGTGCATCCAAGTCGGATGCATTTTAACACTATCTCAGATTGACGGTTGTCACTATACTCGTGATAAAAGACAAGATGACAAGGACCAATTTGCAATAAATCGTGGATGACAACTTCCAGGCATATTGCTACTACACAGTTGAATGTCGTAGTCGTTTTACTACTTCAATGAAAACAAAGGCAGTGTTCCAACATGGCGGCTTCTCTATATCGCTTAACCTCGCGCATTTTGTATGTATTTGTATTTTAACAAATATAAATTCCACCAGTCTGGATTACAATTTTCATTAAAACATGTTGGATAAAACTATCTACACGCAAAATATGCAATAACAGCGTAGCGAAAAAAAAACAAATCTATGTAAATATGCGTAACGTTATAAAGGTATCACAACCTATCATCTGCATTGTCATGACAGGTGACGGGTATTGTCAATCTGACAGGTGCTCAGCGTTCCCGCGCGTATCAGTAATCCAGATAAAAAATTCGTCATTTTAGAACGTTGAGTTTGATCATTTATTACTGCCAGTGCTAAATTGACAGGTTGGATTTCTGTTGTTTATTTTATGCCAGATGCTGTGATCATTTTTTTTTCTAACGAACTTAAACTTTCTATTATTTTTTAATTTTTATTGAATGACATCTACCATAAAACAAAACAAAGTTATAAGATCTTTAGTATTACTTTGCTGTATTTAATTTAAAAGACCGTACAATTCGCACCTACCAATAGCAATAATAAAGTAAAGCAATAATAAAAAAAACTTTTATGTACAGTACATAATCTTATACTCAAACATGAAAATACTGGCCATAATATTTTTAGAAGATTTTAATGTACTGGTAATTTTTGAAAAACAGTTTGGAAAAGTAGGGTCAGCAGGAAACCACTGGCATTGATACATGGAAACGTAGCATCTCTGGTTGCATGACCCGAATTCGCAATGAGGTAATATCTTTACACGGAAGACAGCTTCTATCAGGAAGATGCTGCCAAATGCGTTATGAAAGATTTATGGATACGGGTACTTACGCTCCTTTTAAAATTTTATACGATCCATTACTTTAAGAGCTTGCTAGTAGTGCAAGTTAGGTAATTTAAAGAGGTTTATTAGTTCGTTTAGTTAATAATAGAGAAACTAAAATTAGCAATTCTGGCGGCTCTACTGAATTTCTATCGCCCATGAATGTTTTAGTAAAACAAGAAACCGAAAGAAAGTAATACATTGTATTACACGGTCCAATGATGTATATCAGTTCATAATAAAAAACCGTATACGTTTTTATAGTATGACTAGTTGAATTTCGCAGATTCGCCCGCGTTAATAAAAATCGATTGTCCTATGGGAATAAGATATTTTCCCACAGTAAAAAGTATATATATGTTAATCCAGAGTATCAGCCAACTCCCTACCAAATTTTACGAAAATCGCTCCAGCCGCTTACACGTGAAGAAGTAACAAAGATACACACTCACAAACTTTCGCCTTTATAATATAAGTATGAAGTATGATGAATGTGACGACAAAGTCTTCTTAATTTTGTAACAGCAACGTTATGCAATACTTTATTTTGACCTGAAGCCTTTTAGAGGTAATGTAGAAGCTTACTAATTTAGCTTAACAAACAACGAAGCAACTTTGACTTTGATCGACCTCAGGTAGGACTCCAAATTTATTTGAATAACAAATGAACAACACCATCAGGTGGACTGCAGACTCGTTTGCTACTTCAGTTTCATAGAACAAGTATCTGATGTCGATCAAATAAATACACTATCAGTAAGTTGTAACAGATGTTTTATCTTCTACATAATAGTTTTATGATCGTCGTCGTCAACCCATTATTGTCCCACTGCTGGGCACGGGTCTTCTCTCGGAATGAGAGAGTTATAGGCCATAGTCCACCGCGCTGGCCAAGTGCGAATTGGTGGATGGAGTTTTATGATCACTTACACAAAAAGTACTTAAATTAAACACGTACTATGTAATCTACATAACAATTGCGATGCAGAAGAAAAAAATACAAAAGAACTTTTTCAACTTCCTACACATATAGTACTGAAAGCTCTAAATCTTTTCAACCCAGTTCGAGGGGTTGTTTACATGGAGCTAGTTCAATTTAAACGCTGACACATTACTACAAACATTTTACATTTAAAAAAATATATCTAACGATAAGCGCTTTTTAATTTCTTTTTGGAGATATGTATTTCAACTTAGTTATACTTTTTTTATATCTGACTGAAATAGCAAACGAGCATTCAGTCCACCGGATGGTAAGTGGTCCCTGCCGCCCATGGACAACTGTAATTAACGTCATACAGAACATGGGTTCTATCTGAAGTCAATCACAGATGCGTTGCTACTCTCGAGGACTATGATGGTCGCCTCATATTAAAGTGTAACCGGCAACCACACCCTTCCATCGAAACGCAAGAAATGCTTTACGATAGAAATAGGTGTTGCAGTGGTACTTCCCTGGTCGAACTGCACTGGATCTACCACCTTCAAAATACTATATATATAATACTGGTCGTACACGGCGAAACTATACGTACCCGCGATGTGTCAACATATATCAATTCCACAATATATTAGTCTTAAATCATACTATTGAAAGTGACAAAATGTGCACGCTCGGCTTCGCATGATGGTGGCTTATGTAAGAAGCCTAATCTACATACATAAGCCACGATCAGCAAGAATGTTCTTGCTGATCACAGATAAATATCTATGAACAGAAAAAATGTCTTTTCTATTCATAGTCTTCATTTAATTCCGAAACTTCTTTGCCAACCATTACAAGTAAGGGTACGGTATCGTCCAGTCAGGCGATCCCGGGAAGGACGGCGGTATATGTGGTCGCATATCGTTGTAAAGACTAGACGAGGCGGTGGACCCAGCCGCCCATCAGGGAGGAGTCCGATGGGGCAACGCGCTCAGAGGATTCCGGTTGCGTTCCTTTGTAGATCCCGGAGACCTCTTTGTAGCGCCGAGGACGGCCACCGGGTAACTTCTGACGGTTTCCCCCTCGAGAACAAAAAAAATAAAAGGTTCATACCGGCATGGCATTTTAAATAACGTTCTTCCACGCATTCATTATCATTACTTTTAAATAATTATTTAGTTGTAAAGTCTTTTCACTATTTTGACCCTTTAATGATTAAAATGGAACAGATATATGGCCTCAACAGAAAATTTTAGCGGAATCCAGCAATCTGGCACAAAAGAATTAGATTTGGGTCTCGGCGGCGTTGTACAAATACTATCAGCTATTTCGTCAAATGGAACCCCGTGTGGGTTCAACCGAGGACCCAGTACAGCCCGCATTGTTCCTTTGTTCGGCTTCGAATTGCCGTGTACACATATGGACTTTTGACTGAATACAATGAAATCCGCAAAAGTTGCACAGAATTTATTTCGCTACCAAAGTTTATAGTTTAAATTTTAATTTTTCCTCATACCGTGTGTCATGTATAGTATCGTACTTGAATAGTAACACTTTGTTTCTTCCTGTGGGTGTCGTAGGAGGCAACTAATGTACAGAATCTAGGAGATAGGTAGCAGCACCTACCAGTGTAAAATCCACGCTTAACGTGGTTGCCAACACGCACGTGATGCGCGGACAATCGCGTGCCTGAGTTTAGTAATGCAACTCAAAAGTCTGATGGTTAGATGCATAGATATAGTCTTATGCCTACTATGATAATACTTAAAATTAGGAAAACTTGAAAATTTGGTGGGATGGAATCGTTTATGAGCGAGTGTGGCTCACACTTAAATAGATGTCAATACATGAAAATATGGTGTTTTACATGTATTGCCATATCTATTTACAAATATTTGGGATGTAAGTATTTAAAAAACTTTCAACCAAATCATTAGAAACGTTCAAGGAATCCAATTACATTTTGAAAGTGTACTCATATTATATTTGCTTGCACAAGAATCACCTAATTGTTTACAATTAACAGTTCCTGGCAGGAGCCCAAAAGTTCCAAAAGTTCTTCAATATACCATATTCGTTATATTAATTTAAATTGGACAATTTTATTTCATTGTTAACACATTTTATGTATGTTGGTAACCATGAAAATTAACTTTGTCTTTGTGAGCGTGTTTAATTATACACGCAATTATGTGCACGTCTGTTTGTATACGCGTTGTTGAAAGTCATCGACATACTTTTTGAAACAATGTCTGCTGTGTAGGATATAAATATTTTTGTGACTATAAAGTATGTAACGAGCACCCATATGTACCTACCATATGTAGAAATGATTACCATCTAGAAAGTAATGCACATCGAATCAAATACACGTAGTTTTAAAACAATAGGAATTTCTATAGAGTTATGTTTATTCTTAGTCCTCTAAGCAATGCTTTTACAAAATATTTGCGATGTGCAGACAAGACAACTATCGTTATTTTTGACTTATTTCAATAACATTGACTTATTTACCAGGTGGTAGAAGTAGTGTAGTTCGAACGGGAAGGTACCACCGCCACACCCATTTCTAGCGTGAAGCATTTGTTGCGTTTCGATGGTAGGTTGGGGTAGCCGGCACACTTTCACTTGAGGCGACCATCTTAGTCCTCGGGAGTAGCAAGGCATTTGTGATTGCTTTCATACAGAACCGTTATTTAACATGAATTTAATTACAGACGCCAGATGGACTGCATGTTCGTTTGCTACTTAAATCAGATAAAAAGTACCCAATAACAAAATTTACTCGTCTACGATTATATATTAATTTTAACTATCCGCTAAATGTACAAAAATGATACCAACCTTGCACCTGGCAAGTGGCCAATATCTCCCAATATTTGGTCAACATATGTGCCATTAGATTAACCTGACATCACCAGCCGCCCGCGAATTCAATTTGCTATCTACAATCGCTGAGGTTATTTTCTGCCTCGGTCCTTTTGTGATGTCTGAAACATATTGCGATTAAATCTTCAGATTGTATCGTTGAAACTAATAATTGCGGTTTTTTTTACTTGATTGAAGTAGCAAAGTAGCATGCAGTTCACCTGATGGTAAGTGGTCACTGCCGCCCGTGGACATCTGAAACAACTTCATATAGAACATGGATTCTATCAGAAGTCAATCACAGATACGTTGCTACCCCCGAGGACTAGGTTGGCACCTCATAAATGCTTCACGCTAGAAATGGGTGGAACCTCCCCGGTCGAACTAGACTGTTTCTACCACCTGGTAAATAAGTCAATGTTGTTGAAATAAGTCAATAATAACGATAGTTGTTTTGTCTGCACATCGCAAATTAAAAGCATTGTTTAGAGGACTAAGCATAAACATAACCCTATAGAAATTCCTATTGTTTTAAAGCTATGTATCATAAGACGCAGATATATGCTTAGATTCCATGTGGACTAGAATTTATTTAATTTTAAATCTTTGTTTGATTAAAACCCGTCAGTTTTAAAAATGTTAATTTAAAGGTGCGTTAAAATACTTGTTTAAACCGAAATTAAACCGCGATTCATCGCTCGTATGAAATAAAATGTTGTGAATGGGTAAGTTAAATTTTACACACTAGTTGACCCGACGAACTTCGTTCCGCCTAAAAGTCAGAAATCTGAAATTATCGGTTTTTCTTAACCTTCTTCTTGAATCACTCTATCTATTAAAAAAACTACATTGAAATCCGTAGCGTAATTTTAAAGATCTAAGCATACATAGGGGACACAGTCGAAAGCGACTTTGTTTTATACTATGTAGTGATACAGTCGACTATATTTTGGCCAGCGTTGCCTTTAATGGACGCTTGGTGCCAACTAGAAATATCTATAACCCAATTCAGATTTTAAAACATTCACACAAATTGTCTGTAATATTTTTGCTTGCAAACTGAACAAAAGTATTACCAACATCGTTCAGAAATCTATTAATATTACATCGTTAAATATATTTCTGTCCTCTAATGCTTTTTTATGACCAACCTGTGCCAGCTGGAAAAATGTTGATGCAAAATCTACGAGTCAAATGGTTTATAAAAATACTCTCACAATCTACCTACTAAGTTATTTGAAATTATTTTAAGATTAATTTACTCTCGCGGCTTTGCCCACTTTGGTCTCGTCTATCACAGTAGTGAGTATCGTATGTGTTTTATCAGGTCATAAATTATGTGTATTCCAAATTTTGATGAATTCCGAGCAGCATTTTTGGGTGAAAGAGTATCAACAAACATACATACTTTACAAACTCTTGCATTAATAATAATAACATAATGCTTTCTACACTCATAGCACCACAGTAGAATTTTCTCCTGTGTCGTGGGTGCCATGGACACACAAACACTCAGACCAAAAACAAGAATCTAAACTCATCATTCAGATACCTTTCTGGCCAGGAATCGACCTCGGAAACTAGTGCGTTTCAGACCAGTATGGTAACCATACCTCCACGCGGGTCGTCATAATAGTAACATTATTTTAATATCAATAAGATTATTCCGGAAATAAATCATAATATATTAATTTTACGTTTCAGGAGCGTCTCAGTTCTGAAGAAATAACACGACTCAGCGATGTACGGAACTTGGTGAACCAGCTCTACGAAGCTTTGAACGTCCGGGAACACCAGATACGTAAAGAGCGCGAGCTCAGAGCGCAGCTGGAGAAGCTGTCGGCAGAGTTGCAGCCATTAGAAGAGGTGAGAGGACACTATAAAAATCAAGAATAATGATTTGTGTGATGGTTAGGGCACTGATATTATGCTAATAATAATTTTAATTCTTGGGTGCTAATGATAATAGATGCAGGTAAATTATACATAAATACTTCTATCTTCAGTGCAACTGCTTAGCACGTGGTTAGCCTGAAGCACGTAACCATCATTTTAAAAAGGTCTTATGATCCATTTTGTGATGACCGTAAAAATAATTAAAATTCTCTAGTCTAGTAGATTGGTTAGTGCCGATATTCTAGTTGTGATTGTCTGATAATGCAATAATGTAACGTCAATTCTAAATTTAACATTTTATTTCTTTTGGCATTTCGGACACTACGTAATACTGAACTCTTGTCCAATGAGATATGCTGCTAATGAGCAGTCTAATTGATATTAAGTTGACGATGTCGAATTTGATCACCTGTATACAATTCCAAATAGAAATGGTCTTCCTAAAGTTGATCATAGCTGCATTGCTTGCCGTAATTTCATTTCGTATAATTCATATCAGTATCTCTGAATAAGTGTATCCTCAAAACCGGAATTCGTATGAGGATGACGCCTCATTCGGAAGAAACGGGATAGACCATGATGAGTGGATATCGACATTTGACTAAACAAAGAGGATTTTTAAAGCCCTATCCCGGCTATTTCCTACAGACCAAGTTTTTATTGATGCTGCAATTACTGGAGAGTTTAGCGAACCTTGGAATCAGTAATCAATACATTTAATGAAAGAGAAATCAGTGAAAGTTTTGGATATAGAATAACATATCTTAAAATTCATAGATGGCGGTAAAAATGTGTTTTAAATGGCTTTCCAGAAACGCATGTCCCTGGAGGTGGAAACCACCCGTCGTACATCAGCCCTCACGTGGATCGGACTGGGTCTAATGGGTGTTCAGTTCGGAGTGCTTGCGCGCCTCACCTGGTGGGAGTACTCCTGGGATATCATGGAACCCGTCACCTACTTCGTGACTTATGGCACCGCGATGGCCGCTTACGCTTACTTTGTGTTGACCAAACAGGTATTCATAGTTCTCTTTGTTATGTAATGTGATATACTAATGTTTCTATACAGTAAAAAAGAAAGTTATGTATTATTTATTCATTATGTATGAACTATTATATGTACATAAATATATGTACATATAATAGTTCATACATAATGTCACCAAATTTTGAAAGCGAATGTTCCGTTTTAACAAAGTTTATCCGTTGTCTCAAACTGCGTCGATAAGTGATAAAAATGGTCACATTATTCATACATAATATAGAGTCATAAATATTAATTTTATCATATTGAAGTTTGATTTGAAGCGTGTTATCTACCTAGATACTTATTCGTATTTGCTAAATTCAATGAATCACTATAATGTATTAAATTAACGGTAATTAAAAGTTAGTTTGTGCACACTGGATTTGCTTTTATATACCCTTTCCTCTCACAGGGCTGCTGGAAGAAATTTCATTTTGGAATAAGTAGCCCTTTGTACTATGTATTTTAAATATGTTTACCTATTATGTCTCTGTGTACAAAAACTTATAAATAAATAAAAACTGTCAGTAATAAATACTAAAAAAGTAGCAAACTCAAATAGCATTTTTTTACAATGACGTTTTGAAAAAGCGCGGGACAAAATTGATAAAAGCGCGAGTTCAATGTGCGGATGACGTGTGTGGTATTTACGAGTGCAGTAAAAAATTGGCAAATGCTGCCACACGTTCTGCCAAATCTACATTATTTATTACACATAACGTTTGTGTTACGAAAATAAGCTGCGAAAACTAAAAAAAAATGCAATTTTATAATAAATCACAATACGCGCGTTAATAGTGAAAGTTTCATTGGAAATAATGGAAATTAATAGCTTGTTTTATTGTTATAATCTGTATAAATTGTACAAGTCAGTATTAAATATGAGGAAATATAATAATTAAGTATGATATATAAATAAATAGAACCAGAATTACGTCACCGACATAAATATACTGTACCTAAAGACGTTTTATTATTTCATTCAAAACACTTACACTCGTCTTATTTATATACAACTTTAATTTCAGGAGTACGTGTTGCCCGACGTGAAGGATAGGCAGCACCTTCTCACTTTGCATAAGAAGGCGAAAAAAATAGGCCTTGACATCAACCAGTATAATTATCTCAAGGACGAGGTAACGCAGAAAATATTATACATAAATAAAATATTTTGAAACTAAGAAACCATTTTGACGAATGCTGTTATTTTTAACTCTATAAATTAAAAATAAAATTTGTTCATCTTCTTCGAAGTCAATTTTCAAGGTATGAGAATACTTTAACAAAAATACCCACTTGGTTATTTTTATAAACTCCTAATTTACGCTTGGAATATTATTTTATTGTATAAGTTAGCTTAATTCTTTAATACCTAGCCGTATTAGTATGTTACATGAATTAAGTAGCAAACGAGCGTGCAGACCACCTGACGGTGATCGTGACCGAAAACTATGCAAATGGTAATTCATAACAGATTTATATCAAAAACTATTTGTGTCGATGAGGTTGATACCCTTTTTGATGATTGGCTACAAAAATATCCACTGCTCAAGCAACCCCGAGAAGGACGGCGGTATGTGTGGCTGCATCTCGCCGTAAGCACTGGATGATGAAGGGGGATGGTACACGTCCCCCAAGAGATGAGCCCGTGAGGGGCACTGCGCTAGAGACCACCGGTTCGTTCCGTTGGAGTTTCCGAGTCCCCTACTACAAGCGCTGAGGAAGGCCACCGAGGAGGTTTTAGTGGGTAAAAATCCCACATAACACTGAGTCTCTCCCAAGGACTCGGTGTACCTTTTGAAGGTTTCCTCCCCGTAAAAAAAAAAGTCTCTTACTTCTGAGGGTCTGGCACGGCGTAATCTAATTCGATTAATAGAGTATTGCCATTAACTCACTAATCATTAAATTGCTGTGTCGGTTTTGAATAGCACTACTCTCTCTCTTCTCGTAGAGTTCGTAGAAGATCGCTAAGAGACAAAGTCGAGAAGATAGGCAGCAACGTGGCCAACACGCAAGCCGGACGTGACTATTGACATAAACCCTCAGTAGAGGAAGCCTATGACCATCCATCAGTAGACCTCAAAAATCTCATAAAATCATCAAATTACTCATCCATTTTATGATCCAAACATAAGCTGGTTCGTCGTCCACCCATTATTGTCCCACTGCTGGGCAGTGGGCTGCTGCAGTTTAGGCCATAGTCCACCGCGCTGGCCAAGTGCGAATTGGTGGACTTCACACACCTCCGAGAACTTTTTTTTTTTTTAAAGAACTCTCGGGTGTGTAGGTTTCCTCACGATGTTTTCCTTCACTGAAAAGCAGTGATAATTAATTTATAATACGCACATGAATCAGTGGTGCGAGCCTGGGTTTGAACCTTAGACCTCCCGATCGAGAGGGCAAGTTTCAACCATTAGGCTATCACTGCTCATAAGCTGGTTACTCATACTCAAATATAGCCTGATGTCTCAAATTCAGCTAACGACTGATTTCAGATCGACAAACTTCAGAAAGACCTAGCCCGTCTCCGCGACCCTCTTCAAATCCACCTGCCGCCAGGCTACGGCGACAAGGACGACGACAAGAGATCTCCCCTCACGAAGATCAAGGACATGTTGGAAGGAACCACCAAGAAGATGAAGATTACGTAATGACTGACTCTAAAGCGTGCGTGTATAAAAAGTAATTGCAGATTTTCTAGATAGTTTTGATCAAAGTTTGACTAGGTTTGGGTGGAATTAAATTGATTGTGTTATTCAAACTTAATATAGGTGTATAGTGGAATTATGTCGGTTGAAGAATGATATTGAATTTTCCTAACACGCAACGACATATAAGAGAAGGGTTGTCCAATAGTAGAGATATATTTGTGAGTCCAATTCCCTCAATTCTTCTTTCAATCAAGTTAAATTCTTAAAACTCCACTTATATATAATCGATTGTATATAACGTAATGTTTTATAATTGATAAAATTTGAAAATGTAATAAAACGCGTAATTAAAATCTGCAATTACATTTTTAGACATTAAGTGCGCACTTGTATTATATTCCTCTAGGAATAGAAGCATTGTTGAAAATCTACGACCGTTGCATTTTTGTTTTGAGAGATTAAGTAATTTTCATAATAATGTTTGTGTGTTTTTAAGATCTTGACGAGTCCTTTGTAATGGGCATAATATTTTGTTACTCTCTATCTTTTTACCATCGACCCACCGCTGGGCATATTTCATTTGCACAAATCAGTGTGAGCCCATTTGACGTAAATAAGGTGAATACTTTGTTGTTATTTTTTGTAAGATTTTTAGAATGTATTCTGACGAAATGGAATGGAACATAACATAAAGCACAAATAGAACCATAGACTTAAGATGTTTCCTACTTACGTGATTAGTCTATGGTCTATGTATATGTTTATAAATATAGCCAAAATATTATGACATTTTTTAAATAATATATTATGTCCGTTTTAATTACTAAGTACCCATATTTTCACTTTGTATCGTACAATATTTACACAGATTATAATTTATTGAACGTTAAAGGATAATTGTGTAATATCATTAATTTTTATGAAGTCTGTTATTTCTGATTGTAATTTATAATATTTAATTCTGAACGCATTCTAGCAATCTTTAGAACAAACTAAAAAAAATCAAGTTGAATGTCGGTTTACAAATATTTTAGCGTATTTTTTAGTTAATCATTGTAGAAAAAATCTTGAATTTAGACAAATTTTATAGAATATTTTTTAGTATTTTCAAATTTTTTCATGCTCAGAATATGTTTCCTATAAATGTAAGACAAATTTTATTTTTATCGTAACCTATATTTAGCAAAGAACACTAACATCGGATCATTTAATTATTATGAAGTGTGCCAATGTAAAGAACTTAATTTAAACACTAATGGCCTAGAAATGAGAAGATTTGATTAAGAGTTTGCTATAATGATATCGAATAATATAATAAAATAAAAATACTAAATAAATTAGATAGGTTCAATGAATTACTAAATTAGACGCCTCGTGCTTCAGCCTGAAAAAATAATTGATTTATTGAATGAATCTAGATGTGCTCTTCGATAGATTTATATGTTTCTTTTCAAATATTGAATATTTTTATGTTTTAATTGCCGTATGTGTGTTACACACACACGAAAAACATTTAAAATGTATTCAATTTCGTGACAATTTAGAATTTTATAATAAATGACGCTATAAAAATAGAATTAAAAAACTTCACTTGAATCGCCAACGATATTACATTTTTTTAATTTGATTAATATGTAGGTAGAGTGGTGTAGCTAGGCGTGGGCGCAATGAGTCATCCCCCTCAACCTCACCCTTAAAAGGCCTCGCGAGGCCTCTTTGGAGGAGGACGAGGGATTTTCAAGGGCACCATGGAATTTTACAAAGGGGCCTCGGTGATAGGATTTTGTCCACGTCTACTTGGGTAGAGCTACGCCAATGTGTAGGTAAAGAGCATATAAAAAACAATTAATAACCTCTACTTGGGCAGGTCTAGATCAATTAGTGATAATCGTTTGCAGCAATGCAATCTGACTGACTTATTTAATTACTATTTACGGCAAATAAATGAATTTATATTATAGTTTAGCAAAATTTATTAGTAGTAAATACATTAACAAAATGTACTAAAATGGCGTTATGCCTTGAGAGGTTAAGAATCTTGCCAGCAAACTTTTGACTTGTCTACTCATTTCTAGGCTCGGATAGCAGTTTAGTCACGAAATATTCTGTAAAGTAGTTAGTAGTTATTTATTCTAGTCTCACATATGAATTTCAGTACTTTGCCACTCCATTTTAGTTAATTAATACGTTCCTTATGCTTGCCTTAGTTATTTTGATCTTTGAAAAATGTTAACTAATTAAAACTTATAAGACATAAAGTGAAAATAACTTGAGTTAAAGTTTTTATGTATTATCTGACATAAGTCCTTTAAAATAAAAAATAATACGACCAAATTGTAGAGCAAGTCTCTTACTAGGAAACTTTTGTCTACGTAACGATTTTGTAATCAGAACTGTAAACGTAACGAGGTCATTCTTCAGTAGATTTTGCTCCTCACATTTTTCTCATACCGGGCCCTTATATATGCAAATCCGTGTAAACTCCAAAATATTTATTATAAATATTGACTAAGTATGTTGATCTTAGCACACTAACTTATTTTGTGACGCAAAAGAAGAGTAAGTAAAAAAAACGATACCTTTTAAGGTTAGAAATGTTGGCGAAGAAGTACCTACATATTTTTTCAAAGATCAAACACTCATTAGTATGCTTTTGTGTTTAAGCTCAAATATGAAGCAAATACTTTGGGATTGTAACATTTTTTAAAAATAGAATGCAGTACACCGTTTGCCGTCCACCTACATTACTTGTACTATCCTATACCTATATTTTTGACATATTTAAGTATTTCCTTTAAAATGCTGCTCGTTTTGAAGGAATTACTTGCATTTTATATATTAAAATGTTTTATTGGCGCCATTAATTATGATACATGTACCAGAAGCCATGTTAGAATTTCCTTATGTATAAAAATATCGACACAAAGCTATTAACAAACACTTTAAAACAAGTTATTTATGACTACAATCTCAAAGTATGCTTCATTCGTAGATAGTTACTAGTAAAATATTCAAAGAAATGTGTTAGATAGTATAATAAATACGCACTAAATAAGTTTTATTTGTTGGTGCTTCAATTCGCGCGAAGATTATTTACATTTAAACACATAATACATATTTTAATATAAACTTATGCTATTCTGATTTGATGCGCTATGTTACATTTGTTCTTAATTAAATATTATACACTTATATTGAACAGTTTTTTAGTAACTAACATGTTGTTTATTACTAATTTCACCTAAAATTATTTAAAGTCCAATATTGCCATCACAAATAAGGATTTATTTTTCGGATAATTTTATGACTTGATAAAATTATTAAGTAATTAACGGTTTTTCAAATAAATAATAATTTTAAATTTAGACTAGCCTATGAAAAAATTTTTGCTTCGTCATTATTATCAAAGTGAGAGTATTATTAATGTTTTTCGTTCATTTAATTATACAACTGATTTGCTTTCTTTGACCACACTCAAAATGATTAGAATTTTCTAAGTTATATTTTGTAAATTTTTATCTAAATTGTTGTTCATATAACCTAGGTTAGAGAGAATATGAAACCCATAGTGTGTAACTGCTCTAATCTATCTTCATAATATATTCGATATGCATAAGCTTCAATATAATTTTACTATTTAAAAAATATATATTTAATTAGGAAACTATTGGCTAACATTTTGTTTGCATTAGGAATAAATAGTTAATAACATGCCGTAGGATAAAATAATGGCTGTGAAATAAATGTTAATAAGGCATTTCAGCCCCTTTTTCATGTTCAAATCCTTTTTTATTAATAACACCATTAGGCCTAATCATATGCCTTGAAGCATAGGCATGAATGTCGATATCTAAACATATTTGTCGAGAAATAATAAAACAAAGAGTTATCTTTCAAATTGATTTATTCAGTGGTGAATTCTTATAATACTTTATCATTAAAATGTTATGAGTTAATGTTTTTCACATGTACATCGTAAGACGATTACCACATTGCTCCACGTCAAAGCGTGTTGCTGTAGGATAATCGACTAAGTGTAGTTACAATATTAAAATATATTTTTTTTGGCTGGCTGTTTCGATCAACTAGATCTTCTATTCAGATAAAAATGTGCAACATGCACTCTTCCATCGCTGGGTTGGAAGAAAATGCCGCTGAATGTTGAAATTATCCGATTTATTGCTCATAATATGACACGCTATTCATACTAAGGAACGCTATTGCTATAGAATGTATTAATGAGGCGTCGTCCTGCACAAAAAATAGTATTACTTAATTACTTATTATGATCATTGTGAATGAATTAAGTTTATAGACTCCTAATTCAAGAGATACTTAAGGTTAAATGTCTTTTAAAGATTGTAGAACATTTGTAATTTGTAATTAATTCTACTTAAAAAATCGAGAGTAAAAAAGAAGAGCGTTACATCAGATAATAGAAAAAAATCAGCACTTAGCAAAGACGACAAGTACATATCTGCTGGTCTCCTTTGTAGGAAACACTCTGTTTCTCCATTTAAATACCCACTGACACTGCTATTGTAGTGCAGAAATAAGTGTGGCAGTAGTGTTTCTATAAAATAAAATTAGGAAGAGTTAAACAGTCCTCAATCTAACCAAAGTTAGCTAAGCTCGTAGGCTTAGACGTACAATACCGTTTCAGACGTTAACATCCATGTTAAACTATTAAAAACAGGGCACATCACTACATAGTATAAAACAAGGTCGCTTCCCGCTGTCTGTCCCTATGTATGCTTAAATCTTTAAATCTACGCTACGGAATGTAATGCAGTTTTTTTTTAATAGAGTGATTCAAAAGGAAGGTTTTTATGTATAATACATGCATAATATAGCGGAGGAACGCTGACATTTTTAGATTTCTGACTTTTAGGCGAAACTAAGTTCGCCGGGTCAACTAGTCTGTTATAAAATTGAAAGGGAGGTGAAGAGAAGTGCGAGATTTTTTATTCAGAATCATTTATTTTTCTTCAACTTTTTTTCGTACTCCAAGTAGGAACAACAAAATATCTTGTTATAGAAAACTACACTTAGTCAAAAAGAGTTATAAATAGTTGTGGATGTATATATCTATGTTGTAATACATGGCTAATGTTACTTTATTTTAACGTTATATAATATAACGTTACACCTTACAACGTTATTTAAGGATTAGATAAGTAAATAGGGCCATAATGTTGTCTTCATTCTTGTATATATCTTTAACTACAAGTATAATATATTAGTGCACGCACATATAAATTCGCTCAAAAGCTTATTCTTGTGATTTGCTGATTCGCCTTTTAGGAACTCTATCCAATGTATTTCTATATAATATAGTTTTTATATAAATACGTCATAAGGTTGGAGCAAGGCTTCGGTTGGTGTGAAAATTTTATTTACTGTAGGTATTGACTTATTATTATAATTACTGTGTCGTTGTTAAATTATATGTTTCAAGTTTAATTGCAAGACTAAGTAGCCAAGATTTCTGACATAACGGCGTTATACATATATTTTATAAACGCCCACACGTCACAACGGGATTTTTGTCGACCGTATTATAATGGTGTGTTACATTGGGTTGGTTGCCGAATTCATCACCCGCATTGATCATTAACCTAACGAATTTGTTAACCGAATAGGCTTGTTTACATTAGGTTGGTCACCGAACTGACCGACTGGTTGGACTGGCCCCTATTTCCTGTGTTTCCTCGAATAGCAAGAGTTACGACCGAATAAGGTCAACCGTAATAAGTTTTACAGTAGGTCGGTCACTGCTAACGAGCTGCATCCGAATACGGCTTCTGAAGTGTAGCCACAGTTTATATTGGTCGGTGACCGAATTCGTTTGTAGTCGAATACGGCCACACCAATCTTATATAATTTTCTAAACATATGTCCTGCTGTATGAGATTTACTTATAAAAATATGTTTAACAAAAGCAAAATATAATTTATCACATAAGGTTTATTCATGTAAAGTAAAAAAAAAGTTAGATAAAAATGTTAAAATTATTTTAATATTATAAGTTTATAATGAATAGTTTTTTAAGGATCTGTTATCTGTAATAATGATAGTTAGACTTTTGTAAATTTGTTTCATTGAATTGATGTTGAATGTTTGTTAGTAATTTTGTTAATCTAATTATTTTAGTTTAAATGACTGCTTTTGTTTATTTTTAATTACAAACTATCAGCAGCTTGATTAAGTGATTATTTTTCTTTGTATTATGCGATTGCTTCTCGGTCTTACGACCATTTTGCCAATGACAAAATACGTATCTATTTCAGTATGCCTTTTTGTGTATATTATCTGTGCATACTGTTCTAAACTATTGTGAATCTGTACTTGTATTTGTTAATAAGGATAATAATCTGTATTTACACTTTAAACTTGTAATAATTTATATTAGACACTTTTTCAATAATCTCGCATGTAGTTAGGTACGTAATCATAAATCTATTTAGGCCTAATTGTTTAACCACTTACTAACTTTCCTGTTATTCACTAATGAAATTGCCAAATTACCCTTCCAACTTATGCATTGTCTTGTTAAATTTGTTACACCCTTTCCAATATTATATATATTATGTATACTCCTTTTGTCCCTCCAATATGACGTTCGGCTTGCTGATTTAGATTATGCCAATAAACTTGTCTCTTAACGGGGTTGCCAGCTTTCCCCTATGTCTCCAGCTGTCCAGATTTTTTTTTATTTCATCCTGATACCTTTGTCGATAAATATAAGGTCATTTTAAACACCAGAAATATTCATTATAATTCTTGTTATTAATAATAATAGCCCTTACCATGAGCGGAGCCCTTACCATACAGGTCTGACATGGATGAGATTAAAGTTTTGATCTTTGACCAGATAGTTATTGTATGTTTAATTTAGATCATTTTTCTTGGTCTATGTGTCTATCGTCCTTGCTTTTTTCCAGGCATACACGACACATGAGAATGTCCTAGTGTGAAG
The DNA here is from genome assembly GCA_949699795.1 of Spicauda simplicius. Lineage (NCBI taxonomy): Eukaryota > Metazoa > Arthropoda > Insecta > Lepidoptera > Hesperiidae > Spicauda > Spicauda simplicius. The sequence goes on along the minus strand of OX453059.1, from coordinate 5,367,578 downwards.
CTGTGTGAATGGAAAGCGGTTATCGTTGTAAAATTAATATTGATTTTATTCTTAAATATGTTTTAGAATTTCCTCTCGATTTTTAATTATTTTAATTTCAAGGATTACTAACTTTCGAAATTGTTGTAGCTGGCACCGTTTGTGACACAAAAAATATAATTTGAATCGATAGCAAACGTTCATCTTATTGAAGCGGACAAGATAGATATTAATCTTTAGAAAAGACGGATTGGGATCAAGGAAGGATCTATGACATTAATACACCAATTGAAACAGTAGAAACATTAGGTGATCTTACTAAGTTCTAGTAGGACACAGATGCCGGTGTTAATATAATCGTAAAGTTACTTACATTTGATAGGGTTGTAATTGTAAATAATATTGTTGTAAATTTAGCTTTCTATATGCACTATTAGGTACATTTATTGGATGATCGTATCGAATTTTGGAAAATTACCCGATGTTTCTACTGTCCATTTATCATGCAACTCCTTGACAGCTACTATTTTACATTTTGTTAAATTTACAGTCGTGTTCAAATAAATTTCTAAAAAATGATCCATTGCGTATTATTCATTTAACAAAGTTACCTTTTTTGGAATACAAGAAAATTATGGCTACAATTCTCATTTCATACTTTTATTCTATATGTGAAATCAAACGCTACCTGGCTTTACAAATCTTTATTATCTAAGCAAATTATTAAACATACTAGACATAGAATGTGCGAACATGTAAGGTCTGTCAGGGAATCTATAACTTTTTCTCGTTTTCCAGAGCTTCAGAAGGAGATATGGGTTTCGAACCGAATGGGTAGAGATCAATGCTTTGTACGTGGGCCCTAACAGACACTCCTGGTGGTATACCGAAATAATCCTGACCTGTGTTCTTAATAATAGTCGTGCCTGGCTTAGTGTGTTTTATATCGAATCCTATAGCAAAATCTGGTGGGCTATTGTCGCCATTTCCGGCATCATAGATGTTGTCGTCATGATTATTCGATGCCTGCGAAGGTTTTAGTGGAACGTACGGTTTCTTCGTCGGCCTATAAGGTTTGATGGTTGGACGCCATGGTTTGCCTGCAAGTTGTAATCATTACTAAATTCTTTGTGCTGTCACGCGGTGCTGAGTGCCGTAGGTGTTGGTGTAATAAAAACCAGGTTGTCGGTGAATAATATTTATTGCGATCAAGCGGATTCTCTATTTATATTCCAAGTGCATACTCAAACTTACAGTGCATGGATTGAAACTTGTGATCTTGTTTCTTTAATTTTAAATTTGATAGTCATCAGTCATTCTTTCAATTACGAAAGAACGTAGACGTTCTTCTCCCAATTGAGAAAGAGTTGGTTATTTGGCATTAAATATTCTTCATCAATATTAAATATGTTATCATGAATAACCTGAGACTTGATGAAAATTGACTGACTTGCACTAGAAACAACAAGATCACCAACGTCAATCGATTCCAATCAGCCGTGCTATGCATCACCTGGTGCTTGGGTAGGATTAGGGCTTCCGAAATTTGAGATATCCTCATCAACATAGCCTGCATCTTCGCTTCCTGACTCTTGAGTAAACGTAGGGCCTTGGTTGTATCCCTCGTCAGGTCTTTCGGCAGAACTGCTAACTGGACCAGACCCTGAGCTACTTCCAGGATTACTACTTGGTCTATCTGTGTCTGATGCAGGGAAAGGTGGGGGTTTTACATGACCAGATGCTGCCGTGCCGTCGGGTCCTGGAAAATAGTGTTACTGCTACAACTTTTCTATTTAGACTATCCAAACAACGTGTTTGTCGATACTACTACGTGTACTATAGAGTTGTAACAAAAAGAAATAGGACATGGTGCGTAATACAAATAAAATGCTGTTAGGCGATTAGTGACTACGGAATGCAATGAATGGAATGATCTGGATGAATAGCAGAAGAAAGTGTTGTCTCTAAAACAATTTGTACCAGCGTATGATAACATTTTAAATGTTAAACACCAGACATCGATACTAAAATAATGGTTACCTTTAAAAACATCGTCGGCACCGGTATCATCAGGAGAATACGAAGGCCCTGGAGCACTGCCACTGGATCCAGCGTTGACAAAGGTGGGATCATAAGCGCTGGGAATAGTAGGAAAGTAAGGAGGAATAAAGGGATCATTGCTGTTTTTCACGATGCGATATCCAATGCCAGGTCCAGCTATGTAGTGTACCGTTCTGGAACAAATGAGAATTAAAAGTAGTTGATTTCATAGAAATAATGCTTTAAAAACGCGAAATGAGTTTTTCCATAGCACCCACACAGAGAATATATCCAATATGTGTCATTGAGTTATACTGGCATTTCTTGTTTTTAATGTTTTGGTTTCAGTTGTGATATACCTACAAGAGGCGTTTTTAAATGTTCATTCGTCAATTCTTAAGAGACCAGAGTTCTATTCTGTTGGATTTAAACGGATAAACTGTGTTAATTTAATACTTTTGATACTAGAATAAAATAAAACACTAGAATATTAAATATAACAATGTGTTTACAAATACTCGTACCTTTGTACACCTTTATCGTCCAAAAAGGTGTAAGATCCTCTAACATTTCCGTGAGAGTCACTACTTTCTGATCTCCTTTGATCGGGTCCAGCTGATATGAATCTGTTAGATGTTAAAACAAAATTAGTTAACTGGCTTATTTGTTTCCTTTTGATAAAGCGTCAACTTTAAACTAATTTCTCAAATTGAAGGACTGGAAGAAGTATAACTTCAGACTGAAATATGGTAAGTCTACAAATACTTATTAAAAGTCCGCATAAAATCAATACCATTTTATGAGTGTGAAATTTTAGATACCTATATGACCCATCAAGTCCTCTTTGCACAGCAGTACGACCTCTCGGCCTCGCTTCGCCCCTTACTAGCGGGGCGCGGTGAAAAGGAGTTCCAATCACGCCAGGGTTGTCTGGATGGGCAGAAGACACATGGAACCCAGTATCTCGACCAGCTACGTATGTTACGTCATGACGCTCACCGATGTCGTCCACAAATGTGTAATGGCCTGCAATATACCATTAGAAAATAAGTTGGTACTGAAGATGAAGGTTAGTGATTCTATAATCCATATCCAAGAAACAAAGCAAACTTTAGTTTGCTTGTGGTAATAAATCTTATAGTCAAATATACTATGTAAATGAATTTATGGGTGAATAAATTAATTTTATCTTTGAAATATATCTTGATATGCAAATAAATGTTGCTTTTAGTTATCCGTTATCAAGATCATGAATAATAAAGTTTACAAAAATTAAACGATGTGTGAGCTGAAGGAGCGTTTTTTCCTATTACTAAGAATATTATTATGATCTTGATACGTTGTCACCTTGTATGTAAAAATATTGGAAAAGGTTTAATTTGTTGTACATTATCGTATTTAGGGCCGATTAACACAAAACCGGTGGGACGTCGTGTCGCGACCAAAGCAAAGACAGCAGTTGCTTCAACCTATCATATTTAAAATACTTCAAAAAACGAGGAGCTGCTCAATTCGAATGTTTTTGTTCTTGTAAACGCAAAAGTACGATGCGTAATAAATTAGGTTTATATGCGTTGCGATGGGAGGCGTCAGCAATATTAATGGCGAGGCACTGCAACTTTTTTATGTTTCAGCTCTAACCTTTTACATCTCCTCGACTATCAGCATTTTCATTCTTGGAATAAGTCCTAGTTTCAAAATTAAACGCGTAGCTGGGATCCTCATTTGGATCGAAGAATGGGTCGTCCTTGTTTCCAATTGGACCTCGAGGTCTTTGATCCAAGTCTAGCTTTCGATGTACATTTGGACCTTTGGCGCGAAACCTAGAAAAAATATTTTAATTTTGTAGCATGTTATAATTGTTAGAATACAAAACATTTTTTTGTAATACGAATTTAAATTTATCAATCATTTTAATTCGAATTGGATCTCTATTCATTAGGGGTATTACAAGGAATCATATTAGAACCTATTTTGTTCATTTTTAACTTTCATGGAATTCATAAATTCTTACCCTCTTGGTCCAGCAGTGTACACTGTTTCTTTTACAGCGTCAGTTCCAGGTTCCCTTGCACCAAAACGACCCCCTACTACTCCGTTTGGATTACCTTTTGCTATATGATAGCTTCCACCTCGGTCTTTGTTTGAATATCTGTTAATTAGGAAAATAATTTCTACATCAAACTTTGCGCCTTTATTAGAAACTTATACCTTTTTAATTTAACGTTACATCAACGAAATATAATTTTTCGTTATCAAAATGAAATTAGTAATTAATGAAGCTATATCTATAACACATTACACAAGTATACTAGAGAGTCATTGTTACTTATTCAGAACAATCTATATCAAATAATTTTATAATTATTTACAGTATATACAAAAGCTATCAAAAATATTTTTAAGTTAAAAAATTCAAAAACTTTTTTGCGATTTCAGACACTACCACCTAAAATTATTTAAAATTCAATGAGTGCATTAATTAGCTAGTGCTCTTGATATTTTTCTAAAGTTCAATTAAGATGTATTATTAATTTAAATTAATGACTATACCTATTTATGTGTACAAGGCAAATAAACAGTTTTTAATTAATAAATAACACATAATATTTGTTACATAATTAACTTGATTACAAAAATATATACAACTTAAGTTCTATCGTAAATATTAACATTTTAAACGTTTATAACATTTTAAACGTTGATTTCGATAAATTACGTATTAAAAAATTGTAACTCCGTCCCCAGATAAGTCAAAATAAAAAATACCCAAAATCGAAAGATCCATCCGTATTCACACTATTATAGTCGCCGTCATTAGTCCTAGACTTTCCAGGGATGACTTGAGTCCTTGTCAGGGTGCACACACACAATACAAACACACTCAAGGTCCAATACATTTTGGCACTTTTTTGTACTATTAATTAATTCTCATCTCACACCGACTTGAAGCTAACACGTACGGGATATAACTATGGAAGTAAAAAACAAAGGCTCTCTTATATATGGCGCTAAAAATGAGCGTCCAACGGAGTCATACCGCGTGAAAATGACCGGACATCATTGTTATTAATGTTAGGATTGTTATCCAAAGCGAGATGTAAGAATTGCATGATGTAACGTTTTAGGCACAAGCTTTAGGTATGGTACATAGATATTATATAAAATTTAGCATTTTCTGGAAATATTAGTAATATCATATGTTCGCATTTTCAGGAGTTTCTTAATGCGCACGGTTATTAAAGGAATGTGAAATTTTTGTGTATTTGTGCGTTTTTAAACACAAAATTGACACTTATTTAAACAGTAGACTTATAATTTTTCGAAGTACTTTCAATTATTTAACTAAATTTACCAAAATCGTCCCTGTAGCCTCGGGGTCAGAATAGGGCTACGGTATCCCCTGCCTGTCGTAAGAGGCGACTAAAATGGGCTTCCGGGGTTGCAGACGGCTAGAGTGGGAGCTCGAACCGTTCGGTCAGGCAATCCCGGGAAGGACGGCGGTATGTGTGGTCGCATACCGTCGTAAAGACTAGACGGAGCGATGGGCCTAGCCGCCCATCTGGGAGGAGCCCGATGGGGCAGCGCGCTCGGAGGATTCCGGTTGAAGTCGTTTCGAGATCCCGGAGTCCTCCTTTTCAGCGCCGAGGACGGCCACCGGGGGGGTTTTAGTGCGGTAAAAATCCCACATAACCCTGCGTCGCTCCCACGGCGTCGGGTACCTTTGGAAGGTTTCCCCCTCGAAAACAAAAAAAAAAAAAAATTACCGAAATACTGACTTCGGTTCCTTTAGTTCTCACTGGATAACCTTTTTTTTGATGTCGAGGGAGAAACCTTCGGAAGGTATCCGACGCCGTTGGAGCAACGCCGAGTTATGTGGGATTTTTACCTCACTATAACTGGTGGCCATCCTCGGCGCTGTGTGGATGACACCGGGAACTCCAACAGACCGCCACAGGTGTCCTCCGAGCGCGATGCCCCCTTCGGGCTCTTCCCAGTGAGCATTGTACTCAGAGCGTTTACGACAGCATGTGGCCACACATGCTTTCGTAAACGCTGATCCCGGAATCCCGGAACCGGATCCCGGAACAACAGAGATATTCACTGGATAACCTGCCGCATCTTTTTTTTTTTGTTTTCGAGGGGGAAACCTTCCAAAGGTACCCGACGCCGTGGGAGCGACGCAGGGTTATGTGGGATTTTTACCGCACTAAAACTACTATTTTTAATAAGCAAACAGAATTTTAATAATTAGTTATTTTAGTAATCTAAATATATTATTATTGACGCTCTATTGATTTGTATGAGCTACTCAATTATTTTTCCTAGGTTCCATGTTTATATTTCTTTCAACTTAAGTGAAAATATAATTTTGCTTTTAATTAATATTCTATTTATTTACAGTTTTCGCTTACTACAATAGTTAAACGTCAAGAGAGAAATAACATGTGGCTCCTCTATTATTTTTAAAAACTTATTATCCAGTTATTACGTAAATAGTTTTATCATTAAATGACATTACACAATAAAGTTTAAATAACAATAATAAATTATTTTTTAAAAGTAAAAATGGAAAGTAGGAGATTCTATAGAAATTACTGTTAAAAGTTTACTCGCTACCAAAAGCTTTTCATAGCATAGCTGACGGTGTGCCTCAACCTATATCTTAGGAGATGTAGCAGGCAGAGATGCGAGGGCCACTACATCCTCTGTTCCGTCTCTACCAGGAACGCAGCTGCCGTTTCGATTATGTATAGGTTATTTATTATAATTTGTTCTTGTACATCTTCTTGTTGGCATGTATCCAATACTGGGACTTACCCTCCTAGCTTCTCATATACGACGGCCAGGTTAGCGGTAAGGGAGAGAGAGGATAAGGAATATTCATTTCTTGAGGCTAAAATCTTTACCCGGGCAGATTTTTAAGGGGATAAACACTCCCCGGTACCTGATTCCCCGATTATAGAGTATGAAAATTAATATTTTTTTATATGATATTTTATTATATTATTATACATTTATTTTTATTATACATTTGTAGTGTGCAATAAAGAGTATTCTAAATTCAATTTCATTTTCTAAACCCCCTTGAAGGAATCTCCACCTTGTCGTGGTAAGGGGGCTCAGTAACCGTGCCTTGGCGCACCACGGTGAAGTCAATTGGGATTCCAGGGAGAGGACGCTAAGAGTGGGCTTGACCTGGGCCCGCTTTGAATACGTCCGAGGGGGCTTCGAGGGCCGGTGTTTTCTGGCCTCTGCAGCCAGGAGTGGTCGCGGGAGGAGGTGTGCTCGGTGTGTCATTGCCGTGCAAACTGTCTCCTGCGACCGACTGAGTGCGCACTGTCAGATGCGTTGGCGGAGAGGCCGCAGAGGCAGAGGAGATGCGGTGTGTCGTTGTCGCCCTCATTGTCCACTGCGGCCGTTTGGTGGTTTGCGGCGGAACCAAAGAGCGAATCCGCCGCTGGGTGTGGGAGGTTGGTGCTTGTAAGGTTTAGAAGCTTTGCAGGTGTCGGTTTGCCTATGACCACGGCTCCTAGGTGGCGGTCTCAGGGTTAGCCCGTCGCCCTGCGGATGGGAGCCTTGGAGAAAAAGCTCACCTTTGTGTTTTCTGGCGCGCCTTGCTCTTGGAGGAGAGCATCATGCTCCATAGGAGGAGGGGCTGCGGGAGCGGTCACATACTGCCCCGGGCGGCTGGGTATCTATAAGGATCCACTCCGCAGGCACCACGACCACACCTATTTCTACTCAATAATGTAGTATTGAGCACTGTTGTATTCTGGTCTAATGGTAGTCTAATGTTAGTCTCCGTATTCGTATAAGGATACGATTCCTCAGTAGACGAGGATTCGTATACTTATACGAGATACGGAGACGTATACTTATACGAGAAACAATAACTTAGTCCCCAAAGGTAGCAATGCATCTGTAGCCTAACTTATAATCCTATCGGGGGTAGATTACAGACGTATATGAGAAGCCCCATTGCTACTGCTGTCCTGATAGTAAGTGTATGGACACTTACTATCAGGACAGAGCATTATACCTGTGTGATATTGCTATATTATAAAATATATTGGTATATTATAAAAAGTTATTTAAAGTAAAGGTATTTATGTTGCAGTTAATTTTTATTTATTAGGTGAGCGATTCTCTAGATCTTCGAGACGTCTTCATGATATTTACACACATGACATCATAACGTCATAATTCTTTCGTTCTTAAATTATTTCGTGGTTAGAGACTACTGACAGTTTCCTTTTATTATGAAATTTATATTTTAAAATCGATTTATATATCACCCATACCTTACTCTAGATACTTATTTTAACTAAAGGAAATTAAAAGTTTATCATGTAAAGGAAGAGCCCATGTTCCAATATACCGAAACAACCCATTAATAGCGGCGTCCGGCGTTTGTTTCACTTCCTTATACGAGCCTTGCGTTGCACAATGCTGTAATAAATGTCTAATTGTGATGAGATCGCGCCAACCTGTCCATAACACACTTCTTGTATCTAGTCATAATTATGACGTCCTGAGATCAATTCTTTACCAGTTTAAACGAATGTAAAAAGGAACAGCTTTTAAAAGTTCAGAGTTATCCAATTTTAGCATATCATAACTTGACTTCCTCTTTGTTTATTAACTTAATCTTTGTAACATTCTTTGTAAGACTTTGACAACCATCGGATGCTAAATGGCCACTGCCATGTGACGCATTGGAATTTGTAATCAACTCAAGTTGGAACGTCTTGGTTAAGGGAATAAGTATATCTCTTACCACACCTAACCCACAACTACGCACCTACTTAAAGCACAGCTGCGTTGAACACTACCGTTGTGACGAAAATAAGAACTCGACTTGGCGGGGGCAACGCCGTACCCCCAGATTCTGCCTCTGGATTGAATCAGTGTGCAACAACTTTGAAACAATTTAATCTACATGAGCTTTATAACTATTGATACGAGTATGTCATCCTCAAATTTTCTTTTTTTTATCTGACTGAAACGAGCATGCACTCCACCTTATTGTAACTGGTCATTGCCGCTCATGGACATCTGTAATCAACTTTATACAGAACACGGGTTCTATCTGAAGTCACAGATGCGTTGCTACTCCAGAGGACTATGATGGTCGCCTCATATAAAAGTGTGCCGGCAACCGCACCCTGTCAACGAAACGCAAGAATAACGCTGGAAATAAGTGTGGCGATAGTACCTCCCCGGTCGAACTACATTGGTTGTAACACTTGGTAAATAACAATATAATTAAATGTAACAATGGAAACAGTGTATTGTCCGTTCCGGCGGTATCGTCATGGTTCATGTCGAATACTGGACAAGATGTAAAGCATTTAGCTTGACCTCTTAAGCACAACTAATTCAGTCGTGAATTTGAACAGTAGTAGGTCAACTAATTCTGGTTACGTTTTAATTTACATACGTCCTTATACCTACTAGGTAGTATGTAGGATTGAGTTAAAAAACTTTCTGATGACTTCTTTGTCAAATAGGTACCTAGTCCCTTAAACCAGTGGTTCTTAACCTTATAGTGACGAAGGAGCATTTGGCAAAATATTTGTCTACCAATGGACCACCAGCTGTATGATAGTGTAATTTAAAAGAAAAGTATTTTTTTAACAAAACACGCATACATTTTTGTTCAAAATAAACAATATTTAATGCGCTTTCTGCATACTCTTTTCTAACTACTGAACGTTGGTTCAGTCACGGCGGCACTGCTCTGTTAGCAACTTGACTATCATTGTGTTGGCTTCTTACTTTAAATCATCTTTGGATGGCTTCGCGGAACACTTCAGGTGCTTCCAGGGAACACTGGTGGTCCGCGGTTGGGAATCACTGCTTTAAACTTATCTATGGTTATTATTATCTAAAAAAAATTGACTTAATTACCTATATAACGTAAAAAGATCATTACGTGTATTTTTTTAGTTTATTCAGAGTTGTGTTAATGTATGCATACACAACATACAATAATTATTAGGATTTGAGTCTATGTTGCTTCTATTGTTGTCTTAAAAAAAATATATACTCTTTCAAAAAACGACGTATTTGTAAGTTGTTTTAACTATAGTAATGAGGCCTTAAAATATTCCGGATGTATTGTGTTATAATTAAATATAAGTATAGGATCGGTACTTCTATTATCTTAGATTGTAGGTTAAGTTTCCTCTACTTGTATTGTATTTTAAATAACTTAAGATTTTCTTTGGATAACCGAGTACGAAGATAATGGAGCAGCTTTTAATCGCATAGCTTCCTCGTTGTAATTTTAATTAAGTTTACGAGCCATCTATTTACGTTTACGTTTACGTATCGTTGCCACACTTATGTCAAACGTGAAGCTGTTCAGCATTTCGGTGGATATAGAGCTGGTTGTCGTCAATCTATTATTGTCCCACTGCTGGGCTCGGGTTTTGTCTCAGAATGAGAGAGTTATATGCCATAGTCCACCGCGCTGGCCAAGTGCGAATTGGACAGATGCTGGTTAAATGAAATAATTATGTGGCGAGTATTTTGGTCGTTAAAAGTGACAACGTAGATATTTAAGATTTCCTTCAAGTAGATCTTCTGTTTATTTATATTATTACATGTTCATGGGCAGTAGTGAGCTTACTTAAGTGGACTGCAGGCTGATTGCTACTTTAATAAAAAATCATTTATATAAACCAAAATTACTGTAAATTGCATCACATGTTGCTTATGAATAAGACCATAAACCATTCTGTATCTACTGTGAAATTTTGTTTAAATCTATTATTACATACAGGCTTGATTTTTCACAGACTAATCAACCAATTAAAATAACCAAGGACCAATCTACCTTTGTCTGACTAGTCTGAAAAAGTTGTTGTAGGTACCTACAAGTTATAATTTTCTTCCTCGTCACACGGATTTTAGATTTAAAACAGGCATCTTACTAGAAATATCCTATAACCATTCCTAAATTTGAGGGTATTCTAAAAAATGGCCTTCATTACATCAATCCTATCACTTATATTAAAACTTTTTTGCCGTTAATTCGAGTATTTAATGGAATAGATACTAGATCAAAATTCGTTTAGAATATTGGACCCGATACTTCCATTTTTTCTGCATCAGCCACATTTTCGATAGCTTCTTCTTGTCGGAAATCCAAGTTAATATTTCTTAACGTCCGCGTCTTGTTTACAAAAATCTGATCGAGGCAAGTAGGCCTGACTTTGGTCCCTATCGGCACGGATCGGCAGTTAGTTTAACATTGAATAGGGTATATGTAGTGCTACAGGATGTTGATTGTTGCTTCATTGCTATGGAATATGAGGGGCGCCTTCCGAAGAATGGATAGCTTGTAAGTAGATACTCTTGTTTATCTAGTTAGTGTAATTGGTAGTTTTCTATGAGCTACTTACTGCTCTATATTAAATATACGTCTTTCGGTATGCCATGGTGTTGCCACACACATAGTCCACCAATTCGCATGGTGCCTTGCGAATTGGTGGACTATGTGTGTGGTTGTGGTTTATGTGTGTAACAGTAGCTAAGTATGTATTGGTAATTTCACACTGTTATGAACTGTTATGAACTCGGATATCCTAAGGTATCCACTAGATGGGTGCCTAGACTGCTTTCAGTCGAGCAAAAACGAGTTCGTTTAACAATTTCTCGCGACTGTTTGAAGCTGATCCGCAAGACTTTTTGAACCGGTTTGTCACTATGGATGAAACCTGGGTTCACCACTATACGCCAGAATCCAAACAACAGTCCAAGCAGTGGAAAAAATCTGATGAACCGACTCCAAAGAAAGCAAAGACAATTTTATCGGCTGGCAAGGGGATGACGTCTGTTTTTCGGATGTTCGTGGAATAATAATGGTAGACTATCTTTCAAAAGGCCAAACAATAAACTCAGCGTACTATTGCACCTTAATGCGTCGTCTACGTGAAGAAATTAAGGAAAAACGTCCGGGATTACTGAGGAAGAAAGTGTTGTTTCACCAGGATAATGCACGCGTTCACACGTCTGTTGAAACGATGGCTCAAATTCGCGACTGTGGTTTTGAACTGCTGCCCCTCCCAGCTTATTCGCCTGATTTGGCACCTTCCGACTTTCATCTGTTTCCTAACTTAAAAAAACACCTTGGTAGGCAGAAATTTTCCTCAAATGAAGAAGTTTAACTCGCTGTGAACCAGTATTTTGCAGACCTTCAAGAATCATTTTTTAAAACCGGTTTAGAAGCCTTGCAAACCAGAAATGCATTGAGTTAGGTGGAGATTATGTTGAGAAATAAAAATATTTTTTAAGTAAATTATTTTGTTTTCATCTTGAGGCCGCGAACTTTTCAATCAACCCTCGTACTTCTCCGCTCGAACTACACTGGTTATTGGTTATTGGTTATGGACTGCAAATTAATTTTATTCGTTATTTTATTGTTTGGAGACGATTGAAATAAGGTAAAACAAGTCAAATGGTTAAATGTTACGAAAACAAAGACTATATGTCAAGAGGCAACGCAAAATATAGTATATGCACTTACTATATACTCGTACCTACTCAAACAACAGCCATGAATCAATCTCAAGACGTTACGTGTGGCGCCACTATGACAGTCAACAGTTAAACTAGCTATTACATCGCAAATTCATTTGAGATAAAACGATTACACAAAATAAGGTATAGGTAATGGGCTATTTGACAGGTTTTTAAAATCCATTTTATATTGTCTAGCAGAGGTTAAGGAACCGTAAAAGTTGTTTTTTTTTTTAATTTTGGTACATATTTGCTGAAAAATATCAATTTAAAAATTCAATATTTAAATAGCGCGCAAAAACGCTACTTTGACATATGGCGGGTTGGTGACGTCACTTGCCTGTATTGTCATCTGTGGCTCATGTCATCCACATACATTTGTTGTAAACAAAAAACGAAAGTTTACAAGCAAGTGACGTCATCATAAACCCGTCAAATCAGGAGCATTTTGTGTCACGTGACAAACGTTTAAAAAAATTTTTATTTAAGGATTTTTAAATAAATTCAATTATTATTTTCAACTTATGTTAATAAATAACCATTCTTAAACTCATAATATATACTGATAACAGTAATTGACACTTAATTTTTCGCATTGTCAAATAGCCTATTATGATGATATGCCTAACGAGATTGGTCAATAAGGTACATTTTTACAGCGTAATCATTCCTTGATTGATATTTCAATGGGAGTGGTAATCACATTCGTCGGGTCTCTCAAGGCGCTGGCACAATGGAACTCCGAAGGGCATCTCGCATCTTCACGGTGGTGCGCGCGGCGTGCCCAGTTATTGGACGGTTTTTGTATTGGCAAGGAACTTCAGTTTAATTAAAGGCGAATTACTATGGATTTCCACGACTAATGCGTTCATATAATAAGTTCGTATTCTACTGACCTAATAATTCCAGGTTTAAAGTTTTACTTGTTTTATTCATTTAATGCTTGGATATAACCGTAAGTTCGTCACTTGCGTACATGCTAGGTGGGTATGTATAAAAGGCGAAATACTGCGAATTTCCACAACTAATGCGTTCATATAATAAGTTCGTATTCTACTGACCTAATAATTCTAGGTTTAAAGTTTTACTTGTTTTATTCATTTAATGCTTGGATATAACCGTAAGTTCGTCACTTGCGTACATGCTAGGTAGGTATGTATAAATGTAAAATGTTTATTTTTTGTTTCTTAAAAAGTTAATGGAATGAAAATCATTGTACTATTCTAATAAGGCCCTCATTTTTAATCATTTGTTAAAATTACCATTAGCAATAAAATGTATGAGTAGGTAGGTATACCTATACTTGACCAGACGATTGAACGCAATATTTTTTGATCTTTATTTCTGGAAATTGTAAAACTCATTAAGAAACTAGATAATTTTAATAATAAAATCTGTGTTCGTGTGTTTGGAAATTGTTTTTGTGTACTTCCTTATGTATCTATTTTCTGATCGATTAGATCATCCACAGAACCATGGTTTCTGATAGAATAATGGGCGGAAGGAGCTTGCAAGTTTAAGTATTTTTGCCTTGTAAGTTACATCTTTATTTGTGATCCTTCATCGGGCTTATTTATTATTGTTAACAGGCGTAGGCGGACGTAACAAAACCGGCAAAGTGCGAGTGGTACTCAAGCATGAAAGGGCACCATCTATAAAAAACGAGAAAAAATCATGTGTGTTGCATGAGAGCCCCCTTTAAATAATAAATTCATTTTATTCCGATTTATTTTATTCAGTATTTGTTGTAATAACTGCAAAAGCAGCAGAGCAGTGATAGCCTAATGGTTGAAACTTGCCCTCTTGATCGGGAGGTCCGAGGTTCAAACCCAGGCACGCACCAATGATTTATGTGCGTATTAGAAATTAATTATCACTGCTTTTCGGTGAAGGAAAACATCGTGAGGAAACCTACACACCCGAGAGTTCTTAAAAAAAAAAGAGTTCTCGGAGGTGTATGAAGTCCACCAATTCGCACTTGGCCAACGCGGTGGACTATGGCCTAAACTCTCTCATTCTGGGAGAAGATCCGTGCCCAGCAGTGGGCCATTAATGGGTTGATGTGGAACTGCAAAAGCTATCAAGGTTTTTGAGATTCAGCCTGGTAACTGACAGACGGAGACTTGGTAATAGGGTCCGTTTTTATCCTTTTGGTACGGACCCCTAAAACATAAGTTCGCGTCCGTGACAAAAATAAACCTATCACATTTATTCTCATATTACGAATCGGAGATCCTACAGTGTCTTGTTAGGCAAAATGTAATTAATGGCCAGTGGAGACCATTATCTCGTCTATTACATTACACAATTGAATTTAGTAGGTAAACACAGACGGATCCTGAGGTCGTGGGACAGACAGACAGGCGGACAATTGCAGATAGCGATCGTCAATTTTGTTCGCGCTTTGTATTACGTGCTTTATGGGTAGGAAGCTAGCTTCTTTTTTATTGTGTGTGAACGAGCTGTCTGTTTGGGAAGGAATATTATTATTTTTTGCTCGAAAAGTCTATGATACCTTCGTGACCCTTCAGATTATTGTACCTTATTCCCTATATCCCTAAAAGAAAGAGAACTCTTCTACGAGAAAGAGAGGGACTCTTTCTCGTAGAAGAGTTTCTGTTTCTTCTCTTGGATGTGATAGGATCAAGAGACAAGATCCTGCAGATGGGCAATAGCGTCTCTTGTCTAAAAACCGATTAGGGGAGACCTATATCTAAAGACCTCGAAAGGCTAATAGATGAATCAGTTTATTATACCATTATTATATGGATGCAGAAGACTTCACATCACACTTATCTGAGATGAGCAAGGTGGTCTTGCTCATCTCAGTAAGTGTGATGTCACCCTTAGTATTTTGATCAGTTATTGTACGACAGAAGTGGTTAAATGTTGCAATGGAGCATAGAAGCTATGACTGTCTTTTATCGTACTTATATTATAAAGGCGAAAGTGTGTGAATGTGTATGTTTGTTATTTCTTCACGTGTAAACGGCTGGAGCGATTTTCATAAAATGTGACAGGGAGTTAGCTGACACTCTGGATTAACATATAGGCTACTTTTTACTGCCGGCAAATATCTTATTCCCGCGGGTCAATCGATACATCGATTTTGTTAACGCGGACGAAGCTGCGGGGTTCAGTTAGTCAGTAGTTCAGTTAGTCAATAAGGCCATTAATTACATGTTATATAAATCCACTACATTCTTAATGTACCCAAAATATTATGTTTCTTAAATCTATTAGATTCAAGGTACACAAAGTGCTTAAGTACCTAGGTACTTATTTTCTATGAAATATCAGCGTAATAAATAATAACTTCCTACTTCCAAACTGTGTGACTTATGATAATTATAAAGGCGCAATACTTCAATAAGGTTTATAACTACGCAACAAAACCAAAGAACTTAATACAGGAATAGTGCATGAATTAATGAAATTATTATTAATTATAATGATTAACACAGAGATGCGAAGATAATATAGAATCAGGAAACAAAAAACCCGTGGGACACGGACATAAATTGACATGCAAATAGCGGAATAATTTTGATGGTTGATAACATTGAAGTTAATGATATCGCTTACTTGCATTCTTGTACGTTTTTAATATTGTGTTTTAGTCGTAATCGACGTTGATTACAAGCTTGATGTGTGATAGGCGGTGATTTTAATGTCAGAATTGCAAGATGTTTAGGATTTAGGTTTAGATTATTGAAATATACAGGGGAAACCCGGGCAACGTGAATACGTTAACGCTTTTCTTGATTGTTGACGTTTTATTATAACTGGGGAAAATGAAACAAATATTTATAATCAGTCTTCATTTATTGAACTTACTTAAGTATCGGATGTCGTTAATTTGAATTAAACTATTAGATACAAAGCCAATTTTTAACAATGGCATATATATGCACTTTGCCCAGCGCCCCGGGTAAAGTGGATTTGGTACTAGAGCAAAGCGAACAACAACATTATTTGTCATGGAATTAAACATTAAAAATAATATGGGCATCGCAACTCGGCCGAAGACCAACGAACAATTTGGGAGTTATAGACAAAATTCGCTTTGCCCGGGGTATCCACTTTATCCGGGTTTCCCCTACAGTAAGATTACGTAGTCCTTACCCTCGGGGTGACAAAAGTTATAAGCACTAGGGAAAGCGTGCGGTAAGTGATTTATTGGTTAATGTTTAGGTATAACCGCTATATCACAGTAGACATTAAGAATACATATAAGTAATGTGGCCATATGGATTCTTTCATAATCACGTAATTAAGGACGAAGAAAATGTAACTAATTAAATCATGTGTTTGGTTCAATATACTTACTTAATTTGTATAACCAACAATGTATGAACAATGTATTTTTTAAATAATTTTGTCTTCATTATTCATCAAAATGCTGGTTAAAAATAGAAACGACGCTTCCCATAGAATGATAGGTAGGTAAACCAGAGAGCTCTACCCATAGGTGGCGTCCCTTTTACTACTTCCATTGCCCTATAGGCATGGAGTTCGTAATTATCTTACAGTCACCGGATATTTTAAGATATTTGAGAGATTTGAAATTGTTTATCAGATATGATCATTATTGTTAGAAAAACGATTACTCAAACATTTATTATAATGTCTGCTCTACATGTAGGTCAAGTATCTCAGGGCTTTATAAATTCAGCTTTGCAATTCGTTGTAAATTTCCATAATTACATACCTTATAAAACATTTAGAGAAGTTAAATATGTACTAAAACATCAATCCAAAAAGACAAATACACAAATCACTCAGACCCAAAACTGAAATTTAAAGGCATTATTTACATTTTTGTCTGGCCGGGGAAAGAACCCAGAACCCATATAAGACCGGTATGGTGACCGCTCTGGCACGCGGGCCGCCGTGAGTAAATTTTATTTACATTTTGATGGGAAATTTTGTAGCGAATATAAATATGACTAAATAAAAGCAAACATTTAAGTAACATAAATAAATAATTAGAGACAAACATTTTTGCAGCTGTACATTATAACGCCGTTTGAAATTCTAACTATACCTAATCATGGCCAAAATGTACAATAAGTGTTTTGCTTTGAACGCAGTGCAGGCGCTGTTATTTAAAGATTTCACATAATGTTCTTGTTAAGGGCCGGCACTCATATGACGGAGCGCAGCGCAGCGCATTTTTTGCTGTCAAACTATTATCGTCATTGTCCCTTTAGAAATAATATCCAAAATTAAATAACAGCAATTTATTTCTGAGGAGCATGGAAGCGCATGCTCGCGCATCCGCGCGCATTCTCCCAGTAATTAGCGCGAATTTCGGCTAGTGTGTGATTCGTTAAGAAAATTTCGCGGGCATGCGCTGCGCTGCGCTCCGTCATATGTGCGCCGGCCCTAAGAGCGTCTGTATTCAAACCCAGATAGAATTATGCTCCTTTCTAATGTCAATCACGTAAGCGAACCTCTACTGACCCTTGATGCAAAAAGGAGGTCTGTCTGTTTGTGGATCTGTAACTTCTAAACGGGTGAACCGATTTGAATGCGACGGATAGGTACCTTTGGAGTTTGACAGCAGAATTTTATCACCTTTTAAAATGTCTTTGCTTATAAAAACTTAAAATGTGCACGTTGCTATTATTTTTTCCATAACTTTAGATGTATGTAAGTATGTATAGGTACGTTCATTGTTATAGTATTGTTACTACTAAATATGATGCTTAAATCAACGTAATATTACATTTCAAGATTAGGGTGAAATGCCTCATTCATTTGCTCAACATTTTCGTTCAAACTACCAATGCCTTTGCAAAACTTTTGACCGTTGACAGATTTTTATAAATAAAATCAATCAAACTTATTGGTCGGTCAAGCAACTTATTTACGCCTGGCAGCGGCTTACGCAACTGTTCACTAGTTTAACTCTCTTATTTCAATGCGGAGATATCTTTAACCTTATGGATTTGCAGGTGTATGTCACACTCCTATTCTCTAAAGCTCCATGGTTCCTCTAGACGTTTAGTGCCGGGTCACGAAAAGCGTTAGCCTTACATTTGTGGTTGTAGTAGTTGTTTCACCAATTGTAAAATTTTATGCGAAATATAAATAAAATATTCTAATTCATAAGGAGTTTTATTGTTGCAGTACACATTTAAAACGTGATGGTGCAGTGACCTCCCGCAACTCGTCGAGAGGTAGCGCCACATTCTGAATCCTACTATAGCAGTTTTTGTCAACCTGCATACACATTCAGATCTTGTATATGATCTGAAGAAACTCCATCGGAGCACAGTTCCCCAGTGAATGGAACCACTCTATCTTGAGTTGAAAAATGGCACATTAGGTCTGAGTTACAATACAATATTCTACTCATCAATTAGGGAAATTGTACAAATAACTTAAGAAATATGCGTGTAATTATATATTTGTTTCAATTATGGCGTTCATTATTTATAGTTAATATATTGTACTTGGAAGTTTAAGAGGTTAACCGACAAGATGGTAGCTCTACTAAATATAGTTCAAACGATAGTAACCAGCCAGTAGCAAATTCTGACAGGAGGCCCATAGTTTGCTTTAAGTAAGGGTATTAAAAAAAAGTGTTATCATTATTACAAATGTGGTACTAGTAAACTTTTCTGGATTTAATTTGGGTAAATTTTGAGATGACACTTTTTATATCTTCTTATATTTTAAAATTTTGAGGATAGCAAAGATAGTAAAATATAAATAGCAGGTAGGTGTTGGGCCGCGGGGCCCCTCTAGTCGCGGGGCCCGTAACATTTACTACTCTTGCTATGTGGCTAACTGATGAGCGTTCAACATTAGTTTTACCAATAAATTGTTTTATGATAATAATGGAGTCTACTGGACTACTACTAGAACTAAAAAATCTAGGGAAATAAAACAAACCTAGGTAGGTATATACATTTATTAACAATATCCTAAAACTATATTAATCTATCAGTTCGTTATAAAGCTAATTTTACAAACATACTTAACATACTAATATTATAAAGGCGAAAGTTTGTGAGTGTGTATGTTTGTTACTTCTTCACGTCTAAACGGCTGGAGCAGTTTTCATAAAATTGGTAGGGAGTTAGCTGACACACTGGATTGACATATAGCCTACTTTTTATTGTGGTAAAACATCTTACTGCCACGGGACAATCGATACAGCGATTTTTTTTAAAGCAGGCGAAGCTGTGGGGCTGATCTAGTATTAAATACATGACAATGCGTAAAAAGATAGACATTGCTTAGACTCTCTTGTTCATAATCATAATCATAATCATATCATTTATTGCTCATCATGCTTACGGACTAGGTGGTACAAATTTATTGATGTGTGCATGAAGAACCCCGTTAGGGCATTGCAATGTCAAGGAGGACAGATTTATTATTTACAATGTCAGTACGATTAAAAATTACATTACAAATTAAATATATAAAATAGGTTAAAATTATTATTGTTTTCAGATTGAGTCAAATTAAAAGTACATTAAAATAAATTAGATAGAGTCAAGATTGAAATTACATTACATCTCTCGAGGGATTAGGCATATACTTATTCATTAGGTATTGCATTTGTATGTGGTTAAGATGTGATTTATATCCTGCCAGGTTCAAGTCTTCGTTCGAAAAATATTCCGACTTTTTAAACGAGAAAACTCTTATAAACATTGTAAATCTCTTCTTCAGAGATTTGTGCGGCAAGTTTAACTATATCTATTGGATCCACCAATATGAATTCTTGATTGTGATGACTTGGAAACTCACTAATAAGATTTTTATTGGTGGATTTGACACATATTCATATATAAGCTACCTCACTTAGAAGTAGCAACCGAGCATCCAGTCTCCCTGATAGTAAGTGGCCATTTATCGCTTAGGTATACAACAATACCGCATATATAATACCGTCAAATATTGACGGTATTTTTGCAACACCCCCGAACTCAACATAAAACGTGCATAAGATAAACATAAAGTAAATGTTAGGATTCAATTTTATTTATTATCATTAAATAGATTATTTTTCACAATTAGTTGTTATATATTCTTGAAATGAATAAACAATGCAGTTTTTATTTCACTATCCTGTAAAGTGAAAATGATTTAAGCGGACTTGTTATATAAGCGACGCATTATCCCGATGGAAATCTGTAATCAACCCAAAATAGGGTTGGTCAGACCACTCAGACCTGTGGTCGGTCACAGACGCGTCGCTACCCTTGAAGACTTATCAGTCTTAAGACAAATTAGATAGATTTAATCTTATTAGATTAAGGATTAGTCTTCTTAGTTCGATTTAATATTTTAGTTTAAAGTTGAGTTATCCCACTCGAGTTCAAGTCCAAGTTCTCATCAAGTTAAGTTAGTCTTAATGATGATAAAAAACATTGCAAATATTATGAAATACTTGGAACTCTTGTAGGTCTGTAATATTTCTAGTTACTTCATTAATTAATTTTCTTGCCAGACTTGCCCAGCAGGAATAATAATGAAAATAAAAAAATAAAAATAAAGGTAAGGTAAAGTGAAGATAAAATAAGAGTAGAATTTATGTCTAATGATAGTTACAATCTACACACTAAAGTTATTGAGCATCACAATTTTAGTATAGTTATTTTTATAATTACACTACTTATATACAATACTCCCGTCTTCTTAAGATAATTATAATTAGTAGGTATATTTTGTAGTTTTATGGTAACTTAAGTAAAGTTATGTATTAAATGGACGTCGTCAATATCACAAGTCGATTTTTACGAAAAGTAAGTACATGGTTCAATTTCAAAACAAAACTCAAATCCGATAACATCAAGTGTTTACACAAAATATAGAAATAAATTTTGTTTTTAACATAGAAATGGTAGCTTATGTATCTTACTTAAATTTTGCGTATGTTAACATACTAAGTTTGACATATCGTAATAATTTTAATACAAAAAAAATGTAATATACATAAAATTGTGCTAAACACGAGAAATTTTATCTGAAATGTCCGATTTTGATAAGTGATAATGATATTTTGTTTTTATAATTCGATTTTGATAAGTAACAATTATAACTTGTTATTAAAGGGATAAGGGGAGAGGGGAGTAGTTAGCTCAGAGTCCCGCATTGCCGCAGTATTCACCAATTCGATCCGAGATGCACTCGAAAATGTCGAAGGAAATATCGCAGTTACGACCGTTATCTGAAAATGTAAGCATATATCTATTAATAAAATAAAGCAAAGAAAAATAAACCGCGTGACGGTTTGGTTACCATACCTATCTGACCCGCAGTATGTTTCGGGTTTGATTTCCGGAGAGACAGATATCTAAATGAATAATTTAGCCTAAGATTATAAAGCAGTAATGTTCGATTAGCTTTTTAATTAACCTAATTGGAAAGCCAAATCTACATCCAAACTTAATTTATTTGTTACATGTGCAGGTCACAGAAAGTCATAATTATATGTACCAAGTATGAACTTAATCAGTCCAGATGACTCAGAGCAAATTGGCTGCGACGGACGAATATTAGAATCACGAGGAATATTAAAGGATTTCGTTTTCATTGGCTACTTATCTGGTGTTACGAATGTCCAAAGAGTGATAATGTCTGACCTGAGTTTAAGTACAGATGCCTTGCGACTCTTGAAAATGAAGTAAGAATGCCTCGGTTAAATATACAGAGCAGTAATTAAAACTGCTGTTATGAGTCACACATAAGTGTGGCGGCGTCATGAACCGAAAGATGCGACCATCTTTGAAGTTACTTTATTAGTCCGTAAAACATCCTAACCAATAAAAAACAAAAAAGTAAATCCAATACTCACCCATTGGCACAGTCCTGGAAAACTTATCGTGGTTCCTCATGAGGCATTCTCTGGACGCTTCCAGGACTGCCATGAAGTAGCCCCGCTCGTTGACACCATCAGAGTACAGGCCCACCAGCCCTTCTAGCGTCGGGAAACCGTAGCCGTCCACCTTGAATTACAGAAACGTTTGATAAAATTACAAGAAATAGTGATTCTTTTGTAAAATAAAGTTGGGTCACGACCATGCTGTCCATGATAAAAACATGGGGTTTTTATGACCCCCGGAAATCTGTAATCGACTTCGTATAGAACAGGGTCCTACCTAAAGTCAATTATAGATGCGTTGCTGCTCTCGAGGACTAAGGTGGTCGACTCCTGTAAAAGTGTGCTGGCAACCACATCCTTTCAGTGAAACGCAAGAATTGCTTCACGCTAGAAATTTGTACGTTAAACCACCTTCCAAAATTCCTTGTGAATTATTTCTATACTCCAAACGAGTATTCACTTATATGATTAGAATAATAGTGTTATTAAAAGAAAGAGGAAAACTTTAAACATATGTATTTTTTTATCGAAAGGATCATAGCTATCTTTAAAGAATTAAACGAATCGGCTGCGCAAATGAATAACTTAAGTAACGCAAAAAGAAAATGAACCTATTTTAAAATCTATATAAACATTTTATAGTTTTCTTTCCATTCTATGAATCATAAGCCGCCATCCTTAATTATGAATATACGCGGTACAAAAAATGTGAAGCTCGTTACTAATAAAATATCGCAGTTTTACGACACCGCCGGTTAAGTACACTTTTAAGCCTTACAGTATGATTTGTCACACAGAACAAATAATGAATAGAAATGTCTTACGCACAATAAATATCAATTTTCTATCGACACCCTTGAGGTATTATTCATAAAGCAAGGATCTCCGGTTTCCAACTGCCCAAATAGAGAAGACTGTATTGAAGGGTTTTCAAGGACCCACACTTTTTTGTATTATTAACTTTTACATTCATCATTGTATTTAAGAATTATTCTACGGTTTCGAAGATGACATTGGCATAATGTTAACTAGATCTAGTCGCAAGGCTTTCCTTGCTAGAGGTTAGTAAAAATCTAGGTCCAATTCCATATAGAACAATGGTTGTACTCGAAGTCGATCATAGAGGCATTGACTCTCTTGAGTACCTACTCATTATTACTAGTATCTACCAAGATTATTGCCTAATACTATAATATGTATATGCGCACTCTACCATCTAAGCGCAAACTGATTCATGCTTGAAATAACTGGTCACTGGCCAACGGTGGACTTAAGTAACTAGACATAAAACAAGGGTTTCCTCTGGTGTCAATCACAGATGCATTACTACTCTCGAGAAATAAGATAGTCGTCTCATAATTACGAAAGTAAGTCGGCAATCACACTTAAACATCGGATCACAAGAAGTTTGCTCTTTGTTAGAATTAGGTGTGGTACTTTCTCGTCAAAACATATTATTATTCAAGCTAAAAATATATATTTAAAATACACCAGTAAAAAAAAACCTACATTGCCTATAGACGTACCGACAAAGTCTAAAATTACATTTATCTATGCAATAAATATTTTAATTTAAATCATTTCTAGTCGACATGTGATCTATGGCCTGCTTTGTGATTTTATAGAAACGAAAAAATGTTTCGCGAACTTCGCGGCATATTGCAGAGACCTTGAGCCTATTGCACCTTAATTGAATCCGCGAATAACATCTTTCGAGACATGTTTATGACAGCAATACTTCGAGTCCTTTAAGAGTTATAATAGGCGAATTTCTTTAAGCATTTTACGAGGTACTCGAATGGTTTATGATTAACAAATTGGAGCAATTAATGTGCGACACGAGATCCAAAGCGGGTTTGCATATTTTTTATAGACGCGAAAGGCCTTGTATTTTGATTGGCATCGAGTTTGGTCGGAACTATTTTTAGCAGGGATTGGGATTGAAGAAACTAACGATAAATTTTGTTTTAGTGACTTCGTGATTGATTGATTGGTTAATGAAAGTTCAGTCTAATTTAAGAGTCTTATTTAAGATTCGAAAGAAATTGCAATTACATAAATTTATGTAATGTAAAAACAACAACTTAAACTCCAATAACTAACGATCGCAGAGTATTTCGTAAGTTTATGGAAAAGCGACAAACATTACTTAAATATCTTACATTACTTAAAATAAATGTCTCGTTAAAACGTTCATATTTTAAAGAAATTAACCAAATAATTTATCTCAAATAAAATAATTGCCGACTACACATTTCCGTCGTTAAAGAGGCTTTTTCAAATTGTGATTTATGTCCCATTTAAACCTATTTCTAAAAGATAATAAACCCAATCTAAAAACAATAATTAAAAATTAAAATCACTATTGGCTTTTTATAATAAACGTGTATTTGGTTTATTTTAATTTAAGTTATTAATTCATTTGCTTGTATTGTGTATAGTTATTGTTCTGTAGTAAGTTGACAATAATAAGTATAATTTAAAAATCGCAAACACAGACTAAATAGAAATAAATACTGCACTAATAGAACAAAACCTCTACAAACGCAATTCCAAAAACAATAAACTTAAAGCTAACGTGCCTATTATCAAAATTAATGATCAAAGCTTTCTAAACTAAACGGAACCATGCCGCCTTATCTACAATTTGAGTAAAAGCGTTACTATTTCAACAATTTGAGTGAACAACCGACAATTTAATAAAGATTAGACAAAGTGAGTAAAAGTACTTACTGCTTTCACTTTCCTGTACACGCACTGCAGTAGGCACTGGAAAGAAAATACGATGCGGTTTAAAACAAGAAAAGATAGCATATCAGTTAAACAGACCGTTTCGTTAAACTGGTGACACTTAGGGTCATTTTATCATGAAAAATCATTACTCTTCTTCTCTATCTCACGCAGTCGGGTAAAAATATATTTTGAGACTGCTACAGCATCTTCAATGTTTATTGCCGGTTAAATAGCAATATTAAATACTGGTTGGTTTAGTACTAAAGTAGATTTTCGGATAGAAAAGGGCTTTCATCTGAAGTCTAGTTCCGAGGCGTTACCTCTCGTAACGGCTGTTAATCGCCTTAAATTTAAATAAGTAAATTTTAAAATCACGAACACTAGAAACAGGAGTGAGCTTGACTCAGTATGTTCGGATCTTATATGTGCCAGAACGGCGCTGTCTAAATCAGAACACTGCAGTATATTCGTGAGAAGATGGAACCAGTATGATGGGGCGATACCACAGACACTCCTATTTCTAGCGTTCGTGCTTTTAAAACTTACTTATTTAAATTTAAGACCAAAAGCCGTCACGAGAGGTAACGCCTCTAAACTAGACTTCAGGTGAAAGCCCTTTTCTATCTGTAAAACTACTTTAATACTAAACCAACCCGCATTTAATATTGCTATTTAACCAGCAATAAACATTGAAGATGCTGTGGCAGTCTCAAAATATATTTTACCCGACTGCGGCAGGAGAAGAAGCGTAACGATTTTCCAGAAAATGTATGTGAGTATGCCCATTTCTTTAGCTCTACAGTCCAAACGACTTAAATGATCGTAAGTCATTTCATTAGAATCACATCAGATATCTTATATCATTAGAATCGGCTCAGTTTGTTGAATGATATTTTTTAAAAGGATTATTTTTATTATCGTATCTAAAATACTTCATAATATAGTCTAGTATAAGGTGCTGCAGGCGAGGAGAAACAAACATAACGAAATGTATATGTCATAGCGTCCATTTAACAATTTTGGATCAAATCAATATGAATTCTTAAAATAAATAAACTACGCTATCTCAACACCAAGAGCCTTACTGTTGGCTATAGATGTAGAGAGATTTTTTTCTGACTGAAATAGTAAAACGGGCAAGCAGTCCACCTGATGGTAAGTGGTCACTGCCACCCATGGACATCGGTAATCAACTTCATACAGAACATGGGTTCCATCTGAAGTCAATCACAGACAGGTTGCTACTCCCGAGGACTACGATAGTCGCCTCATGTGAAAGTGTGCCGGCAACCACACCCTTCTATCGACACGCAAGAAATGCTTCACGCTAGAAATAGGTGTGGCGGTGGTACTTCCCCGGTCGAATCACACTGGTTCTACCATGAATGTTTAGGACGTATGGTTTTTATTATTTTACATACCCCAGCGATCCGTTTCTCATCATGCGTGAACGGCACTTCTCGCTTGTTGCGCCGCCTTTGTGCCGGCATCGTATGCTCCTCTTTGATTACGTCGAGGGCCTCTGAAAATATAAAAGGGAAAATGAGCAAATAAGTTGAAAATGCACTCTCCATATGCTATTTTTATTATTATTTAAATGCACTATCACTGGAGTTACCAAAATGGTTCTAACGTTACCACATATGTCAAAATCATCATCGTACCGTTTCCATCGCACCCTGTGCCAAGGAAATACACATAGCCATACATTCCTAATACTTAAGTCAAAATTTTAATAAGAATTTGAATAATAAGTGGTCACAACCGCCCATGGAAATCTCTAAGCAACTTTATACATTACGACCCCTGTTCTCAAGTCAATTACAGATGCGTTGTTATTTGTAACGGCTAAGACTGTCGCCTCATTTAAACTGAGATGGCAATCACAACCTTCCACCGATACACAAGAACCGTTTCACGCTAAAAATAGGTTAGCCTGTGTTAGCAGTGGTACCTCGGTTTCGAGTATACTCGATCGCAGTAATACTTCCCTATACTTGTTACAGCAAATATTTTTATCGGACTTATTGCAAAAGTCAAATAAAAAGCTGAGGTATCCACATATTTTTCTGTCTAGTTATATCTGACGACAAGCCATATCGAATCAAGAAAAATGACGGATTTTATTGCACGGATATTCAATTCAGCAGTTCTGACATTAATCTCGCGATATCAGTTCGCAGGATAACATACTGACATTAGCAGGCGGATCATGGACGAGCCGCCCGTGTGTAACATCACAATTTAAATCCAATCAGATACACATTGCAATAGGTAATTAGTGTCATATGTTGGGGATGCGCAAACGGGCGGTTTTAATTTTCGTCCTTGAGCAACGGCTGCATCAGAAGAGTAGTCTTTGGAGCGCACGTATCTACATATGTATTCTTACGCATTTAGTTAAAATAATATCATTAAATAAATTATTGTAAAAACAAAAAAAAAATACAATTAAAATTAGACAGTCGAGTGTTTTTTTTTTTAATAATGTTACTTGACACTACCCTTGAAAAATAAATTGGTCGAATAAGCCCTCTTTCTCTACATCAAAACGAGGAAAAAATCTTCTACATCTTAAATATTTAAATATTTCCACTTTAAATATTTCCCAAATCACACGTGATTTGCCGCCTTTCCAAAAATACATAATGACAGTAGCGTCTTCATAACTACTAGTCTTGTGCCTGCTCATCTAAAAGAGCGCTCCGTACTAGTTCAGTTCGGTCAGTGTAGTTAACTACAGGCAGGTTTAAAACTGCTCGTCTGTTGTTTTACTTAGTTAACATCAAGTTAATAGTATTTTAAATGCAAATCAAAGAATCGTGGTCGGTAAGCATTTTATGATGAGGTGACTGCTGTACTAGATTATTAAACAAGTGGCTTCCGAACATTGGAATGTTGATATTGTAGCTCTGGCTTCGATTCTTGTGATAGGTCAAACTAGAATAAGTCATTTCTGCCACGGACGTGTAAGATATGGAATGAGCTTCCTTCTGAGGTATTCCCGAGGCGTTATGACATGGGGCTCTTCAAAAAAGGTGCGAAAAGAGCTCTCCTTCAAAGCCGGCGATGCATTGGCGACTCCTCTGGTGTTGCAAGTGTCCATAGGCGACGGCGACTACTTTCCATCAGATATCCCGTCTGCCTTATCTTTAGGTTTACGTATAAAAAAAGTCACAATTGCAGAGATTAAGGATGTCAGATGTGTAACAACATTTGTAAACATAACATGTATTAAGTAGTGTATGTGATGTATTTTCAATTGATTTTATGTATGTTTCATGCATTATTTGAAAAATATTAGCATTCCATAATCTTTCTCTACATCAACTATAACCGTGCGTAATTCCATACTTCTCCGTCTGCGGCAGGTATCTTAAAAACGAATCACAAGTTTTTGCTTCACATATTAATATATAGATTTATTCAATTTCTTAGTAACAGGTTTTTTGTTACTCACTCTTTACAAGCGTATAAATAAATAAATAAGCGTATAGATGTGATGGGTTGCACCGCTTGCAGTTAACCAATCAAGCAATATTTCATTAACAACCTGTAATTGCAAACCGTTCTCAAGCAGACGCAGTATTTAGGACAGGTGTGTCACGACTTCTATCGAAACCTTCACTTTTCATGGTTTCTGATTGTTTACGGATTCAATTATTGAAAACTAGCTTTTTTCTGCGGCTCTGCACCGCTTTGGTCAGGATAATATATTAAAGTATGTCATATTATCCATGTCTGCCTTTCAGCGAAATCTGAGCAGCAGTTTTTGCGAGCAAGAATAACAAACGCACATAGTAACATCAAACTTTTACATTTATAATTTTAATCCATCCCATCAACCCATTATTGGCCCATTGCTGGGCACAGGTCTGCTCTCTGAATGAGAGAGTTAGGCCATAGTCCACCGCGCTGGCCAAGTGCGAATTGGTGGACTTCACACACCTCCGAGAACATTTTTTTTTTAAAGAACTCTCGGGTGTATAGGTTTCCTCACGATGTTTGAACCTCGGACCTCCCGATCGAGAGTGCAAGTTTCAACCATTAGGCTATCACTGCTCGTTAATTTTAATAATTTTAATAGTACCTATTTAATTAAATTTGGCAATATGATTCTTTTTAAATTTAAGTTATTTTTTTGTATACTATACATTTATGAAAATTAATTTAATTTTCATTATTTAATATTTTGTCATTATCATATCATTTACGGATTTTTTTGTTACTCAAAATGGAATTCAAGTTGCTGTTTTCTTTATATCTGATACCATTAATATGACTATATGTTGTTATAATTATTCATTAAAAATGTTGTGAAAGAATAACGCCATTATTAAAAGTTACTTTTGCGAAATGGACGTTTCGTAAAAAAGATATAGGTACATTTTACTAACTTATGTAGTAATCACCACAAATGGGCTAAACAATATAAAAACTGTAATATATTCTACAAAATTAATGATGTCTCGCTATCAGTAGACATTTGGCAACTAAAAATTCTTAACACATAATTTATAACAAGTAACCATTCCCATTTCTTGGCCTACATTGAACATTTTAATTTATTTCATACCATTATAAATTGTGTTAAATATGATTTTATCAGTTTTTATGCATAACGGTAATTAAACCTGTTTTTATACTTCTTGCGTAGACGAGTATATTTTAAGTAAGTTTACAGGGTACAGGGAGTTTACAGGTGGTAGAACCAGTGTAGTTCGACCGAGGAATTTCGCCACACCTATTTCTAACGCGAAGCATTCCTTGCGTTTCGATGGAAGGGTGTGGTTGCCGGCACATTTTTATATAAGGCGATCATCTTAGTCCTCAGGAGTAGCAACGCATCTGTGATTGACTTCAGATAGAACCTATATTCTAATTGAAGTTGCTCACACATGTTCATGGGCGGCAGTGACCACTTACCATCAGGTGGACTGCATGCTCGTTTGATACTTCAATCAAATAAAAAAAGTAATTTTCGTAAATAACGATTTATCATAAATTATGCTTGTAATTATTTCCTAACTCCACTACATAAATTTCTCATTCTCACGCAATAGTCTGATTATTATCGTAATTAAAAATACATATAAAAATCCTACAAAAATTTCAAGATTTTTTTGAAAGGTTGGTAGAGCAGCTATTTCGAAAGAATTATACTAAAAGAAACAAGTCTAAGTCGTCTTTTATTAGTAGATTTTAATTTACAAAATAATCTGATAATAAAATATTGCAAACTACTTGTAAGCTTGCTAAAACGCGAGAACCTAATCGCAAAGATATATTAGTGATAAACTTCTTTATAAATACATAATTCTATGTCTTAATCTTCTAATACACTTTTTTGAAGTAACACTTCTTTTGAAGACTTAGGAGTTGATGAGAGTAAAATTTGAGGATGCACACGCACACTGTCACGAAAAACTGACACTCTGAATTGACGACCCGTGTGGGTCTCGGGTTCGATTCCCGGCGAGACAGGTATCTGAATGACGAGTTGAAATTCATGTTCCGAGTTTTGGTGTTTGTGTATTCATCTTGTGTGTGTCCATGGTACCCACGACATAGGAGAAAATCCTTGTGTGGGCCTATGAGTGTAGAAAGCGTGTTTTTTTAACTATAGTCAATATTCTAGTTTTTTTATTCTAAAATCGATAAGCTACGTAACATTCGACCGGTGTTACAATTTCCTGTAAGCAACTGATTTAGAGGAAACGGTTTCCAATTTCCTTCATAAAATGATTGCGTTAAGCGTGAAATATACTAGAAATACCAGTATGTATGTTTTGTAACCGTGTCCAAATAGTTATGTTATTAATTGAAAAATACGTATAGATTAACCCAAAAAAGTCTTGCGATTTCAAGCTGATTGCAATTTAATGAAGTTTCTCAATTTTCTTTTTAAATTCTTCTAGTTTTTTATAACATTGAGTAGCAAACGCAATTATTGTAGAATACGTTAGAAATAAGTAGAAGTGTGTTGGTGATATCACCCTGGTCGATATAAATACATTGTGCACTGCATACTTATTCCAATTTATGGGTGTGTTTATCTGAAACATTACAAGGCCTTCCTCAAGCGAAAATTCTCTTACTGTGCTTGAAATCTCTTTGGTATGTCCCATATTAGTAATTTATCTTCACCACAGCACAAATTCAAAATAAAGCAGCTAAAATTGTCGTTACAAGGCGGAAATAGGTTTTTCAGAGATATCTCTGAAAGTGGTAGAACCAGTGTAGTTCGACCGGGGAAGTACCACCGCCACACCTATTTCTAGCGTGAAGCAGTTCTTGCGTTTCGATAGAAGAGTGTGGTTTCTGGTTCACACTTTGTTATGAGGCGACAATCTTATTCCTCCGAAGTAGCAACGCATCTGTGATTGACTTCAGATAGAACCCATTTTCTGTTTGAAGTTGCTTACAGATGTCCATGGGCGGCAGTGACCACTTACCATCAGGTGGACTGCATGCTCGTTTGCTACTTCAATCAGATAAAAAAAAATCTCGGTAACTGAACCAAATCACAAAGAAATAGGTATATTTTTGTATCTACATATTTGTAGTATATGTATATTGTAAATTCATATTGTTAGGTAGACAAGGACACAGTATAAATTTAAATTTACTATTTAAATAGATATGCATACAACTATGCATGGGTTGCACTCGCATTTAAAAAAGGTAACATGACCACGAAGATAACTTTTAATGTTTAGCTATTTCATCACGGATTTTAATAAAATAAAGAAAAATTGTTAACTAAACATATGGGATGTTAATATAACCTTTAAAATTAAACTCAGTAGTTTAATACAATTACAAACATACAAATTACATATTCTCAGTTCAACAATCTTTCTTGCAAATACCTGTATGCAATGTAGAAACACATGACACACACACATGAATAATAACATGGATTAATCTATATAATAATACGAGAAGTAAAAGTTTGTGATTCGTTTTTAAATTACAAAAAGTTTTTAAGGACAATATGAATTTTAGTTTTTTAATTTAAATTACAGTTGGATTTTCGACCATTGCGACGGGTGACTGGTCGATAAATGGACCATATGTGGAGCTGCAATGATTTATAATCCACTTACATTTTTCAAGCATTGGATATATTAAGCATAGTTTACCGTTACCATAGATCAACGTTAATATAGAAAGTTCACTTTTTTGATATCAAGTTACGGACATTGAATCAGATAAGTCACAATAATAACTTAACGTCGGAATCGGTTTTAACAAAGTGGATAATATATTTTTATAGATACTGGACACCTATTTTATATTTACTAGCAGTGTTACGCGGTTTTACCCGTGCTTAAAAAGTTAACGTAACATTAAATTGTTTTAATTATGGTATGGTATACGGATTTTAATGGTATAAACACTAAATTAATTATAGTAAATAACATTATAGGAAAATGTAATACAATAATATTTATTCAAAAAACTTACTAGATATTTAAGTATCGTGTCCCTGGCTATCCTGCATTTAAAGTTCGAACCAACTACGTAAATGCGTTAAAAATTTCAAAATGAATGTACTTATCATATAAAAAAAAACATTTTTTTTTATTTGGCGCCGTCTCATATACAGGCAACTTCGATACACGCTGGTGCGACAGCGAAATCTGCAGAAACTGTGAGGCGGCGCAAGTATGCAGGCATTTCTCAGGACTACATACCTATTTGTGCCGTTTGCAGTAGAGACGATAGGACCGTGGGGACCGGAAGCGAAACATTTTTACAAAGAATTGTCTTCGTGCCTGATTGACGCATCCGATGACCCGAGAGCTGGAGCTTACCTCGGTCAACAAATAAGTTCAGCAATTCAGCGAGGTCATGCTACTAGTGTCCTGGGTACATTTCCACGGGGCAGCGATATGGCTCATTCTATTTATAATTGTAAGATTCAGTAAATAAAATCGTAAATTTAGGTTAAATATTGTAATATTTATATTAAATTGTTAAATTCAAAATATTTATTAAAGATAATTTACAAAATCATTTTTAATTTCCATAATAAATGTGGCGCGGTCGGTTTGCAATCGACTTATATTAATTAAACTGTAGTAATATGCAGTTGAAACCAGAATCGTATTAAAAGTTTAGCAATAGTTATGAAGCATTTATATATGATGCAAATATTTCAACTTCGGGTCGGTTGAAAATTAACATGTAATTTACGATGACCACTTGCAAGTCGGATTGCACTTCCCTCGTGTTGAAAATGATACAAGATACGCGTTTAATTTATCCTTTCACTTACTGATGTCTACATCAGAGACCTTTTGATATTGGAAATTACTTCAAAACTAGTCTTGTTAAAGACAGGCAATCGTTGTTTTGGACGATTTTTTTATATAGATTTTTTATAAGATTGAAGTAGTATGCATGTATGTAGACTACGTAATGATTTGACGACTCGCGTGGCGGTTACCATACCGGTCTGACGCGTAATGGGTTCCGGGTTCGATTCCCGGCCAGACAGTATCTGAATTATCTGAATGATGAGTTTAGATTCGTATTCTGGGAACACAAACACCCAGAGTGTTTGTGTACTTGTCTTGTGTGTATCCATGGTACCCACAACACAGGAGAAAAATTAAAAAAAAAAAACTTGTCATTGTCGCTTCTGGACGTACTTAAACGAATTCATATAGAACCTGGGTCCGGGGCATAAAGTTATGTCGTATCTAATGATTGTCGCGACAAAATTAAAACTGTAAACGCTGTCTCAACTTAAAGAAAATTTTAACCTCCATATACAAATTTATAACGCCTATCTGTTGACATAAAACTGGCAGTAATAGCTGTCCTTAAAAAACAAGATTCCTCTATTCCATATATGCCACTTAGAAAATGACAAAGTTGCAAAGATTACAACCGTCTATTTGATATAGTAGACTATGTCGCAAAACCTATAACTCAAGCTTGGAAAAGCATAAATATATTTGCAAGACTGTAATTTCCCGGGTTCCAACGTGCATTTTCTTCCTGTCGTAAATGGGTTTCCAGATACAGTGTGTAAATTTACTCTTTCACTTAATTTATCGAAATTCGAAATCTTAAAATATTTTGAAATATATGTACTGGATTGGAACGCGGTGGCCTATGGCCTAAACTCTCTCATTCTGAGGGAAGACCCGTGCCCAGCAGTGGGACAATAATGGGTTGACGACATATGTACTGGATTGAGTTCAGTTTATAAGGCTTGTATACTTAACTTTTTACAACGGCTCGTTATACATATAAGCACAAGGTTAATAGCAGTTCTTAAAACAATATCGACGCTAATCTTTACACACTATATAGTAACTAAGTTGCAACCATATACCTAACCATTTGTTGCCTTTTTTATTACATCTAATTAAAATTAAATTAAATTTCATAATTATATGTATATACAAAATAATAACTTAAATTTAAAAAAAACTGCCAAATTAAAAATAAAAATCTGCATCCAAATTACTATCCATAGGATGAGTTCCCAGAATGCTGGCAACATTACCTCGTTGAATAGCAGGGCTAATTCGTTGACCGAGGTATTTAACCATCTAGTGGACATATGTACTGTTTCGCAAACCTACAACTTTGCTTGGAAGAAAGTAAATACGTCTGTATACGCAAGACTGTGCAACTAGGCGGGTTGCATTTCCCTTATGTCGCAAATGGGCGTCAAGATACGGCGTGCAAAACCCTTTTACTTACCGTTTAGAAATACGAAGTTTAAGGTATTTTGATAAGTACTTTTTGGATTTAGTTCAGATAAATAAACTTGTAAATTTTACTTTCATGTTTTAAAATTTGACAACCCAAGTTATGGTACTCGTAAAATAACATCAGTAATGACTGTCCTT
The DNA here is from genome assembly GCA_949699795.1 of Spicauda simplicius. Lineage (NCBI taxonomy): Eukaryota > Metazoa > Arthropoda > Insecta > Lepidoptera > Hesperiidae > Spicauda > Spicauda simplicius. The sequence continues at coordinate 5,332,574 of OX453059.1, read as the reverse complement.
AAAAACGTCTTATTAAGTGATAAAGTTGCAAAGACTACAGACAAGATAAGTGATACTATGTCGCATTTTTTTTTTATAATAATGAAGTAGCAAACGAGCATGCAGTCCGCCTGATGGTAAGTGGTCACTGCCGCCCATGCACAACCGTAAGCAACTTCAAATAGAATGTGTGTTCTATCTGAAGTCAATCACAGATGCGTTGTTACTCCCGAGGACTATGATAGTCGCCTCGCATAAAGTGTTCCGGCAACCACACCCTTCCATCGAAACGCAAGAAATGCTTCACGCTAGAAATAGGTGTGGCGGTGGTACTTCCCCGGGCTAACTACACTAGTTCTACCACCTTGACTAGAAATACAAAATAATCCTACAAATGCTGGTAGAAGAAAGTAAATATTTATGTATTCGCAAAACTGTGCAAACCGACGGGTTGCACTTCCCTCGTGTCGTAAATGGGTGTCAAGATACGCTGTGCAATTTTACCCTTAGGTATACTTACCGTTAATAAATTAGAAGTTTAAGGTATTTTGAGAAGTATTTTTGGATTTAGTTAAGATAAATAAACTTGTAAAATTGACTTTTGATTTTTTACAATTTGACAACACCAGCTATAGCTATAAGAATAACAGTATTGACTGTCTTTGAAGATTCGAGTTATTTATTCTACTCTTTACACATAATTTTTAAAACGCCAAACGCCACATCTATTTCTAAAGTGGAGCATTCCTTGCATTTCAATAGAAGGTTGTGATGGCCGACACACTTAATAGGAGGCGACCATCCTAGCCCTCGTAAGTAGCAACGCATCTGTGATTGACTTCAGATAAAACCTATGTTCTATAGGAAGTTGCTTACAAATGTCCATGGGCGGCAGTGACCACTTACCATCAGGTGGACTACATGCTCGTTTGCTACTTCATTATTATAAAAAAAAGTTACATTACAAAGTTGCAAAGGTAAACGCGATAAATGATACTATGTCGTAAATCCTGCAACTGTTGCTTGGAAGAAAGTAAATATGTATGTATTCACAACTGTGCAACCAGCCGGGTTGCACTTCCCTCATGTCGCAAATGGGTGTCAAGATACAGTGTGCAAACTTACCCTTTCACTAAATGTTTTGAAATGAGACAAAGCTACATATATTGATGTTGTGAATTTGGTTTAATTTTGATAAATGCGGAATATATGTACATACATTTTCTAAATTTAATTATGTAAATACTAATAAGCATATCATGTGCTTAGTAATTTGAAAATCATTAATTTAATGTCATAATATGGTATATAGTTACTTTTACTTTAAATATAGCTATACTTTTATTTTAATTATGCAGTGAACCAGAGTAGTTCGACCGGGGGAGTACCACCGCCACACCTATTTCTAGCGTAAAGCATTTTTTTGCGTTTCGATGGAAGGGTGTGGTTGCCGGCACACTTTTATATGAGGCGACCATAGTCTTCGGGAGTAGCAAAGCATCTGTAATTGACTTCAGATAGAATCTGTGTTCTGTTTGGAGTTGCTTACAGATGAACATGAGCGGCAGTGACCACTTACCATCAGGTGGACTGAATGTTCGTTTGCTACTTCGATAAGATAAAAAAAATAGATTAATATATAAAGTAGACGGTTTCTAAACGTGACACAAGAATTATGCCTAATATTGTAATAAGCAATTAAGGAAATTTTTATCAGTTAATTATCTTTAGGCAATTAACGAAAACACTTTCGACAGTCAATTAAAAGTAGACAACTTGAGGACAAATGCAAATTGTTACGGTCTCAGACCAAACAAAAAAGTAAGTCTGAATGTATATTAGTATGTTAGGCACTCGCATAAAATAGAAGAAATACAAGCATAAATATATAAATACAGAAATCTTCGATGAGTCGTTTCATTATTTAACAATAGGTAACGAGCAAGTGGCATATTGCTTAGTTGTAATTTAGTTAATTGGTGTAAATGTAATAAAAATACTGATACACTACAGTCACGTTCTATCCCCGTGAGCCCTTATGGTAAATAAGAGCTCACGGACTTAAGGGGACCTGCTCAGACTTAAGGGGGGCCCCAAAATAGATTTTTTTTTCCAAATTGTTGAATTGGTCTGTATTTTTTCTAATCACTAATTTACATACTACTTAATGTATAAATTATAAAAAATAATTCACGAACAGATCAAACTTTACCATAAGAACATAAGAGACCTCTGCCTAGGATCTCTGAACAAAAGCACCCAAATACAAATATTCTCCGATTCCATCCAAAATGTTCTCCGATTGTTTTTGCCTTGTCCATCTTTTTGGTCTGAGTTTACGTAGAAATTTCATAAACGCGTAAGTTTCCAGTCGAGTGCACATCGCATGTCCCGGCACAGGCAGGCACACGTGACGCAACGAGCTATATGGGTCAGCAATGCTCACGATTGCAACTGTAATGCTAGGAAATGCATTGATAGAAAGTGAAAACTATCCGTTGAAGTAGGTAAGATATGGACTCATAAAGGTAATCGGTTATCAAATGGACTTTGGACAAATGAAATGGAATGTCTTTATTTTGTATAGGCCTACCGGGGCATTTACGAATTGTCAGTTACATTTTTTTTCTTACACTACAATCGGATTGGAATACGACCTCAACTGAGAAGATCCGGCAAGAAACTCAGTGTGTTTGTCTTTTTTGTTATATCTTTTTTTAATAAAATTACAATCATGTTTTTTTACATGGTAATGAAAGTTAGCTCCAGTATCTTGCCTTACTTACTTAATACTTTTCAGACTAGTATTGTATTTATTCGGCTCAATTTTAACAATAATAGAGCCATAGGTAGCAAATAAAAATGCAGTACCAGAGTACAAGAGCTTTAAAAATATAATCTTACTTTCTTATTATTATTATAAATGTGTTGTTAGCTGTTTCAAATAAAAACTTACAGACTGGATTCGCTAAAGTTTAGCACAAAATAGTTTATGACCTATATTAACACAAAGGTCATCCATTCATGACGACTCGCGTGGCGGAGCGGTTACCATACCGGTCTGACGCAATGGGTCCCGGGTTCGATTCCCGGCTAGACAGATATCTGAATGATGAGTTTAGATTCATATTCTGGGTCTGGGTGTTTGTGTATTCGTCTTGTGTGTGTCCATGATACCCACAACACAGGAGAAAAACCTAGTGCGCTGTGAGTGTAGAAAGCGTGTGCATTACCGTGGTAGACGAGACCAAAGCGAAACTGCGTCTTTCTTATTTAAAGGATTAAATTAAAAATAACCGGCTAAGCGCGAGTCGGACTCGCACACGAAGGGTTCCGTACCATTATCTAAAAAAGCGGCAAAAAAATCCTTTTTGTTGTATGGAAGCACCTATTAAATAATTATTTTATTCTGCTTTTTGTAGTCTGATGACAGACAGATACACAGACGCACAGACGAACAGCGAAGACTTAGGCTGTGTCCCCAGTAGGCAAACTGTTAGCGGCGTAACTACTGAATTTGCGACGTATCGGTTCAGTACGCCCTTCCATATATTTGAAATGGAGTGTTTAAAGTTTGCTAATTTGCGCTCACTTTACAGTTTGCAGCGTTACAGCGTACAGTGAGCGCAAACGAGCGCAAACTTTGGACACTCCAATTCAAATATATGGCAGGGCGTACTTAACCGATACGTCGCAAATTATCGTTAATCAGTTGGCCTCGAACGGTTTGCCTACGGGGGATACTGCCTTAGTAAAAGGGTTTTTTTTTAAATAAAATATTTTTTTTTATTCACACTATTATTAATTTATATTCATTGAAATTTTTAACACTATTTTCTTAATTTAAATTCATTTAAATTTATTTTCTATTTTTTAGTTCGGTTTTCTATAAAAAGCGTGTTTTTTAGTTTTTTTTTAACTATTATTTATTACCTTTTGGGTACGGAAACGTAAAAAGGATATTACATGTTTATATTAAAAAAGAGGATTCAATAATTTCCGTTTCAAAAGGCTTTTATGACCGCTGCGAATAAGGAACAAGGCTTTAAATCCTTTTAGCCAAATAAAACTTATTAACCGCCTCTTGCCAATTACATGAGGTAACTGTTTCATATGAAATACATAATGACCTTTAAGCTAAACTTTTTATAGCGATGCGAATTGTTCAATATTAAGGCATATTAAGATTATTACTGCACTCTCTTTGAAATGTCAGAATTCCGAAACAACAACCGGTACTACGTGCCTTTTTTGGATATCTTGACTTATACATCACTACCGTGGATTGGGTCATGAAAATAACGACAAAGAGTTTTGGCCAGTTTAATCCATACTAGTCACCATATCCACCATATCCATAGCCACCATATCCATATCCATACTAGTAATTTAATTTAAAAAACTAAACTTCATATTGTCCAAAGTAGCACCAATATTTCTCTAATTTAAATAAATTGTAATAATTTTGAAGTTATTTCGAACGCACCCGTTAAAGGTAAATAACTAAGCTGCATTTAAAAGCAATAGCAGGTATTATGACAAAACAATGACATTTTTGTCGTTATGTGTTTTCATAGTAAGATATTGAATGTTCTATTTCGTTTATTGTTTTTATTATGTATTTGACACACAAATGTAAGGTAGTAAGTGTAATGTGTTTTTAGTTGATTTTATTCATTATTTGAAAAAATATTACCATTGCGCATTCCTTCTCTACATTAACTATAACCGTGCGTAATTTCATACTACTCCGCCTGCGGCAAGTATCTTAAAAACAAATCACGAATTTTTGCTTCACGTATTAATATTCGCTAGGTTTTGCATGAAGAAATAATAATCATCTTATTAATATGATAAATGTGAAAGTGTGTCACGCATTAACTACAATTCGTATTTCGGTGTAATTTGGCACAAATATAGATTTTGCGCTGAATTAACACTTGGAATAGTCACTGCTGTGGTAAACGGGATAAAAACGGGTAGAGCCGCGGAAATAATCGTGTTTATATCAAATCTAATTTTATTTTATTTTTAATAATCTTGTTAGTTTATATATAGTTGTATAATTTTAATAAATTTTACGTCTAATTGTGAACTGCATGCTCGTTGGTTACTTAGAAATCAAAAAAATTAAAAAGTATGTGTGTGCTTATGTACATGCATTAGAAGTTATACTTGGCGTAACTAGATAAAATATTAAAAAAATATATCTTTCGCTTTATTGTACGTTTGTAGAAAAAGGGCACTATTAAAAAAACTAAAATGTTGACTACAGCTAACTTCATGATGTCGGTTTTTCGTGACGGTGCGCGCGCGCATCGTAATAATACTCCACAACATTACTTTACGACGGATTACGGATACGACCGGAATCTTCATTTTGATGGTAAAAAAAGATGACACGACATAAGTACATTGATATTCAATTGTTATATTTTTTAAGGTACTGTAAAGGTTAACAATCAATTATAAGTCATAAAACGTGCCTCGATGTAAGCTTTGTGTTTTAGCACTGACGTCATCAAATTTGATTCGGAGAGTAATTTCAGCAATGAAATCATTTATGCTTGTTAAAAGGTTTTGTGATATCACGATTTGTATTACTCACTAATTGGTAAAAAAAATTAAAAAAATTATGTGGTTAGGGAGACATTCTTTACTGAGATCGGAACATCTCTGAGGACAAATAACGTCGCTACGCATCTTTGGCCAATCTTCGTCGTCAACCCATTATTGTCCCACTGCTGGGCACGGGTCTTCTCTCGGAATGAGAGAGTTTTAGGCCATAGTCCACCGCGCTGGCCAAGTGCGATTTGGTGGACAATCTTATATACTCGTAAAATCTTCATATCCTTATGACTACATAGTATTTATCAAAGTCGCGTCGCTCGCTGTCTGTGCCTATGTATGCTTAGATCTTTAAAACTACGCTACGGATTTTAGTGCATTTTTTTATTGGATAGAGTGACTCAAAAGGCAGGTTTTATGTATAATACGTGCATAATGCAGTGGAGGAACACTGATAATTTTAGATTTTTGACTTTTAGGCGGAACGAAGTTCACCGGGTGAACTAGTTTATTATAAATGTTTATAGGTGGCAGCGGCCACATACCTTCAGGTGGACTGCATGTTCTCTATGCTACGTTTATATTACGATAAAATAAACTTTTTTGCATATTATTATGAACTCTGTCTTAAATGAATTTTTGAAAATTAAAACGCTACCTAGAGAAGCTATGGAATAAAAAATGGGATTTCCATACATATAAATAAAATCTTATTAATATTATAAAGTCGATTTCTTATTATTTCACGCAAAACCTGCCCGTAGAATGACACTGAAAACTGACACACAAATAGTTTATTACTTATATACTTACTTATATTAACATTTACATCTGCTGGAAGAGATTTCTTTAGAAATAAGCAGTACCTTTGCAATAAATGTTAATTATAAGTTCTCTTTTTGTATTTTGATTTCTTTGTGTGTGCATAAATAAATTAAAAAAGCAACAAAAAATATAAAAAAAAACATTAGTATCAGATACTAATCGCAGTAAACATGACAGAAACGGGCAAAACCGCAGAAAAAAACTACTGTGTAACGTTGTTATAAATCTCATACATTAAAACCGTCGTCAAACTTCATCTTTATCTACTGTTATCTAATTATAACAACTGGGGCCGAAAGTTGATAAATTAATGTATCCTAGATTTCTAAAGCGTCTACTTTGCAATGCTAATCTGATTGCTAGGAATTTTGAAGTGTCTAAGGCAGTTCTGTGTTTGTGACGCATTCCGTGTTGTCTATAAGCGCAGTAAATTAACTACGCGTTTAATATTATTATCACTTTTAGGTGCTAGAATATGGATTCTAGCTTTTGCTATTAAGACTTCAAAAAGTTTTTTTTATCAGTATATATATGTAAGTGTAAGATCAACTTTCACATGAGGCTTTATTATTATTATTATTATTTATTTAATAAGTCAAGATTACACTGATCCAATTTGTGTTAGTAGAGACTTAATTCTAGTGTTAGTACATAATATCATTAATTTATAAATTACTAGCCTTTGCCCGCGGCTTCGCTCGCGTGGAATTTAGTCTGCCACATAAAGTTTGCAAGGTGGTAGAGCAATGGTTCAACCAGGGAGGCATCACCGCCGCACTTATTTCTACCGTGAAGCAGTTCTTGTGTTTCATTTGAAGGGTGTGCCTGCCGGCTCACTTTTATATGAGGCGATCATCATAGTCCTCGGGAGTAGCAACGCATCTGTGATATACTTCAGATTGAACCCTTGCCGTACTTCCTAAGGCGATTAACATACGGTACCGCTCACTGCCACGGTAGGCGGTGAAGCGGATCTCATGTTGTATTGGGGTCTAATAAATCCGTTGATGCCTCACAAACGTACACCGGCTAGCCGCGCGGTCCAGCGGTGTTCTCGTCACCACCGTGTCTCCGCGCGAACGACAGTGCGGGGGGTCGGCGCCTCACACACGGGCTGGCGCCTAACCGCGCGGATCATCGTTGAAGCAAAAATTCATTTCGATGTCAAAAAGTTTATTTTGATGATCGGTCTATCCGCGCGTACAGGTGCGTAAACCGCCTTACCGCGCGGGGCACCGCTATTCGCGGCGGTGCGCGGTGCCGTGTGTTAATCGCCTAAATCAGTGTGTTCAAATGTCAAATAACAGGCACGTATATTAATTTGAATTAGTTTTGTCGGCAACAGATATTAATTAATGCTTACTCTGAAATTAAAAGTTTTAAGAAAGGATCTCAAAACCCGTGGCGGTTACCAACGCGCAGTTGGCTAGCGTGGTCAACTACGACCTAAATTACTGCTAATCTGACATATGTGCCGAGTTGTGTTACATTAAAAGGTCGATGACGATTGAATACCATATTTAAACCTTTCCGCTGTTTCATTCTCCTTGACTTTTTTTCTTTTTTGTTGAGGGAGAAACCTTCAAAAGGTACGCCGTGGGAGCGACGCAGGGTTATCTGGGATTCTTAGAGCACCAGGACTCCGGGATCTTCAAAGGAACGCAACTGGAGTCCTCTGAGTGCATCGCCCCATCGGGCTCCTCCCAAGTGAGCGGCTGGGCCCACCACTCCATCTGGTCTTTACCACGATATGCGACCACACGTATGCCACCGTCCTTCCCGGGATCGCCTGGCTGGACGGTTCAAGCTGCGTCCATCCTGGCTCTCACGATAGCATGCGACCACACATGCTGACATCTTTCCCGAAGTTGCTGACTGGGTGTTTGGAGCTCTCCGTCTAGCCGCCCGCAACCCCGAAAGCTCCCTTTTAGTTGCCTGTTACCACAGACAGGGGATACCGTAGCCTTATTCCCGGAACTACAGAGACGTCATTGACCTTTCACATTTTGCTCCGTGTTTTATAACCATTTAAATATTAATATCATACAACTTCTTTGTATACGGCGGCGGCGCACGGCGCGTACTGCCGGTCAATCAATTGACTACGCAATATGTTATACTCGTAATATCTTCTAAACTACTTATCCAATTTACATGGTGTAAAAGGCAGATTCGATCTTTATTAGATGTTTGATTTTTTGAAATCATTTATTTTGATAAGGATTAATATTTAGTTTGTATAAAACCCATGGAAACATCAACTTGATATTTTTTAAATTTTCAAAGTATAAAAATAGTTATTGTGGGTTATACATAAAATATAGACATATGCTGTCGCGGACTTTTATTTAGATCTATGTGAGCCAAACAATCCCACCATACATTATATTTGGATATCTCCAACGGTTTAGGCAGCGTACGCGAAGATAGCTCTCAAAGCACAACTTTTTTTCCGACTAACCTGATATTTCTCGTTATATTATAAGCTAATTACAAAAAAATCGGTATAAATTATAGCCCATGTGTTATTCTGATGTATAACCTATACTACTGTAAAGTTTCAACCTAATCCGTTGAGTAGTTTTTGCGTGAAAGAATAACAAATACACATACATCCTCACAAACTTTCGCATTTATAATATTAGTAGGATAGGATTTCAATAAAATTTCAATTGTAATCTTAAGTATATAGGGGCTACTCACAGACCTATCTTATGACCCTTCTCACAAAGTTCTGCCACATAGGCGAAGTGAAATTTTCGACCTCCTTCAGTATAGTGTTGTGAGTAGTCCGTACAGCCCTCATCAATGCCGCGGTTATTTTGCGCATTATAACATGAAAACCGTCTGTATAGTTCTGCGCGAACATCTCAGAGGCACTGCAGAACCGGGGCAGTCCTAACACCATTCTAAAAATATTGTTATATAGGATGCGCAGGGCCTCCATCGACTTCTTGGTATAGTTGACCCATAGACTCCCGTTTAGTAGTAGCAATTCAATTGCAACCAGATGTGGAGAGCCATTTTATTCGAGTGTTGTTCGATGATCAAATTTTTCCCTTATAACGATAACTTGTTGAAGCAGCGTATAAAAGCTGGTACATAATATATTCACTTAACTCTATCTCCAGACAAGGACGACTATGGAGTCGTTCGTGGACTATGTAGTAGTGTGAAGGGTTTAGGGACGAGTTAGGGAAATACTTAAACAATACACACACAGAAAGATAGTAAATCCTCAATTCTCTTAAAATAGAAAATTCTACGCAATTGAAGCCGCAATAAAGGCGGTCCTTGTAATAAATAAATACTTCATTCAGTAAATTAATCTAAATAAATTAATATAGAAAAAGTAGATTTTACTTAGTTAATCCTACATTATCCCAAATTTATTTTAGACGAGCTGACCCGGCGAACTTCGTTTCGCCTAAAAGTAAAAAAACTAAAATTATCAGTGTTACTCCACTATATTATGCATGTATTAAACATAAAAACCTTCCTCTTCAATCACTCTATTTATTAAAAAAAAACATTAAAGCTAGTTTTAAAAATTTAAGCGTACATAGGTACAGATAGCGGAAAACGACGTTGTTTTAAACTATGTAGTGATTTGTGCCCTTACCACGAGTTTATTACGTTTCCTCGAAATAGTAATTGTTTATGTGTTAACCGATACCTTGCACTGTACCATGCCTGTTTACTTTTTTTCCTGTCATATCTAGCAATATACTTTTCAATGATTGATGTTCGAAAAGATAGACAATCTTTGTTACGAGGAAACGTCATTAACTCATACGAAGTACTGATTAGCAAATTCATTGACAAATATAGAGTTAACATACTGTGTCATTCATTAATTTAGTGACAATATTAAATAAAGTATTATAAATCATGAAACAGCGGGCTTTGCACCGGAAACTAGTTTATATAGACTAAGAAATAATTCCGACGCCATTCAATTAAATCTCAGCTATATTATTATCCAAGATTGGCCTTTAAAATTGCTAATTTCATATCTACATGCTAATAATGCTCAGGAATATACCGCTTATTGAACCGTTAAGTCTTGTGCACATGATAAAGTATGCTTATTGATATTTAATATTTCAATTCCGGTAGCAAAATGATGAATAAAAATTAACAAAATGGCATGGCAAATACGAGGCGACAGTTTTAGACCTCAGAAGCACCTGTAATGTAATTATGATGTCCATGAGCTGCAGGTCAATTACTTTCAAATGGAATGTAGTTAATAAGTAATAAAAAATAACATTTAATAGTAGGTACATAGTTAACAAAGTCTCTTACCGCTGTCTGCCCCTTTTTTTTTTTTTTTTTTTTTGTTTTCGAGGGGGAAACCTTCCAAAGGTACCCGACGCCGTGGGAGCGACGCAGGGTTATGTGGGATTTTTACCGCACTAAAACCCCCCCGGTGGCCGTCCTCGGCGCTGAAAAGGGAGGACTCCGGGATCTCGAAAACGACTTCAACCGGAATCCTCCGAGCGCGCTGCCCCATCGGGCTCCTCCCAGTTGGGCGGCTGGGCCCACCGCTCCGTCTAGTCTTTACGACGGTATGCGACCACACATACCGCCGTCCTTCCCGGGATTGCCTGACCGAACGGTTCGAGCTCCCACTCTAGCCGTCTGCAACCCCGGAAGCCCCTTTTAGTCGCCTCTTACGACAGGCAGGGGATACCGTAGCCCTATTCTGACCCCGAGGCTACACTATGTATGCTTAGATTTTAAAACTACGCTACGGATTTTAATGTATTTTTTTTAATACATAGAGTGGTTCAAAAGGTAGGTCTGTATGTATAATACACACTTATGTATGTATAATATATACATAAGTACATACTTATGTACTTATGTATGTATTATATGACTTTTTGGCAGAACGAAAAAAATGACATTTATTTTGTTACACGTTAACATCGAAACGGCAATCGTCACAATATGTTACCCAGCTGTGGGAGAAAAAATCCCTTGTTTAACCACTCAATTGTAGCTTACTTTATATTAAGGCTACTTAAAAGTCACATAATTATCGTAACTTCATTGTCATACAAGATACGCCAGTGTGCATTATTCTTAACATGAGTCAGAGATGACCTCAGTAATACAGTTACGGTTTCAACCTTGTAAGGAATAAATAAAATATACAGAACGCATGTAGAAATCAAATTAACAAGGATAAATATTTATTTAATTTGTTAAAAGTCCACCGAATGGGTAACGCATTCATCGTGCAATACTGATTCTGTGTTAATAAAAGTAATGGAATTAGAATAGAGTAGTAATTTAGATTAGGGTAGCATGCTTAATTTCTGATGGAAATAATAATAAAAGATAAATAATTAATTATAATTTAAATAATAAGACAGCATCTGCTGCAGTCGCGCGGCTGACGCGCTTCGGCCGCACTGCTTGCGACCTAATGTGAAGGCGATGTGATGTGAATTTATTGCTACAGAATATTTTAAGAGTATGCGAAAAAATCACCTTCTTACTATGACCTCGCCTGATTTATACTACACATATTCTGATGAAAATTTGACTAATCTGCATTCTATAAACAATAATATACGTATCATCGCACGTATAAGCGCTTAATGATTTTGGTATAAGGCAGTAATATGTGTAGTACTTCTGGAGTAGACTTTTAAAATATAACCATGTGTCTATTTTCCTGGACCAGCGATAGCCTAATTGATGAAACTTGCACTCTTTATCGGGAGATCCGAAGTCGAACCTCAGACATGCTCCGTTGATTTTTCTAAAATTATGTGTGTATTGGACATTCATTATCACAGTGAAGGAAAACATGAGGAATCCTACACACCTGAGGTTTGAATTAAAAAAGAAAGCCTTAAAGGTGTCTACCAATTCGCCCTTAGCCACCAGTAAATTATAGCCTAAAACGCTCCCATTCTGAGAAAACCGCATGCTGTTATCATCCGTAACTAAAATTGCAATAGACTTATCCTATGACCAAAATGTGTATCAACTAGTGTATTTTGTAATTTTGTGGTTAATCCTATTAAATAACTAAATAAAAAAACACCACGCAGCGGGACAATAATGAAATGACGACGTTCCTTCTACATTTTATATTCTAAGATCGTAAGCGGCAACTGTACGCGTTTGTTCAATTCCAACGTATTTCCAATACGTATCGAGGACGCACAGATTGACAGGCATACGGTTAATTTTTTGTCCAACACTACCGTTTAAATATATGCAAATGTGCGAATTTATTCCGCACGAAAGTTTTGCGTTTCGCTCAATGTTAAGAGATTTCAATTAATCACGCAAGTTTTTTGCATAAATAATCGGCAAACGGGAAATTCAATTCATTTAAAATTACTAATAGAATGTTGTTTAGGTTTCTAATAGAATTCTGTTTTGGTTTCTGTTAAATCTTAGGCTTGAAATAAAAAATAGTCTTGAAAGAATATATATTTTAAATACTATGTTTTTAACAATCCTTTTACTTTGTTATCTACTTTTTTCCGAAATTTGATTTGAATGCAGAAAAGCTCTAGAGATTTTCAACACGATTTCATTTGATCTTGGTTAGGGAAATATATTCATTGAACATATATTTAAGTAGGTTTAGTTTTCATCAAAATCAGCACTTCAAAACATAACTCCTTTTAACATTGTTTGCTATTCCATAATATCCTCGTTGAAAATTTTTTGTCAAAAATGAATTAAAATATGATAAGCATCCACTATAATTATCTTTATTGAAGACAATAAAACATCCAATGTTTCTATTTGCCTTTCATTAATTATTCTTGATCAATCAAAAAATAAACCTATTACTTTTTGTTCTAAATATTATCTATTCGTATATTTTTATTCTGGACTGCATCTTTGTACTGTTTCTATCACAATAAAATTTTCATTCGAGGAAGCATTTTTCAAACCGGTACTGTTTGCATACGAATGTCATTCTGATCTTAGGTACAAGAAAAATGAATTAACAACATGGTCTTATGGTACCAGTAGTCTTCAATATATAGTATAATAAAGTAAAGTTCTTAAGCGAGTCTGTCAACGTGTTCATAATAGGAATAGCTTTCAAAGCGCCTTATGATTCCATAGAGAATATTTTATCATTTTAAATAGTATCATTATCTACTACTGTATTAAATTAAATGTACTTGTTGGTCATTCAATTGACTGTTCAACTCTTTGCCTTTTAAAACGAATACTTAAACATATTAAAACTTTTAATAAGTCAATGCAGATTGACGAACAAAACTGAATAAAAACTGACCATATACATAAAACTGACTAAGTAAACTCATAAAAGAATATTTTAATAAAAAGAATCCAGTTTGACTACAAATTGATGTTTAGTCAATGCAATCATTAACTAATATACGTCATTTTTTTATACTTTAACCTAACGATAAGGCAGACGGGCTACCGGATGTAAAATAGTCACCGTCGCCTATGGACATTCGTAACACCAGAGGAGTCGCCAATGCATCGCCGGCTTTGAAGGCAAGCTCTTTTTGCACCTTTCTTGAAGAACCCCATCTCATAGCGCTCCGGGAATAAGCAATACATATTAAAAACTGACTACAACCCATAAACAACGTACACGAGCGAAGATCTAGAACATGATCTTAACTAAACGTTCACCCATACTTGAGTGGCTGACCTTTGCCAATATCCGTTAATTCTGTATGAGGTTACGGCATTCGTTTCGAGCTCACACACGATAGCATTCAGGTAAGCGGTTCCACAATGTCGTCAACTAGTGGTTCTCAAAGTGGGGAAACGATCCCCTCGTTTACGATTAAAGCCTGCCGGGGTCGATATAGGACCTGCAGAAAATAGGCGTAGTGTTACGTGCCCCATTACGGTAATTTAGCTCGTTCATTTCCTAGACGAATATGGGAGGATCTTTTTTTCGGTGACGTATTTCAAAGACTATTGTTATAATTCCGATCAGGACTTATTAAGAGAGAGAAAATTTTCTTCGATCTTTTGGCGGCATGAAAGACGTTTAAGAAACCCGTCTCTATCCACCGATGCGGAGTACCATAAAATCTTGCTGTATTTAGAGTGATCGTTTTATTAAGAGTTGACAATAAAAAATCGACGAGTTTTGGAGATATGAAAGAAGTTCGAGAATCATTGCCCTATTCTACCCACTGCTGAGTACTATACAATCTTTTGGGGGTATGAAAGAAGTGTAGGAACCCCTGTCTTGTCCTCCCCGAGTGCTACAATCTTGCTTCATTTAGAGTGATCGTTTTCATTACAGTTAGTAGTCTTTCGGTTCTTATTACTTGGTATGTAGGGTAATGGGAGTGAAAGCAATATTTCATAATGGTGTTTATAACTTAAAAGCCCTAAGTGCGTCGTAAGTTTTGTACAAATTGATGATGCCTTTAAGGTGTGTTACCCTTTTTGGTTCGTCTCCGAAGGCAGTGATATTTTTTTGTTATTGAGGAGGAAACCTTCAAAAGGTCCCCGAAGCCGTGGGAGCAACGCCGGGTTATGTGGGATACCTCAATAATAAGGTGGCCGTCTTCAGCGCTACACGGAGAACTGCTGGATCTCCAACAGAATACAACCAGAGTCCTCCGAGCGCGATACCCCTTTCGGGGAAGACTGCGGACGATCCCCAGTCAGTATTAGAGGTTACCGTGCCTCCTAGTGTTTGCGACGGCATGCGACCACACATGCCATCGACCTTTCCTGGGTCGCTTAGCTGGACGGTTCGACCTCCAACTCTAGCCGCCCGCAACCCCTGAAGCCCCTTTTAGTCGTCTTTTACGACAGGTAGGGGATACCGTAGCTCTATTCTGGTCCCGGAACTACAGGGACCAAGACAGTGATACCTATTTATGTCTTCTTATAGTGTCCATTGTAGCTTTGTTCTAGTTTGAAGGGTGTGATCAGGAAGAGGCAAAAAATTGTTCCAAGTGGCCTTGAGATACACATCTATGATCGATCACATTACCGACTATTAACGATCTTATCTATCCCCAGATTACAAATGTGTGGACATGCAAGCTCATTTACACACCTATAGGACCACTTAATCTTCTTATCATTTAATCTACCAAACTTAATAAGTTTCCGCGACGCTCGAGTAACTCCACATTAGCATCGTGGGCTCCCCTACTATAAATAAACATCTAAAATTGGTCCCCATCCGTTGCAGTACAGACAACGGAACTAAATAGACGCCTAATGTAACATATACTTCCTGGTATTACGTCAGTCAAATTGATCCATTGTCAATTTGCACAGTCGACTGATCTATTCTTATGATTTTTTTTACTATTTGGCCTGTATGATTATGCGCTTGTCCAAATTACTCATTGACATTATATCAACGAAGATTTATTGGATATTGATGAATGATGTACGGACCGGTACGGTACGGTACGGTGGGTCTATAAACAAAAAAAGAGTCTATACATAAAGAAAATAAAAAAATGAGTTAGTCGTCTATATTCTAAGCTGGTCAAAGATGCATTCGTATGAGAGATTTCTCTTTTTTAGAAGTCTTATCACATACTAGTTCAGTTGCATTAAAATTAAGTGATTGATGTCTACTTAGCCTCCTTGTCAAAATTTACAGTTACTTAAAATTTTATTTGGCCTTTATTTCTCATCACGACATTACGTGTACATCCAAATGGCAGTCGGACAGACATTTTGTCGCAAGTAATGGTTATATTATGTAACCAATACGGTTACCGTTCATTGGCATTATAAATCCATATCGCACGTTCGTTTATCCGTATACTAGGATTGAAGAAATAACTCTTTGAGAGGCTTCAGCTTATTACTCAAGGGTAGAAACGCAATGTGGCTAACTCAGGTCGAATTTTGTAAGTGGTTAACTACGGATGCCTTCGTGGAGCAGCAGGCATTTACCCTTAGATGACAGTATGCTCTTTTACAACTTCAATATTTAAATAAAACCGGCTAAGTCCGAGTCGAATTCGCGCACGAAAAGTTCTGTACCATTATTTATGAAACACTGCAAAAAAATTACGCTTGTTGTATGGGAGCCCCCCTAAATATTTATTTTATTCTATTCTATTTTTAGTATTTGTTGGTACAGTGACGACAGAAATTCATCATATTCGAAAATTTCAACTGTTTAGCTCGATAGCTACCGATGTTTATGAGATAAAGCTCGGTGACAGACAGATAGGCGGACAAACGGACAGCGTAGTATTAGTAA
This sequence comes from Spicauda simplicius, assembly GCA_949699795.1. Taxonomy (NCBI): domain Eukaryota; kingdom Metazoa; phylum Arthropoda; class Insecta; order Lepidoptera; family Hesperiidae; genus Spicauda; species Spicauda simplicius. Next base: position 5,315,977 of record OX453059.1, on the reverse strand, counting down.
TAGGGTTCCGTTTTTACCCTTTAAGTACGGAACCATAAAAATATTAATAATGCTAACAATCTTCTTATATTTTGAACTTATTATATACAGAAGTAGTAGACCCGGCGAACTTCGTTACGCCTAAAAGTCAAAAATCTAAAATTATCAGTGTTCTAATAATATATTATGCATGTGTTAGATATAAAAAACTTCCTCTTGAATCACTCTATCTATTAAAAAAACTGCATTACAATCCATAGCGTAGTTTTAAAGATCTAAGCATACATAGGGACAGACAGCGGAAAGCGGCTTTGTTTTATACTATGTTGTAGTGATTACAGATACATTATTACTTTAGTCTAAGTTGGCCTCTATTTTGTTTCTTAGTTCCAATTCAGATATAATGCTCGTACGTAAATTCAAACACAGATGTAAATTTGACGTTTATTTTATTGTTATTAGCAAAACGTTAACGCATCGAAATATCAATCGGACATCAATATAGGCATGTATTGCACGTAATGGTTATATAACACGATTCGCGTTTATACCGAGTCTGTTTACTTTCACTCGTACTAACCTTGACTAGACGACCCCGAGTCGTTCAGTCAGGTAATTCGTTTACTGTTTATAAATGCTTGAGTTCACTTTTACTGCAAATTCTTTGGAATCTGTCTGTCTTGCTATCTTGGAAATTATGTCGTTAACTCATTATTGTACTGCTGCACTGGTCTTCTCTAAGAATAAGAGTTTTAGGTCATAGTCCATCGCGCTAGCCAAGTGCAAATTGACAGGCTTCAAACACTAAGAACTATATTTTTAAAGTACTCTCAGGAGTGTAGATTTTCTTAAGTTTTTTCGTTAATACGAAAGTATGTATTTCTGATACGCAAATCATTTTGAAATCAGTGGCCTGGAATTCGAACCTGGGACCCTTTATTTAGAAGCCACATTCCTACCTTTAAGCTAACACTAGGTATTCTAATGCTCTTGTCGATTGTAATCGACTAATAGCAAAAAGCTAGTTAGTGGATGACTTCAATTATTCTCCTGGATGTAGAAATCAGATCTAAGGCTCTAAGCAAATAAAAATAAGGCTCTAAATACACGAATAAAGGAAGATTGGAACAATCCGAATGACATTTAAATGTCTCTTGTTGTTTTTGAGGTAATGTATGCCAGTCATAAAGGGCAGCCCTATTGCATTTTGACTTATTATCGTTTAAATGAAATACCTACTTATATGACATAATATTTTGTAGTTGTTATATTTGTTTTATTTTACAAGACAGGGGGTTGAACTATCGTCGCAAACTTATATTTATTATTGTATGGTTTTGCGTGATTTTGTACAGATATTTATATTGATCTAATCTGAGACGAACTTGTTACTACTCTAAATCTATTCAAATCTATTTAACAAAAATCTATAACTTAGTTATTTATACCATTGTGTTAGATCAATAAATAAAATAGACCAGGAAGTAACATTTACGTATCACTTCATATTTATAAGCTATTATGTACAAATACAGAGATAAAACAAATTCAACGTAGCTAACGTTGAGTTTGGTTTTTTTCGTCGTCAACCCATTATTGTCTCAATTGGGACGAGCCTTATCTCTAAATGAGAGAATTCCAGTTCATAGTCCACTGTGTTGGTCAAGTGCGATTTGGTAGAGTTGACACACCTTTGACTACTTAGGTACTAAGGAGCCCGAAAGGGGCATTGCGCTCGGAGGACTTCGGCTGTGTTCCGTTGGATATCCCGGAGTCCTCCACATAGTACTGAGAACGACCACCGTGGGGGTTTAGTGCGGTAAGAATCCCATATAACCCGCGTCGCTCCCAACACGTTGGGTACCTTATGAAGGTCTCCTCCTCGTAAAAAAAAAGGTATTGTTAGGGAAACTTTATTTCTTTGTACCTTATTGCCGCGGCTTCGTCCACTTCGACCACGTCTACAACGATAATGTGTTAGTTTGTCATAAACTATGTGTGTAAATATTACTAGCTTTTATCCGCGGCTTTGCTCGCATTAACGTCCTGAATTAAATATCGAAGATACATTCCAATAGAACCGAATCAATGCAATTCAGTATTTTTTAATTAAATATATCCTATGTTTTTAGTAATATCTCTAAGACTATGTGTACAAAGTTTCATAATAATCGCGTGAGTCGTTTTCGTTTAAATTAGTAAGGATGTCGTCGTCAATCCATTATTGTCCCACTGCTGGGCACGGATCTTCTCTCGGAATGAGAGAGTTATAGGCCATGGGCCACCGCGCTGGCCAAGTGCGGATTGGTGGAATTCACACACCTCCGAGAACTTTTTTTTAAAGCAATCTCGGGTGTGTAGGTTTCCTCACGATGTTTTCCTTCACCGAAAACCAGTGATAATTAATTTCTAATACGCACATAAATCAGTGGTGCGTGGGTTTGAACCTCGGAACTCCCGATCGAGAGGCCAAATTTCAACCATTAGGCTATCACTGCTCATACTACTATATACTACTAAAGGATAACATTGTCCAAATATCTTTAGTAAATAAAGCTTCTACTCTAGACTCCTTAAAAGTTTTAAATTATAAAAGATACCTTTAATTTAAGATGGTTTCAAGTCTCGGCAGCTGGTAAGTTGGGCAACCTTAGGAAGTGATCAGCGTTGAACCAGTGAAGCCGCAAATATGTCGCTTGCGGTTTCCGCGACTTGTTCGTTGGGAAATACGCTTTCTTGATTTAACTGCTTGGGATTACGTGTTGAATAAACTCTTCAACCTTTTAGGAACTGTGTAAAGTTATGTTCTCTAAGTCTTAGAACAACTACTTAGAGTAACTACCTAGAGTAGAGTAGCCTACTTAGAATAGGTAGTTGTTAAATGTTAACGATTTATTCTTAACAGTGATGAGACTGCACACGTACTGTGGTTCCTTTTTAATTTATATTTTAAAATCAAACATGGTAGTTTTGATTCTATGCAATTTCAAACAACCAAAAATTGTAAAAAAACAATAGAAGTAACTTTTATTTTTTATTCATAACTTTAAAGATTTTTTTCTTTGCAAATATATACGAATTAAAAGATTCACGGGATTTTTTTTATTTTTATTTATAGATTTACTAATAACTATTGTTATAACAAACAGGTTTAAATTATAAATACCAACACATCATATCATTTTAGTCTCTCTCTCCTCTTCAACCCATTATTGTCCCACTGCTGGGCACGGGTCTTCTCTCGGGATGAGAGTTTAGGCCATAGTCCACCGCGCTGGCCAAGTGCGAATTGGTGGATTATCATTTTAGTACTGACTGTAAAATAGTATAAATGTGCGATGTTCAATCTCCTACAGTTCTAGTACTTATAGTAACGAAACATTTATTACGACCTCTTAATATCAAGGCGAATTCAATAGGAGGCCAACATACTAATTTAGTAAGATATATTAAAACGTGCAACGAATAGGTACACTTCTGTGGAACTTTATAAAAATCTGAATTGTCCTATTATTTGCCGCAGACGTAAGTGAAATGTTTGTTTTATAGTGCAGTGGTTCTAATCACTTTTATATAAGGACCATCTAAGTCCTCGATTGTAGCAACTTATCTGTGATTAACTCTAGTTGGTACCCTTGTTTTGTATGAAGTTGCTTACAACTGGCCATGCGCGGCAGTGACCATTACCATTACATGGACTGTATGCCCGTTTGCTTCTTCAATCATATAAAAAAACTAACGTAAGTAGCAAATGATCCTGTATTCTACGTTATGGGAAGAGGTAACTGTCGCTCTACAAGCATCTTCCCATAGAATAAGCATCAAAGATGAATTTGTCTGAATTCAATCAAAGATGCGTTGCTATTACAAACATCCAAGACGGTCATCCCATGTGAAAGTGAGGGAAAGTGAACGATTTAATACAGTATGTAGTGCATTATTACATTCGTATTTAAGTATGCATGTTTATTTCTTTGGTATAGTATGTGGTATAAAGAGCTTGTTTGATTTTCACATACGAGGTAATGTTAGCGTCATCTTAGTAGAATGTACTGGGTACATCCTAATAGATATAAAAAATGTATCTACTCTGTTGGGTTTTACTTTTTTGACAACATGTTTCCAATTTTTGTTACAATTTAAAATGTTTTAATGAAATTTAAAGTTTACATAAAATTATAGTTATTAGTTGCACCTATAGACCTACCTTATATGATTTAAATAGATTAATTTAAATCATATAAATATCAGTATAGTTTAACTAGTCTTTATAACACACGCTTTCTACACTCATAGCCCCACAAGGATTTTCTCCTGTGTCCTGGGTGCCATGAACACACACAAGACGAATACACAAACACCCAGACCCAGAATATTAATCTAAACTTATCATTCAGATACCTGTATGACCGGGAATCGAACCCGGAACCCATTGCGCGTCAGACCGGTATGGTAATCTGTCACGCAGGTCGTCAGTCTTTATATAGTTTAACGGATTCATATAACATTAAGTTACTCACCTCTAAGTATCGAAAGCTTAATTTCGTCTTGACACAGAGTGATGACTCGCTCTATCTTCTGTGGAGCCGTGGGTGGATTCCGACATCTTGTCTCCTGAAAGAATGTGTCAATTAGTATAATGTATAAAGTATTCTTATTTAAATATTAGCTTTGAAATGAAAAACAATTTCTTGTTGCGGTGTGTTTAAATATCTCACTGACCGTAAGTGAATCAGTGATTTGCTATTCAATATTTATTCTTCTATTCTTTATTATTCCATTCGTAACAAAAAATCTCAATTTAATGACAAAACTACTGTTTTACCATAGTGTTTGTGATGTTAGTGGTGTCGTTAATGTACGCGGCGCTGTCTACTCATAGTAGCAATTTATATGTATCTCTTATTATTTATGTGTATGCTTTACCCATCGATATAGAAATACCCTTACCATTTTAACAATGAAAGCTTCCTACTTACTGTTGTAGCAAGTATGTATTAACATTATTATTTAAGAAGTCAATTTTATTATGATCTCGAAGTATAACATATTAACTCGAAGGCCACGGAATATTTAGCTTGGAACTGCGAGCTTAAGATGTTTTTGTCCAATCTTTCCGAACTTAATCGTAACTTCACAGAAGTAATTCCGCCACATCTTGTAGCGAAATTTGACAAAATTCGTCCGAAATTTGAAATTTTATTTAATAGAACGTCATAATCGCATGTTTCGTGGCCCTCGGAAACGTTTATCGCATACACCTGTAACACTTTCATTTGTTTGAATGTGAACAAACAATCAGGTGTCATGGGAGATTGAGCATGGTCAACGACAATGAGTTCACAGAGCATTCACGATTCTACCATTGTTTGAACAGATAAAAAATATACGTACTTTATTTTTTAAAACATTGCTAATATGTTTATTTATAGAATTTTTATAAACTACGGAGTTATTCAAAATGTATCGTGAACCGCATGAAGCGTTCGCTATATACTTAATTGATACTTTTAATTGCTTCAATTACACGATATCTAATTATACGATGTACGTTCCTAAGTAGCCTTCTACATTATATAATATTGCATTAAAATAAGTAAACTTGACACTTGTTGTGGTCACCCACAAGAAGATCTAAGTGAACGTGAATTTGGGTCAAAGTGGTGTCAAATAAACGTATTAAGGGAAATAAATATAGATATAGGTTTGTATCTTTATGCGTTTGTTGTTGTTAGTTTCATATGTTTTTGATCTTTTACTTTAGTCCTCGGAAGTAGCAACAAATCTGTGCATCTGTGATTGACCTCAGGTTAGGACCCTTGTTCTGTATGTTTGTTTGTTCGGGTGTTTGACGACCCGCGTGGCCGAGCGGTTACCATATCGGTACAGTAGAAATACGTCTACTGTGATACCGGTCTGACGCGCAATGAGTTCCGGATTGGATTCCCGGCATAAATAACAAGTGACCACCGTAATTTTAGCACCAAATAGACCAGACAGGTATCTCAATGATGAGTTTATATTCCTGTTCTAGGTCTGGCTGTTTGTGTATTCGTCTTTGTGTGTGTCCATGGTACCCACGAGATAGGAGAAAATCCTAGTGTGGGGCTATGAGTATAGAAAGCGTAAAAAGCGTGTACGTATAACTACATAAAACGTATAACTACATAACGTATAAATGTCCATCAGCGGCAGTTACCACTTACAATCAGATATCTGCATGCCCCTTTGCTACTTCCATTTCAACAAAAGCCGAATATTGTTATAAAGATTAATGGCATCTGGAGCCAGTGCGCAGTAGGTACCCACAGTAAGAGGTCAGGTGGGACGATACATCTCGTTTCGTCTAACGCACATTGCATTCGAATGATTATTGTGTAAGAACGTTGCGAATTGCACAGAACACATTAAACCAGTTACATTGTAAAAGCTTGGGTTGAGGTTTGATTGCCACAGTATTTATTTATTTATTGACACATCAACAGCACAACATACATTTACCATTTTTTAATATTTAATATAGACCAGTATGCATGGCAATTACTGATGTGTACATCAGTCGCCAGAGTAAGAAATTATTCGAGGAATGTGTGTTGCCTACGGTGATGATCTACGGCGCCGAAACGTACGTACGTACGTAACGTGGTCCTTCACTGTAGGCCTCATTCAGAGGCTCAGGGTCGCTCAGCATGCTATGGAGAGGGTTATGCTCGGAATTTCGCTACGAGACATGATTCGCAACGATGAAATCCGTAGACGAACAAAGGTTACATAGCTCTCAAAATTAGCAAGCTGAAATGGCAATGGGCCGGCCACATCGCTCGTATAACCGATAACCGATGGGGAAGGAAGGTCCCCGAGTGGCGACCACGTTCAGGCAAAAAGAGGAAAGGTCACCCCCTCACCAGGTGGACCGATGACCTGAAGAAGACCGTTGGATTCAGAAGGCACAGGACCGGTTGGAGTGGCGTTATTTAGGGGAGGCCTATGTCCAGCAGGACCTCAAAGGGCTGATGGATGGATGGATGGATATCAGTCGCCAAAATTCTAAAAAGACGTGCTTGAACTTAATTAATTAAGAATAACAGACAAATATAGAGTAAGAAGTGGTGGAATATAAACAAAAAAAATCTAGCTACTATTGGTTTTGGAATAGTGGTTTTTATAAAAATTTGTACCATGCAGGTGATAGAACCTGAGTAATTTTTACGTTTCGGTGGCAGGTGTTGTTTACCGATCCATTTTTATATAAGGCGACCATCTTAGTCCTCGAGAGTTAGCAACGCATCTGCGATAAACTTTTTTTTATCTGACTGAAGTAGCAAACGAACATGCAGTCCACCTGATGGTAAGTGGTCACTGTCGCTCATGGACATCTGTAATCAACTTCATACAGAGCATGGGTTCTATCCGAAGTCAATCACAGATGCGTTGCTACTTCCGAGGACTATGATGGTCGCCTCATGTGAAAGTGTGCCGGCAACCACACCCTCATATCCAAACGCAAGAAATGTTTCACGCTAGAATTAGGTGTGGCGCTGGTACTTCAGGTCGAAATGCACTGGTTCTACCACCTTCATAAGAAAGAACTTCAGAAAGAACCACCAATATTCATGTAGTACTTTCAGTTTACGTTTCCTTTTATATGCATTGTGCATAGTCCACAAAGTCCAGGTCGATTATATTTTACTTAAATAAGAATTGATATTTTTGTAAGTGGGTTAATTATTTTACATATATTAATACTTGATATAACAAGGAGAAATATACAAAACCATTATTTTTAACGAAGACAAATGTCAAAATATATTACAGTAAACTATGCTACGCATGTCAATACGACTTACATAGAATAATGGTAGAAAAAACCATGGAAGTGCACGAATTACAAAACATACAGCGACGCATAATTAACATAAGAAGAATGCGCTATATTATGACGCATTGTTTTAAATATTAAACTAGGTTGCCCGCTAACTGGTTTGTAGCATAATGCACAGAGACCGTGATTTTACTATTTAGCACTTGTGTTTAGTTATGAAATGACTGATAATAGGTATATGACTGATAATCATATAAGACTGAGATACATAAAGATTGATAACATATAGTAGTTATGGAATATTAGGAAATGTCAAGTATAAAGGAAGAGCAAAGAAGACAGCGTTCTTAGTTATGTGACTAAAAAAATAGTTTTTTCTCGCAGTTTTGTCGGTTTAGGTTTTCCAAGGAAAAGATAGTCTTATGTGTTATTCCAAATCATAAACTATCTTTGCGCTAAAATTTATCTTAATTCCGATCCGACCAGATCGAAAAGAAAGAGTTAACAAACATCCATCAATCCAATCAAATTTTGGAGTTTATATTGTTAATAATACATCTTTCTCTCTCGTCAATCCATTAGTGTAAACTCTCAGTTCTCAGAGAAGACCTGTGCCCAGCAGGGGGCTGGGCACAGGTCTTCTCTGAGAATCTGAGAGTTTATGCCATAGTCCACCGCCCTGGCTAAGTGCGAATTGGTGGACTTCACACACCTCTGAGATTATTTTTTTTAAAGAACTCTCGGGTGTGTAGGTTTCCTCGCGATGTTTTTAGATCCACATAAATTTAGAAAAATCTGTTGTAGTTTGAACCTTTGAACTCCGGATCGACAGGGCTTTTCCTTCACCGAAAAGCAGTCATAATTAATTTCTAATACGCACATAATTTTAGAAAAATCAATGATGCATGCCTGGGTTTCAACCTTGGACCTCCGGATCGAGAGGGCAAGTTTCAACCATTAGGCAGATTAGGCTATCCCTGCTCAATATAGTAACACATACGACTTAGTAAATAAGTTCAGATATTACAAAAAAGAACTAATATGACCAAAATGCGATATTTTTAACAAAGAAAAAAGGAGCCACTAAAAATATTAAGTAATTTATAATCTAAAATTTCAAAATATATAAATAAATAAGACTTATTTGACCTACCTTTGTACTTAAACGACATAATGAATTATTTAGTCTCAAATGTGACGTCAAGTTGAACAAAATTATTCTAGTCTCTAACATGGTTACAAATGGCCTTATTTTAAATAGTGGATTCACGCTCCGTAAATCCTTTAGAAACGAATGTCCTAGCAGTGAAATATTAATGGTAGACCGCACTGACATTTAGATGCAACCATACTGCCTCTGTTTTTAGTAAAACATGGCGCTAAATTTTTACTTAACGATGAAATATGGACATTAAATATTATGTTGATCCCGCGGCTTGGAGCGCTTCGGTCACCTCTACCACTGTAATGAGTTAATTTAGATCATAATTAGGCTATTTGACAGGTTTTTAAAATCCATTTTTTATTATCTAGCAGAGGTTAAGGAACCTAGTAAACATTGTTTTTTTTAATTTTGGTACATATTTGCTGAAAAATATAAAATTAAAAATTCAATATTTAAATAGCGCGCAAAAACTCTACTTTGACAATATGGCGGGTTGGTGACGTCACTTGCCTGTATTGTCATCTGTGGCTCATATCACCCACATACATTTGTTGTAAACAAAAAACGAAAGTTTACAAGCAAGTGACGTCATCATAAAACCGCCCCAATCAGGAGCATTTTGTGTCACGTGACAAACGTTTAAAAAAATGCATTTTTATTTAAGGATTTTTAAATAAATTTAATTATTATTTTCAACTTATGTTAATAAATAACCATTCTTAAACTCATAATATATACTGATAACAGTAATTGACACTTAATTTTTCGCATTGTCAAATAGCCTATTACAGCAAAATCCGATTAGTAGTTTTTGCGTGAAAGAGAAATAAACATATGTATATACTTATACATATGTATATACTTATACATATGTTTATTTCTTTATTAGGGTCCAATATATCCCTAATCCCTATTTGGTAATAGTGGGATCTTCCGCCAGGCCAGGTGATTATGCCTCGGGAGCGGCCATGTTCCGACAATCGTTGTTCGGAACTTGTATACATGCAGAGTATTGAGAATACTTCCATAGCGTATTTCAGAACACTATTAGCGCCATCTTTTGATTTTCGGGAGGTCGCCATACCTACTATCCCTACCAATATAATATATGTAAATGTAAGTTGGTTTGTTACGCTTTCACACAAAAACTACTGGTCGGATTTTGTTGAAATTTGTCACATACGTACTTAATGGCCTAATTTAAAAGATACAATACTTAAAGCCGTGATAGACACGACCTAAGCAGGTGAAGCGGCGCGTACAAGCTAGTAATATTAATAGGATTGGTAAACATAAGGTTTATTCTATGCTTTAAATTAAATACTGAACATAGACAACTAATCGATGGAATAACAACGACTAATCGTCACCGAAAAGATTCTCAGTGACACCCACGTTTTTGCTTGACCGTGGGGTTCCTTTTATAGACATGATTAGACAACAGGTCTGTCAGTTGTACTGCTAATGATGTAGCAACCTTACCAAAACGCTGACCTAGACCGTACCAATTTAGATCGTACATGAATGTTGTAGGTATGCGTTATTACTTAACAATTGTATACCAATAAAACAGATGTAGATTATTTAAATTATGAGCGTATTGGAAGGTACTAATAAGTTTTTTACCCCACTGCGTAAGTTTCTCGAGCGTATGTATGTATGTTTGTTTGTAGGTTCGTCCATTTCTTTGGTACGCGCTACAGCTCAAACGACCCGACGGATTCTAACATATGACTTGAAACGACTCAGTTGTGAGAGTGACATATAAGCCATATAATTCCATACTAATATTATAAATGTGAAAGTGTGTTTGTTTGTTCCTCTTTCACGTCACCACATAGCTATTATATGATATGGTTTATATGTTGGGAGATAGTTAGGAGGGCGGAGAGTAACGTAGCCTACTTTTTACCTCGCTCTTTCATTCCCATGAGAATATCGATGATTTATTAGTTGATACATATTTAGTAGTTCCAGACGTTGTTAATAGTTGGCGTTAGTTAAATTCATTTGCAAGTTCTGAATCGCGCTATCAAATGCTAATGTTAATTCCCTTTGACTATGCGGGCGAGGCCGCGGGTAAGAGTATTTCTTTATAAGATTAAAGTTAACAAAATAAGAATGCAGTGGAGACTGCCTCCCATGAACAACTTCCGATACGCCAACTGTAAGCAACTTCATACAGAACAGATGATCTACCTAAAGTCAATCACTGACACGTAGCTACTCCCTTTGGAGATCTAAGGTAGCTCTATAAGACAGTGAGCAGGCAAGCACACCCTTCCACCGAAACGCAACAGTTTCATGCTAGAAATAGGTATGACAGAAACCTCGTTAACCATATAGGTCTACCTTGTTTTAACGACGAAGGAAATCTTTTGCAACGTGCTTGGTAATGCAACGCGTATGCTTGAAAATTTTCCGCAAAGTTAATAAGGACAATTGAAGAGAACGAGACAGAAATTTTCTAAACCATGAAAACTGAACCATTGTTCAGTAAACTGTAATTTTTGACATGAGGTAAATTTTGTGTTACCTATTGGCATCGGTCGAATCTGACAAAAAATTCATGGAAAGAATTTTCATGACAGTAGAGCTTATCATAAACTCACTGAAATGCTAGTTTCTTAAATACAAAAATAAAATACACAAAGTTTTATTTGTTTATCTCTTTTGTAAAGTATATAAGAAAAGAGACTACAATAATTAATATGACAAAAGGTAAACGTTTAGAAATTACATTCATTAGAATTAGAAAGAGTGTTTAAAAATGTAAAACAATGCTGACGAAACTGACAGAGTCCTAATACAGTCGGCCCAAATCCATAGTAATATTTTAGCTCCGAAGTGGTTACATACGTACACAGGTGATTGTTGTTTAGCTGCAATGTCATTGACGGTTCTTGCGTAGGGATTGAATACTTTCAGAAATAAATCGATTTGTAAATAGATTTTATGAGACACCATCCCTAAGATAATGAAAATCGATATTCTATTTTTGTTGTTTATATGTCACTGAGAAAAAGACAATAATTTAATCGACGTGAAAGGATGAATACGAATAAAAAGCAAAATTTTGTATTTTTGTCATTTTAAAAATCTAATTAAGAGAGAAAGAAATTAAAAATCGTATGTCTAATACCCGATATCGATTTTCCATCGATATTTTTGATCGAAGAAATCGTTCCTTCAATTATTTGTCCTCAGATTCCCATCCCTATTCTTGCGTAAAGACTTTAAATACTTAAACATATACCCCAATAGTTAAACCATATTATTATTGCAATGAAAGTAGGTATGCGATAACCTTAAAATGCTTTAGATTTTAAAAATTCTTTGTCTTTTATAATTTTCGTACTTTTAAATCATTCGTGTATTGATTAATTAAATTAGCTGATGAAGAACCTTGTTTTTATTATTAATATAGGTAAATTTATTTTAAATCTAAGAGGCTGAGTTAACATATGTACAATGGAGAGAAAATGAAACAAAATAAAGCAAAATAGTACAGTAGTGACTTTCTTATGGAAATGTAATTAGTTGTATTCCTTTGAACATTTCTATTGTAATGTAGGTACATTAGCAGTATTTTTAATGTATTACATGTCGAGTACCTACCATTGTCATTATTGTTACTTATATGAAAGTCAAACAATATTTTATTTATGTTTATTAGAGGGTGATTCATTAATTATAATAATAAAATAGGTACTTGATAGAAACAGACTTATTTTAATACTTGAAGCACTTAAATTTAATTTTAAGTCGTTTACTTTATCAAAGTTATATAGTGACCCAAATCAAATGTATTAATTTAAATTTTATTCATGAAACCATTTCTTTTAAGTTTTTATAAATTGTTTAAATTCAAATAGTCACTAATAAGAATACCTAATGTGGAGAATGTAGGCGAAAGTTATATGGGCGTGATTTTGGTACAAAATTGGCGTTGAACGTGTTAATCATGTGTGGAGAATGGACATGCAATGTTCCCACTTTCTAGGCTACTAATTGATTTAAAAAGTTTAAAAGTTCCATGCTCTGTTTTTAAGTTTAAATATGTAATAGTATGGATCTCGTCAACTCATTATTATCTCACTGCTAGGCACGGGTCTTCTCTCAGAATGAGAGAGTTTTAGGCCAAAGTCCACCGCGACGGCCAAGTGCGAATTGGTGGGTTGACGAGATAGATATAGCTAAAAGAACGAAATTAAAGATAACTTATAGGCTATTAGTTTGATTACAATTTATTTTTTTAAATTAACATCCTATTTATATTATACATGTGAAATGATTCTGCGAATAATAGTTAAGTGTTGCTGTATTCTGGTTTGTGGGTCATATCCGAAGCGTTTCAACTTAATCTTCAAGGAGACTAACGCACCTGTTATCGACCTCAGGCGTCCGTGGGTGGTAGTGGTGCCTTACCATCAGGTGGACTAGGTGTTTGCTAATATTATACTAAAAATATGTATAAAACTCTAGCAAGTTGATTTTACGCTAAGCAAAGTCCGACAAGTCTAGGTAGCTAAGCGAGTTACATAAGCAATTGAAAATAAATTCTGTCACTTGAGCAACCATAGCCATTTAAGATCATGCTTGCAATCCGAACGAGTAGACCCGAGTTGTGCAATATGTATATGGAACACTTGAATGTTCTTAATTTGTTGTTGGCGGCTTGCTATTTGCACCATGATATTAATGTCCTGAAGTTATGGCTATCCATCAACACTGTTACAATCAATGTTGAAACTCAGCTCACATTTGTCCGAGATTTGAATTACATTTTTGTAATTTTCATTAATAAAAAGTAAAACTATGAATTGTCCACCAATTCGCACTTGAATAGCGCGGTGGACTAGGACCTAAAACTCTCTCATTCTGAGAGACCCATGCCCAGCAGTGGGACAATAATGGGTTGTATGTACCCAAAACTATGAACTAAATCATCGTGTCGCAACGTAAATGTCAAAGAGGTTTTTAGAGAAAGGTTTTTTTAGGTGTGTAAAGTTAAATCGTACTTACTTTTCGAACTAAATTCCCTCTTAATCTTAGAGGGAATGATTTACAACAATTTTACGGTAATAGGTTTACGACCGAGAACAGCCACCGGGGGGTTTTAGTGCGGTAAAAATCCCACATAACCCTGCGTCGCTCCCACGGCGTTAGGTACCTTTTGAAGGTTTCCCCCTCGACAACAAAAAAAAAAAAAGGTTTGCGACAATATTGACATAGTTCTAGATATGAAAGTGTGTTTTACGGTGAACTAGTAGGAAATGATTAAGTAAAATAAGTATTAGAGAAACAATCGGAAAATGACTTAATTTAAGATAATCTGCTATTCAATTAAATAAGAACTCTAAAAAGAACCAGATCTTATTGTATTGTTGTTACGGCCTTGGCTTTTTGCCTTTTAGCTCAATGTTATTTACTTTCATTATAAAAAGAGCGGGAGTTTTATCTCAAATAATTGCTAATATTAAGGTATTCAGGAAATGCTGAACAACACATTTCACTGCCAAAAGTGATTTAGGATATTCCAGAACGAGAATACTTACAAGCTATATACCGAATGAAATATATCATCTAACTAGCCGTGCCAGCGACTTTGTCCGCGTGGAATGGTTTTAATACAAATTTTTGCCTCAAGCCCTCAAGGATGAATAATTTTCCTTGTTTTTTTTTACCATTTTCCATTATTTCTTCGCTCCTAATAGTTGCAGCGTGATGTTATATAGCCTAAAGCCTTCCTCGATAAATGATCTATTCAGCATAAAAAAAAATTCAATTCAAACCAGTACTTTCTGAGATTAGCGCGTTCAAACAAACAAACAAACTCTTCAGCTTTATAATATTAGTATAGATTATGACGGTGAATGACATTTAGTAAGAGGAAGGACAGCAACACATAATTTTATATTATAACATTAAATTGGTTAATATAACCCATTAAGAGGTAATTTATTCAAATCAATGTATTTTTAGAATGACATCGTCAATTTAGAGCAAAATTTAAAGACCTTGTAAGTTAAAACATTGTTTTTTTTATCGGATTGAAGTATTACCGACCATGGACATCTGTAAGCAAATTAATTGAAATTGAAGATTGGTTCTACCTGAAGTCAGTCATAGATACGTTGCTACTCCCGAGGACTAAGATGATCGCCTCATATAAAAGTGAGCCAGTTTCCACACCCTTTCACCGAAACGCAAGAATTGCTTCACGCTATAAATATAACCATAAAATTAGGTCAAATACACTGGTTCTAGTTGTAAGTGTTGTAACTAGGTACATAGTTCTTCCGAATAATTCTTCATCTAAATAAATCTAAACCAGTTTAGATAGAGATGTGAATAGACATTTTAGATAGGCTTAACATTTTTTTTACCAATTTCCTTTAGTTTTTTATTTAAACTTACTTTCATCCTAAAGAAAAAATATTTTGCTATTATTTTAAAAAATACGTTTCATACACTCATAGCCCCACACTAGGGTTTCCTCTTGAGTCGTGGGTACCATGGACTCATCATTCAGATACCTGTCTGACCGAGAATCGAACCCGGGACCCATTGCGCGTCAGACTGGTATGGCAACCGCTCCGCCACGCGGGTCGTCAATATATTATTTCTTCTACAAATAATAATTATTTTGTCTACTATATAAAGAGAATCTCAGAATAATATAGAACATAATCTAGACGCAAGAATCTCAGAAGATTTAAGATTTAAATACATGACATTATCTTGGACACACATTGAGTCATGAGTAGGCGTGGGCAACCAATATTTACCTTTATATTAACAGCAAACATCTTGAAACACGTAGCAACGTTATTGGCGCACTTTTATATAGGGCGACCATTGTAGTCCTCGGGAGTAGCAGCGCATCTGTAATTGACTTCAGATAGTACCCATATTCTGTTAAAAGTTGATTACAGATGTCCATGAGCGGCAGTGACCACTTATCATTAGGTGGACTATATGCTCGTTTGCTACTTTAGTCAGATAAAAAAAAAGTTCGACTTCACACGTAGAAGGTTTCAGATTCGTGTGCACGCACCTCTGTATGTTAAGAAAACTTATAAAATATTAAAAATAAATAATTACGTACTTCAGATATGTGGATGACAGTTTAAAAACATATGAAAGGTGTGTAAAGTCTTCTAAGCATTCGTCGTTGTTAAAGGTGAACCGTTTGCAGCAGTTGGGTTAATGAATCATCGTTCAACTCGTCATAGTAAATAGAAATAATACAGGTAAAAACGGTTAATTATGAAGGATGGTAGACGCACTTAGGTTTCTAATCCGGCTACATCACCTCTATGCCTAGACATACATAGAGTTGTGAACACTGTCAAGTAATGCTGTATTTTGATTTATTGCGTTTAGTGAGGGGAACATTCGACCGGGGAGGAACCACCACCACACCTATTTCTAACGTGAAGCATTCATTGCGTTTCGATGGAAGGGTGTGGTTGCCGGCACACTTTTATATGAGGCCATCATCCTAGTCCTCGGGAGAAGAAACGCATCTGTGATTGACTTCACATAGAACCTATGTTCTATATGAAGTTGCTTACAGATGTCCGTGGGTGGCAGTGACCTCTTACCATCAGGTGGACTGTATGCTCGCTTGCTACGTCATTATTATAAAAAAAATACAAGGGATAAACTAAGTCCTCGGAGCTCACAAAATATACCAACCTCAGAACTCTTGTCTAATCTGGGATTGGTTATAGTTATATATCTATGGGTAACAGAAGCCACTCTTCATCAATAATTTGCATCAGTAACATCTTTTTAGTACAATTTTTCTATTACAACGTACCTACGCCGATAAAATTGATTACTCTTTTATATCAACTATCCCGTGTACACCTACTGCATTTACTATTCCAACCGGTATATAAATCAAGTAATTTACGCAATATCTATTGATTAAATTATGTTTTAGCCTCGTGATAGATACAGAAAATTAGCGCTCTCGATACTCATAGCCTCACACATAGATTTTCAAAAATGATTTTACCAATAGAACCAAGTCATTTTTCATAATTGAAAACGTATGTCTATATAACTGCACTCCATTCAAATATACAAATCTCTGGCCAGAATTTAAATTCAACTAGCTTTAAATCAGATCGGTCTTTTTATGAAAATTTAAAATCAAAGTTTTTGTTTTTACTTTTTACTACACAAATATTTTAGTTCTAAGATGTTTTTGATTCAACCATTCAAAATCACAAGTTACGCAAATTAAATAGATTAGACGATATTACGAGATAGTATTCTTACGTGTTATGAGCACTCGATAGAAAATAACGTATTGTAATGTTGAAACGAAGTTGTTTACTTTCTCCGTAATTGATTTACACAATCAAAATTATTAACTCGTTTTAAGGCACTAAAAAAATCAACTTGATCGACGTAAAAATATTTGCTAACAATACTCACTAGACTCATTAGCAGAGCAGTGTTTAATGGTTGAAACTTGCGCTCTCGATCTGGAGGTCCGAGGTTCGAACCCAGGTACCACCACTGATTTTTCTAAAAATGAGTGCGTTTTACAAACTAATTATCACTGCTATTCGGAGAATGAAAACATCGTGAAGAAACGTACATACCCGAGAGTTCTTTAAAAAAAGTCAACTCGGAGGTGTGTGAAATCTAACAATTCGCACATGGCCAGCGCGGTGGACTATGGCCTATAACTCTCTCATTCTGAGAGGAAACGTGCCCAGCAGTGTGACAATAATGGGTTAACGACGACTCACTAGACTGACGTAAACATCTTATACAAATAATGCCAAATAATGTAATGTGTACATAAAAATAAATAAACATTACTTTATAGGCTTTTTTTACAATAGTTTTCAAAGCAATGCCAATTGTACAGGGAAAGCTGTAAGCTATTGTCTATAATATGAAATTAGCACACCATAACGCATAGAAAACAGTAGGCTCGACATAAACGAAGCGCATCAGAATGCGTTTACTTTCTCTAGCTCTGTTTCCACGCACCAATTGTTGGCGACACCTGACTTTTGTCATTTATGTGCATTTGTACGTGATAAGTAGGTACATTTCATAAAATGTACATGTCGTGAGTTAATTATTTAACCATTATGCTACGTTATAACTAAAAACTTTTAATAAAAATTGAAGAAATTAAATATTTCGTATCTGTTGTGGCGGCAACTTTGGTAACTTCTTGAATTTCGTATCTACAGTTTTGCAGGTAATTAAACCTATAAAATAATATGGATAACTTTGTAAAATGGAATTAAGATTTTACGTACTTTTTATCCGAATTGTAGGTATAGGTATTCTATATTTTCTTTCTGAGAGACCTGTGTCCAGCTGTAAGACTACATATGTAGGTAATAGTTTGACGACCTGCGTGGCGGGGCGGTTACCATACCGGTCTGACTCGCAATGGGTCCCGGGTTCGATTCCCGGCCAGACAGGTATCTAAATGATGAGTTTAGATTCATGTTCTGGGTATGGGGTGTTTATGTATTCGTCCTGTGTGTGTCCATGGTACCCAGGACACAGGAGAAAATCCTAGTGTGGGGCTATGAGTGCAGAAAGTGTGTTTTAAGCGTAAGCGTGTGTGTTTAGCTATTATTTTATTTTATTTACCACATAGCTTTATAGGTAAAATTAAAGAAACCATCCATAAGTAGGTATATTAAAGATCGGAGCATGTTATTCTTAAAAATCCTATTATTTTCTATAGGCTATTTTTTCTTCAATCGCGTCAAAAATACTGTGTAATTTCCATTCAAAGGTACAAAGTATTCATTATTAAATGTTGTTCGCAAAGTGATATTTCTGTAAAGTACCTATTTCTGTTCATCTCAATATTGGCTATTAAAGTTGGCTTACTTTAGTTAACAAATGGTAACATAAATGTCAGTATTGTCGATAAAAATTCTGGCCTTACCTTTAAAAATATTTTAAAATCGGTTAAACAACATTGTAGTTACCTCCAATAGAACAAACTTGCATTTAGCTGCGTTTAATGCCATCTTTATTCTCAAAATAACGCAGCTATACTTTATAACACGCAGTAATAATTTCGCTATTCAAAATTAAATGTAAAAAAGGAAAAACTGCTTATTAAACAAAAATTATGTATTATAAAAAAAAAACTTTCTGTAATTTCTAAATGATTTGAAAGCGAAAATTTAAGTTAGTCAGTCTAGGCAAATTCATCTATCTATACTATAATAAATCTGTAAGAGGTCGCTGTCTGTACATGGAATAAATTTAGGTGAAAACCATTTCTAGAGGTCTTTAATACGATATAGAACCCAAAATAATGGTTTTTAGAAATCTTTTCTGTTTGTCTGTTTGTCTGTTTATCTGTTTGTCTGTTTGTCTGTTTGTCTGTGTGTTTGAAAACGCTAATCTCAGAAACGGCTTATCCAATTTGAATATAATTTTCACCGATGTGTTGTGGGAAACTTCACTTAACATTTAGTGTTTATTTTATGTAAATCGGTTTATAAATAAAAAAGTTATGTCAATTTATAACTACGCAGTATTTATTCTGTGCTCGAT
Organism: Spicauda simplicius; assembly: GCA_949699795.1. NCBI lineage: Eukaryota > Metazoa > Arthropoda > Insecta > Lepidoptera > Hesperiidae > Spicauda > Spicauda simplicius. Next base: position 5,296,445 of record OX453059.1, on the reverse strand, counting down.
AAGTGTTAATATGATAAGTAACTGCATAGTTGAATTGGTTGAAACTAAACATGTTATGGTCTGTAAAATGTATTCCTTTGTTATGTATTTTTTAATGGTTATGTGTGTACCTATGTTATTTGATACTATACAAATCTATATCTCTATATCTATATATACTTATATAAAAACGAAAGGATGCTCTCTCACTCATCTATTGAATAAACATCGTAGAGCCTAAACTGCTAAAGATACGAATATGATATTTACTAGGGGTTCCTTTTATGACGTAGACGTCAGTTAAGAGTGAATTTTCTGATCCCCCCCCCCCCCCCCCAATTTAACCCAAATAGGAGATGTAAGTTTGTATGAAAGTCCGTCAATTTTGAGGCCACCTCAATAAAATTTAGTATTTCGCTTTGATTTTTATGTTAAAACATCGTTTTAAACCGACTTCCAAAAAGGAGGAGGTTATCAAATCGTCTGTATTTTTTTTTTAATTTTATATTTGTTACTCGATTTCTCCGCACTGGGTGAACGGATTTGGATGATTTTTTTTTCATTTGAAAGGTAATGCGTGTCATCGGGTCCCATTTATTTTTAGTTCACTTTTGACAGTGGCATCCATAAGAAAAGCGCATAAGTCTGATATTTGCATTAACGATGTGCGCGATAAATAGATGAATAACTCTATTTCCCGCCAACCAATTTCGATGATTTTTCTTTTATTTGAAATAATGTACTTCAAGGGTACTCTGATGAGTTTGATACGGTTCTGATAATAGGATCCATTTATTTGAAGCAAATTAACGAATTTAGCGATACTCGGCCAAACCTAAGCTGTAGGAGTCCAATTGGGTTGAATGTAGAATGAGATTACTAAGCAGATATTTCCTAAAAAAAATTACCTTCAACTCTTCAATCCTGATGATGCAGGAGTAATGCTAGCTTGAACCGTAGAAGTAAGTCAATTTGTTTTTATGGATATATAATAAGGTTGTTAAACAAATTCATGGGACAAAAATTTGATCTTCAACTCCTCAACCCTGATGATGTGAAGGTATTTCAAGACTAAACCGTAAGAGTTGGCTATTTGGTACTTACGGTTATGTAATAAAAATACCAAGCAAAGATACACGGTAAAAATTTTGACCTTCAACTCCTCAACCCTGATGATTCAGGGTTACTTCAAGCCTAAGCCATAGGAGATGGCCATTTGGTGCTTTCGAGTATGTAATATGATTACTAAGCAAAGACACGAAATGAAAATTTCGACCTTCAACTCCTCACCCCTGATGATGCAGGATGCTGCCAGCCTAAACTATACGAGATGGGTATTTGGTGCTTTCAAATATTTAATATAATTACTAAGCAAAGACACATGATGAAAATTTTGACCTTTAACTCTTCAACGCTGATGATGCAGGGGTACTTCAAGCCTAAGCCATAGAAGTTAGCTATTTAGTGCTTTCAGATATGTAATATAATTACTAAGCAAAGACACATGATACAAATTTTGACCTGTAACTCCTCAACCCTGATGATGCAGGGGTACTTCAAGCCTAAGCCATAGGAGATGGCCATTTGGTGCTTTCGGGTATGTAATATAATTACTAAGCAAAGACACAAAATGAAAATTTCGATCTTCAACTCCTCAAGCCTGATGGTGCAGGGTACTGCAAGCCTAAGCCATAGGAGTTGGCCATTTAATGCTTTCGGGTATGTAATATAATTACTAAGCAAAGACACAAGATGAAAATTTTGACCATCATCTCCTCAACCCTGATGATGCAGGGGTGCTTCAAGCCTAAGCCATAGAAGTTAGCTATTTAGTACTTTCGGGTATGTAGTATAATTACTAAGTAAAGACACATGATGAAAATTTCAATCTTAAACTCCTCAGCCCTGATGATGCAGGGTACTGCAAGCCCAAGCTATAGAAGTTGGCTCGGAAGTGCTTACGTATAAGTAATAAGAATACTAAGCAAAGACACGGGATATTTTTTTTTACCTTCAACTCCTCCCTGATGATGCGGGATAGTGCAAGCCTAAATTATAAAAGGTAGTCACATAATGCTTACGGTTGTTTTTAGTATATATTATAAGTTTAATGACAGCTCATTAAACTGAAATGTGATTAATAAATTATACTTCAATTCATCAACCCTGATAATCTAAGTACACAACCAACTTAAGCCGTATGAGTTTGGTACTTATTGATTACAATACATTACAACGCGTTCCTGAGAGAACATTATGATGAAAAGTGTCACTTTGAATACCTAAATCCTGAAAATGCAGGAGTATTGTCATGTTATTGTTAAGAGTTGGATTTAGCTGTAGCTTTTTAAACAGGATGGGTTTGGTTAGGTTGGAACATAAAAAATAAAAAGCAAGGTGCGGCAGCGCCCTGCGAGCGGGTGCGCCCTGTTCGTATGAATTGTAAAAGTGTTTTGGTTATGTCTTCTGCTTTACAAAGAATAATGCGGGATTTACGCACACAAATAGCCCGATGTGCCTCTTAAAAGATCTTATCTTTGGCCACATGAAACAAAATATGAACTTAAAATATATGTCGCTGTTCAGTGATATTCCAATTTTCTAATGATTTACTTCAAGTAGATAATCAAGTAGATAGTGCTTTGTTATCCCGAAAAGTTAAAATCAATCTTTATATCGATACGTCTTCGTTTAAATGTGGAGGAGTTGATTGAAAAAGTATATCCCGATATTGTTAATACAACCAATAACACTATAAATTGGTTCCAAAAGACGGCTATATACCCACCCACCAATGAACGTGTCGATAAAATAAATGATTTTTTTTTCAAAATTTAAAGCAGCGTCACAGATCTACTATTCGGTAGACACAGTCGTTGAGATGGAGGAAGCAGTACATTATACAACAGAATTTTTGAATTCCTTAATGCTTTCCGGAACTCCTGAACACAAATTAATATTAAAAGTAGGTTTGCCTATAATCTTACTTAGAAATTTGAATCCGCCAAAATTACTTCAAATAGTATTTTCCAATTCGGAAAAGTTTAAATCAATCTTTATAATCGATACGTTTTGGTTCAAATGTGGAGGAGTTGATTGAAAAAAAGTATCCCGATATTGTGAATTAGACCACTAAGAATGTAAATTGGTTCAAAAAAGCGGTTTACAACATTAGAATTCGTCTAATTAAAAAAAAATACATAACGATACGTTCCTACCCACAAATACGCACTTTAAATTCGTTTTTTCACTCTGTGTTGGTGTCGAGATGTGCGCGGGAAAAACTTTGTGACACGTTGCACGCGGGCAAAGCTGCGGGTACAGCTAGTTAGAATAATATGCTTTTCAATATCAATCAATTCAACAGCAAACGTCTTATAACATTTTGTTCTCATTACATTTACGAAATTATTTTTTGACATAGATTATTTAAAAATATCGTTAATAGTTTTAAAATAAGTGCCAATACTGTGGCACTTATTTTAAATTGTCTGTGGTACTAAATTATTTTTACAGTCTGGAGGTTCCTTTAAACTGATTATTCGCGACATTAAATTCAAACTGGCTTTTCCGATAGGCTTTGAATCCAGCGCTGGCCCCCAGACACATACTTTAAATGCTAATACGGATAAAAAGGGTAATTCGGAAAATTCTGCTCAGCTGGTAGACAGAATAACGATATGAAATTTTAACCGCATCGAAGTTCATGCAGGAACGGTTTTTATTTATTTGTAGTCATGGTTAAGGTTTTGTAAACGTTCGTACGAGTTGTATAGTGATGAGGACATGTAAAAAGTTCATTATTATTTTAGAATAGCTAATAATGAAAAAATAATTCGGTTCGGAATCTGATACAAGACCATTTCCTTATTGAAGTAAAGTAATGTTGATTTTAATATGTTTTAAGTTTAATTTATTGTCAGGGGTTGATAATTTTACCACAGGAACATATTTGCGTCATTATCAGTATTACTACCGTGTTCCCGTTAATGTTTGTTCCCGTACTCCTCCGAAACTGCTTAACTGATTCTCATGAAATTTTGTGAGCATATTGTCTAAGTCTGAGAATCGGCCAACATCTATTTTTCATATTTAAAAAAATAGATATAATAAATAACAAAACAGACAAACCCGCTGAGTTTCTCGCCGGATCTTCTCAGTTGAGGTCGTATTCCGATCCGGTGGTAGTGTAGGAAAAATAAAATTAACTGACAATTTATAAGTGCCCCCGTAGGCCTATGCAAAATACTTAATTTCATTTCATTTCATACCTCTTAGTGATAAGGGTGGTCCACCCTTAACATTGTTTTAATTTTTATATGTCAAAACAACGTTTGCCGGGTCAGCTAGTCTATACTATAATAAATCTGTAAGAGGTCGCTGTCTGTACATGGAATAAATTTAGGTGAAAACCATTTCTAGAGGTCTTTAATACGATATAGAACCCAAAATAATGGTTTTTAGAAATCTTTTCTGTTTGTCTGTTTGTCTGTTTATCTGTTTGTCTGTTTGTCTGTTTGTCTGTGTGTTTGAAAACGCTAATCTCAGAAACGGCTTATCCAATTTGAAAATAATTTTCACCGCTGTGTTGTGGGAAACTTCACTTAACATTTAGTGTTTATTTTATGTAAATCGGTTTATACTATAATAAATCTGTAAGAGGTCGCTGTCTGTACATGGAATAAATTTAGGTGAAAACCATTTCTAGAGGTCTTTAATACGATATAGAACCCAAAATAATGGTTTTTAGAAATCTTTTCTGTTTGTCTGTTTGTCTGTTTATCTGTTTGTCTGTTTGTCTGTTTGTCTGTGTGTTTGAAAACGCTAATCTCAGAAACGGCTTATCCAATTTGAAAATAATTTTCACCGCTGTGTTGTGGGAAACTTCACTTAACATTTAGTGTTTATTTTATGTAAATCGGTTTATAAATAAAAAAGTTATGTCAATTTTAAACTACGCAGTATTTATTCTGTGTTCGATAAGTGTTAATAAGATAGTTGAGTAGTAGACTGCATAGTTGAATTGGTTGAAACTAAACATGTTATGGTCTGTAAAATGTATTCCTTTGTTATGTATTTTTATTGGTTATGTGTGTACCTATGTTGTTTGATACTTTACACATCTATATCTCTATATATCTATATATACTTAATATAAAAACGAAAGGATGCTCTCTCACTCATCTATTGAATAAACATCGTAGAGCCTAAACTGCTAAAGATACGAATATGATTTTTACTAGGGGTTCTTTTTATGACGTAGACGTCAATTAAGAATGAATTTCCTATCCCCCCCCCCCCCAATTTAACCCAAATAGGAGACGTAAGTTTGTATGAAAGTCAGTCAATTTTGAGGCCACCTCAATAAAATTTAGTATTTCGCTTTGATTTTTATGTTAAAACATAGTTTTAAACCGACTTTCAAAAAGGAGAAGGTTATCAATTTGTCTGTATTTTTTTTATTTTTTTTTAATTTTATATTTGTTACTCGATTTCTCCACACTGGGTGAACGGATTTGGATGATTTTTTTTTTCATTTGAAAGGTAGTGCGTGTCATGGGGTCCCATTAATTCTTAGTTCACTTTTGACAGTGGCATCCATAAGAAAAGCGCATAAGTCTGATATTTGCATTAACGATGTGCGCGATGAATAGATGAATAACTCAATTTCCCGCCAACCGATTTTGATGATTTTTCTTTTATTTGAAAGAATGTACTTCAAGGGTACTCTGATAAGTTTGATACGGTTCTGATCATAGGATCCATTTCTTTGAAGCAAATTAACGAAATTAGCGATACTCGGTCAAACCTAAGCTGTAGGAGTCCAATTGGGTTAAATGTAGAATGAGATTACTAAGCAGATATTTCCTAAAAAAATTGACCTTCAACTCTTCAATCCTGATGATGCAGGAGTAATGCTAGCCTGAACTGTAGAAGTAAGTCAATTTGTTTTTATGGATATATAATAAGATTGTTAAACAAATTCATGGGACAAAAATTTGATCTTCAACTCCTCAACCCTGATGATGTAAGGGTATTTCAAGACTAAACCGTAAGAGTTGGCTATTTGGTACTTACGGTTATGTAATAAAAATACCAAACAAAGATATACGGTAAAAATGTTGACCTTCAACTCCTCAACCCTGATGATGCAGGGTTACTTCAAGCCTAAGCCATAGGAGATGGCCATTTGGTGCTTTCGGGTATGTAATATGATTATTAAGCAAAGACACAAAATGAAAATTTCGACCTTCAACTCCTCACCCCTGATGATGCAGGATGCTGCTAGCCTAAACTATACGAGATGGGCATCTGATGCTATCAGGTATTTAATATAATTACTAAGCAAAGACACATGATGAAAATTTTGACTTTTAACTCCTCAACCCTGATGATGCAGGGGTACTTCAAGCCTAAGCCATAGAAGTTAGCTATTTAGTGCTTTCAGGTATGTAATATAATTACTAAGCAAAGACACATGATGAAAATTTTGACCTTTAACTCCTCAACCCTGATGATGCAGGGGTGCTTCAAGCCTAAGCCATTGAAGTTAGCTATTTAGTGCTTTCGGGTATGTAATATAATTACTAAGCAAAGACACATGATGAAAATTTCGATCTTAAACTCCTCAGCCCTGATGATGCAGGGTACTGCAAGCCCAAGCTATAGAAGTTGGCTCGCAAGTGCTTACGTATAAGTAATAATAATACTAATAAGAATACTAAGCAAAGACACGGGATATTTTTTTTTACCTTCAACTCCTCCTTGATGATGCGGGATAGTGCAAGCCTAAAATATAAAAGGTAGTCACATAATGCTTACAGTTGTTTTAGTATATATTATAAGTTTAATGACAGCTCATTAAACTGAAATGTGATTAATAAATTAAACTTCAATTCATCAACCCTGATAATCTAAGTACACAACCTACTTAAGCCGTATGAGTTTGGTACTTATTGATTACAATACATTACAACCCGTTCCTGAGACACCATTATGATGAAAAGTGTCACTTTGAATACCTAAATCCTAAAAATGCAGGAGTATTGTCATGTTATTGTTAAGAGTTGGATTTAGCTGTAGCTTTTTAAACAGGATGGGTTAGGTTAGGTTGGAACATAAAAGAAAACATAAAAAATAAGCGAGCAGGGTGCGGCAGCGCCCCGCGAGCGGGTGCGCCCTGTTCGTATGAATTGTAAAAGTGTTTTGAATACGTCTTCTGCTTTACAAAGAACAATGCGGGATTTACGCACACAAATAGCCCGATACACCTCTTAAAAGATCTTAGCTCTGGCCACATGAAACAAAATATGAACTTAGAATATATGTCGCTGTTCAGTGATATTCCAATTTTCTAATGATTTACTTCAAGTAGATAATAGTGCTACAAAGCACTATTATCCGGAAAAGTTAAAATCAATCTTTATATCGATACGTCTTCGTTTAAATGTGGAGGAGTTGGTTGAAAAAGTATATCCTAATATTGTTAATACAACCAATAACACTATAAATTGGTTCCAAAAGACGGCTATATACCCACCCACCAAAGGAACGTGTCAATAAAATAAATGATTTTTTTTTTCAAAATTTAAAGCAGCGTCACAGATCTACTATTCGGTAGACACAGTCATTGAGATGGAGGAAGCAGTACATTATCCAACAGAATTTTTGAATTCCTTAATGCCTTCCGGAACTCCTGAACACAAATTAATATTAAAAGTAGGTTTACCTATAATCTTACTTAGAAATTTGAATCCGCCAAAATTACTTTAAATAGTATTTTCCAATTCGGAAAAGTTCAAATCAATCTTTATAATCGATACGTTTTGGTTCAAATGTGGAGGAGTTGATTGAAAAAAGTATCCCGATATTGTGAATCAGACCACTAAGAATGTAAATTGGTTCAAAAAAGCGGTTTACAACATTAGAATTCGTCTAATTAAAAAAAAAATACATAACAATACGTACACAAATACACACTTTAAATTCGTTTTTTCAGTCTGTGTTTGACCAGATAATCCTTGAGCGGCCAAACCGATTTTAATGTTACTACTTTTTATCATAGAATTCCCACGGTGTCGAGATGTGCGCGGGAAAAACTTTGTGACACGTTGATTTGCACGCGGGCAAAGCCGCGGGTACAGCTAGTCTTGAATATATTACAATGTTGTACTTGAATATTGAAATTAGTATGCACATGCAGTTTGTGAGTTTTTATAGTAAGTACTTATATTATTTTTCACTGAAGGAGTAAGTTCTTTGACTACAAATGAAACTCAAACTTCAAATGAAAAAAGAGAAATGAATCTTCGTGTTTCTTATCTCCTAAAATTGTCAATGCGTGTGATCAGTGATGAACTATGACGACGAAACGTGGTCTTTCACTGTAGGTCTCATTCCAAGGCTCGAAGTCCCTCAGCGTGGTGGTGGTGGTTAAAGGTGGTAGAACCAGTGTAGTTCGACCGGGGAAGTACCACCGCCACACATATTTCTAGCGTGAAGCAGTTCTTGCGTTTCGATAGAAGGGTGTGGTTGCCGGCACACTTTCACATGAGGCGACCATCATAGTCCTCGGGAGTAGCGACGCATCTGTGATTGACTTCAGATGGAAACCATGTTCTGTATGAAGTTGATTACAGATGTCCATGGGCGGCAGTGACCACTTACCATCAGGTGGACTGCATGCTCGTTTGCTGCTTCAGTCAAATAAAAAAAAGCGTGCTATGAAGAGGGATATGTCTGGATTCCCTACGGTACATGATTCGCAATGATAAAACCCGTAAAGGAACTAAGAATTATGACCTGAAGTTGACAGTTTGAAACCGTTGGATTCAGAAGACACAGGGCCAGTTGATGTGGTGCCATTTAGGGGAGGCATTTATGTATATGTGCCGAATATAACAGACTGTGTACTATTTACGAGAATATTGACATATTTTTTGATTCCTTTATATCAATTAAGTTAAAAATTCTTGCAGCTTGATGTTATTTGTAAATTAGTTTTACTTTAATACCACACCAACTGCATTAGTTAGTACTTAAGTATTGTCTTACCAATGTTGTCATGCCTATAATTGGTGTACACATCAGAATCTGTATTTATTTTAAAATGTGTATTGAGTATGTATAGTGTGTAATCGCTGTTGGCATGTTTTAAATAAATAAATAAATAAATAAATGCACAGCAGTGGACATGTAAAGCTTAATAAGTAGATGGATCTCTGAGAACTACGTAAAATTAAAAGTTTTCACGCAACTAAATCTGTCGCAAAGCAAAACATCGGACTTTATGCTTAACCCCGATGTTAAATTTAATACCACCGCAGAGAAATAACACTAATAAATCTTTAAATTTTATTCTGATTTAATTCCTAATAAATATAACAAAAAACTTCATCACAGCAAAAGGTGGTATACCTCTGAAACTTCTTTTCTTTAGAACCAATCTTGAATATTGTTTTACCTGAATGTCATTTTAATCTGAAGCTTACAATTATACATATACATAGTATACTTAAACTTGTTTCGTTAAGTATCGAACAAATAGTTAAACTATCATAATCTTAGTGACATCATGACGATAAAAACTAAAATAACCAGAACGTGTCACCTACGGTGTAGTAAACTGTATACTTTGGTATAATTTATACAATTAGGTATGTTGTTAGTTATGGTTTTTATGTAACACGAACATAGTATCAATTGGATAATTCAAAGCCGGTATCATGTATAAATATACATAAGCCTGGTCGTTGTTGTCTTTCATTTATTCCCTGGATGTGACTGTTAATTGCATCAATTTAGCGTTTTACTGACGTACAATGATTACCGCTCATGTAACAAATTTTAGTGCTTCACCGAAGCTTTGACTTCAATTTCGAAATCGACCACCTTCGGCAAAAAAAAACATATTATTCGGCGACGCCTTCGGCTTTTGTACAAATGGCCAGAAGTTTTCGTCGAATGCAAAATTTTCTAACAAGCTCCAAAATTTAACTAATTGAAATAAGGAAATTTTCTAACATGCTCTAAAATTTAACTAATTGAAATGAAGAATTTTTCTAACAAGCTCCAAAATTTGACTAATTGAAACGAAGAATTTTTCTAACAAGCTCCAAAATGTAACTAATTGAAATGAAGAAGTTTTCTAACAACCCCCAAAATTTAACTAATTGAAAAGAAGAAGTTTTCTAACAACCTCCAAAATTAAACTAATTGAAACGAAGAATTTTTCTAACAAGCTCCAAAATGTAACTAATTGAAATGAAGAAGTTTTCTAACAACCTCCAAAATTTAACTAATTGAAACGAAGAATTTTTCTAACAAGCTCCAAAATTTAACTAATTGAAATGAATTAATGAAATCGCGATGAAAAGTTAAAGTATAGTGTTAAACGCATACTCAATAATGGCTTGCTGCGCTAGTTGTGTTTGAGATTCACACTATTTGAAAATGTTAGCATTTTTGTCAAGTTGCAAAGTAGGCAATTTGTAATCAGCTCTAGAAGCTTTTTACACACAATTATCATACATCTTTACATACAAAAGTTATCGGTTTTCGATATAATGTTCGCCTTTTGCAAATAAGGAACTGATTTTCCTGTAGTTTATAAATCTTCGGCTTCGTTTTTGGCTGTAGATTGTTGCAATAGCCCAAAAAATTTCCTACGTATACCTAATAATTATTTTTACAATTACAACTTCGAATGTTGTGATGCACGCACCCAATTTCAAATCTATACATTAATAAGGGTTTAAATGAAAAATCTCTTTTTCTTTACTATATTCTTAGAACGACTTTCTTTGGGCAAATTAATGTTACTAGTCACCCATCATATCGGTCGAAATTCGACCGTAATTTAAATTAAAAAACTAAACTTCATATTGTCCAAAGTAGTCCGAATATTTCTCAAATTCAAACGAAATGAAATAATTTTCAAGTAATTTTAAACGCACCCAGTAAATATAAAAAGAGGTATAATTAGCTAAACCGCATTTAAAAGCAATAGCGGGTATTTTGACAAAGACTGACATTTCTGACGTTGTGTTTTCATAGTAATGTTCTATTTCGTTTAATATTTATGTTTTTGTGACAAATGCACGGTATGTAATGTGTTTTTAGTTGATTTTGTGTATGTTTTAAGCATTATTTGAAAAAGATATTAACATTTTGCACTCCTTCTCTACGTCCACTGTAACCGTGCAAAATTTTATACTAATCCGTCCGCGGCATATTACTTAAAAATGCTTTACAAGTTTTTGCTTCACGTATTAATATATAGATAAGCAACGAATTACAGCGCATCTCAAATGAGCTAATCTAGCAAATGAGCCGAGTCTAATGTCTACTCAGAAGCTATTAGCTGGGTGAAGCGAGTGCATGTCATGTTCCACTGACCGGAAAATCTTATTTTCTTTATGCATACACTGGGTCCGCTTATAGGGTCAGTTGTTTTCTCCATTTTCCAAGCAGGAACTTGTCGATGGCAATCACCGGCGAAATATGGCGTACGTACATACCATAGACAATTTACTTTCTACTGCAGTTATGGTTTGACGTATTTATTCTATTTTTTAAACATGTATTTAGTTGACTAACCTTACATAAAGTTTTATATAAGTATAATCTTCCACTACTTTAGAATCTATATATTAATACGTGAAGCAAAAACTTGTGATTCGTTTTTAAGAACTTGCCTTAGGCGGAGGAGTATAAAATTACGCACGGTTAAAGTTGATGTAAAGAAGGATTGCGCAATGCTAATATTTTTTTTTCAAATAATGCATAAAACATACATAATATTAACTAAAAACATATTACACGCACTAACTTTGAATTCGACCCAAGCACGTATGTGTTTGGGTCGAATTCAAAGTTAGTGCATAATTAAAGAAATAGAACATTCAATGTCTTGCTATGAAAACACACAACGTCAAAATGTCAGATGTCTTTGTCAAAATACCCGCTGTTACTTTTAAATACAGCTTAGTTAATAAACTTCTTTTTACCTTTAACGGGTGCGTTCAAAATAACTTGAAAATTATTACAATTTATTTAAATTAGAGAAATATTGGTGCTACTTTGGATAATATGAAGTTTAGTTTTTTAATTTAAATTACGTTCTAATTTCGACCGTTGCGACGGGTAGTAACGACTAGTAAGTAAATCAAAACTTTACCATTGGCCTGTTTCTAGTAATATGTAGGTACTCGTCGATTTATAAATATCTAAGAAAAATGTGAAACCATTAGGAAGCTGCTGCATTTATATATCCATAGAAAACTGATGTTGTTGATACAAAAAAATATAAGTATTTACAGGCATTATGAATTTTGTAATAATAATACTAATAATCATAATTTCAGATATAGTCTCTATTGATTTATATTAAGTACGGAAGTTAGTCAATAGTCAATAGAATCGGATTTGTCTCTGAAAGATTACTCATTAAAAGTTAACAGTATCCTTGTTACGACTATTATGTATTCTTAAAACAGGCCATTTTTTTTGTTTTCGCATTGCATCGTATATTGCACGTTTACGTTTTCGGCCATAATTTTCAATGTGCTTTGAACTGATGGATGAGAAGCGAAAGCAAGGCTTGTTTTGAGGAAACAATAAACTCCTACTAAAGGGCATAATGGCCTCCGTGTGCATTATGTCATATATTTTAGTAAGTATACGTTATGACAACGCGCACATGACCCTGACTGATTGTCGCGGGAGTGGCAACTCGATCTAGTCGCACGCTTTCAAGGCCGGATTCTGGAAACTAGAGCAACTTATGTGATTCAAACGAGGCTTTATTCTATTTCTCTAAACTATATTTGTATACTATATATACGAGGCACAGATATTTCTCCCGTGATTTAGTTATTTATATATTTAATTAACTTATTTGTAACGTTCCTATATTGTCATTTGTAGGAAAGTATCTCAATACGATACGAAAGATATTCTATTCAACGCAAAAGATATGATTTATTGTTTGCATCGAATATATCAAATGTTAGAAATAACATGTAAAACGGCACTCGAATTAACATTTCGCAGTTTTACAAAGTATTCAATGAAATATTGCGACTTATAAAACAAAGTTGAGGATATAATAACTTAAATAAATATAGTTAAATAGTTTCAATTGGTAGACTGGCCTTGTAGAGCCATATTGGAACATGTTGATATTTTTATTAAATGAGTCACTTATTAATCAATCAAACTAAGCTATTACTAAAATATCTGTATTGGGTTTAAAGTTAATTTTGATACTAAAATATCAGGTATATTATAACTATACCGTAAATTAGTAATATTTTTTTAAATAAAATTTCCAACTTTCGATCAATAAAAATTAACATTAAATTTGTTTTTCGTATTCATGTAATTTAAATTATTAGAAAACCCTTTAATTTATGGAAAAAAATTGGCAAACTTACGCTCTCAGCTGATATAGCGCTATCACTCAATGAAATGCCAAAAACGCAGAGACAACAGACGAATGCACTGATTTTCCGAACCATTTTCACTAGCACTTTTAAACTTTATTTAATTATCTATGGATATAGACGATGCACACTTTACGCGCGTCAAATTAATTTTCGAACGTTTATTTTTTAAGCGACGACGTGAGGCGAAAGGCGCGCGACCGATAGTATTATGGGACCCGTGTTGCGAATGTAGTGATTTTCGAAAGGCCCGCGTAGGAGGGTTTCGCGCCTATTTCATAACGTTCCGTTTCTGCAACGTTCTTTATCATATCCTCTATCATCTTTTCAATGTTTCGTTTTGAAAGCATTGCAAATATATTATAAGTTATTTTCATCATATTTATTATTATCTTTTTATTTTTGCTAAAAATACAGTGTTTACTTTCTAAATTATTAAAAATGCAATAAAAATAGTAGTGTTGATTCTTTCATATATTTATGTCGCTTAATTTTTATTTGTAGCTAAAAGACGTAGATGTTGGGTAACTTTATAGCAATTACTTTCTATGTCAAGTCAAGTTGCGTTTAAGAATTGTCAGGCGTTATAACTTGTGAATACTTGTTATATGAGCTACATGTTTAATCAACTGTAACGTGACTTTTAATATCCTTTATGTAAATGAGTATTTTAAAATTCTATAAAACATCTCTGATAATATATACAAGGTAGGTATGTGTACCTATGTAAGGCCCAGACATTTCTTTAAATAAAACTGAGTACTGTTATATAGATACTTTTCTATTACTATAAGTTATTTTCTTTAAAAGGACCAACCTAATTAACGAAAAATGTTAATTAATAAATAATTATATTATGTATAAGAAATTTTGCCTGAATATTATTTACAAATCTTAGAGAATAGAACACCGTAGATGTTATTTAACATTACTACATATTAAAGGTCGTTGACAAATATGTGTCAATGCGCCTGGAGCAACTACTACAGCGAACTGCAACGAAGTCCAGAGTTCGATTTATAAGTTAAAATTGTAAATAAAAACATAATAGTCAATTTCAGATCTGAATGTACTATTATGTACAATTATATTTGTGTATGTTATAATATATAATTATAATAAACTAAACAAAACAATAACTGTATGGCTTAAAGTAAATAGTCAATACATACGGACAACATAATTTATTAACCATATATTTAATGATTAATACCTACTTTCTTTATGGCAAAGGAGTGTAAACTGATAAAATGTATTTATGTGTATAAATTATCTGTCTACCAATAATTACGTTCAGTATCGTTCAAAGTGTAACACAGAGTGGATCAAAATGTCTTGCAAGTGGGAAAACGATGGTGTTATTCAAAGATTTAGGGAGTATTTAAAAATACCTAGCGTTCACCCGAATGTAGACTACAGTAAGTATAAGGTTTAAATGTTAAGTATGCACTTTGCAGTATGGTAACCGTAAATGACTAGGTAAAACCCGTAATTTCTTTTATTTATTTATTTTATCTGATTGAAGTAGCAAATGAGCATGCAGTTCACCAGGTGGCATGTGGTCACTGCCGCCCATGGATATCTGTAGACAACTTCATATAGAACAAGGATTCTGTCTGAAGTCAATCACAGATGTGTTGCTACTCCCGAGGACTATAATGTTCGCCTCATATAAAAGTGTGACGTCATCCGCACCCTTCTATCGAAATGCAAAAAATGCTTTACGCTGGAAATAGGTGTGGCGGTTGTACTTCCCCGGTCGAACTACAGTGGTTCTACCTTTCAATCAACGTGACGGTTCAACTCCGAGGCACACCACTTATTTCAACCTTACGATGGCACCGTCAAGCGTTGCTGTGTTCTAATTTGAAGGGTGTGGTTAGTTCAAGGCATTTATAACCAGGTAGTTTAGACCTACTAAGTCCACAGTACGACAGTTCGTTAGAGATATCCCTGGGTAGCATATGTCACTTACCTTCAGGTGGGCTGCATTCTTGTTTATTACCTCAAAAATAAATAATAAAATATGTATGTACATTTTAAGTTGTGTTACCTGAATAGATAAGGAAGTAAAAAGTAACAATTAATAAGCGAATGCAGACTCGATGAAAAAGAAGTTCTGAATTTTAATTATTATACACTTTTTTTTCGATCAATTGATAAATTCTAAAAACTGTAGGTAGAGCCAAGAGAGCAACTAAAAAATACAAAGTACACGTTTTTGAAACGGAGTGGCGAAAATCTTTATAAAGCATTGAAAAGGAGACGAGCGGTGGGCGCAAAGCACACATTTTTTTTCGACAGTGACAGACCGGAATTCTGCATTTTGCTTCTAATTAATTTAAAATATTTTGCGCCTGACGTTCGCTTACAAAGTTTAATGAGGTTGAGCATCTTTTAAAGTAATACTATACTTTAAAAGACATTTTTTTTATAAAAAAACACAGACGAACTGAGAACCTCCTCCTTTTTGGAAGTCGGTTAAATTTTTTTAATTATATTCTGATTTATTTTCTACATAGTAAACAACTTAAAAACTGTCATCCTTTAAGTTTAATGCAATACAAGTACGTTTTTATCACACGTATCTATTAAGTGCTCTACAATAATTTAATATCACTATTTTGTAAACATTACTAATACATTTTGACGCTTGTGTTGTATTTATTGGCATTACAACTCATTGTAAGTCATTTTACCAGTTGATTATAGGTAGAAATGCGCCGAATATGTTTGTTATTCGGCATTCGGCGTCTTTTTCACTATTGTATTCGGCCTAATTCTATAGTTGTGGTGCCGATTATAATCGGTTTGAATAATTATATTTTTCTTGGCCACACGTTACGGTATATAAGTAAAAGACTTAACTAAACTGTGAGTTAATTGAAGTCTGAACGTTTATCAACGCAAGGTGATAAAACGAGTGTCCGATCGGGGAGGTACCACCGCCACACCTATTTCTAGCGCGAAGCCACCATCTCAGTCCTCGAAGCACTAACGTATTTGTATTAACTTTTTTTTATACTTTAATCTAACCATAAGGCAGTTGGGCTACCTGATGTAAAGTAGTCACCGTCGCCTATGGACATTTGCAACACCAGAGGAGTCGCCAATGCATCGCCGGCTTTGAAGGAGAGCTCTTTTCGCACCTTTCTTGAAGAACCCCATGTCATAGCGCTCCGGGAATGCTTAGACTATTCTATACAAAGTTGCTTACAGATTTCCATGTGCATTGACCACTTATCAGGTGAAGTGCATGCATGTTGCTACTTTAATATATAAGAGAAAAACACAGTGAACACTACTGTGACCAGAGTTTCCCCTACACAAAACACAGAAAAATGGAAGACATATTCAAAAATAAGCGTTATAGATATACTCCATAAGTTTTGGGAATGACCAAGGAATTTTATGTGCAAGCCAATCCTTCGCGTAGTACCGATTACATGTAGCAGTTTTTGCATACTAATGATTTATGTGAAATTCCCGTACAATGTTACGCTTTAACCATATAGCGGGCAATTGAGGATTAACTAGGATTACTGCAATCATTGACGAAGCGCGTATCGCAACTAACCTACAAAGTAAGGCAATAGAGAACACGATTATGAATTGAGAGATTGGTTACCAGTAATGGCTTAATGTTATGCGCACTGCCAAGCCTTTGGTGTCATGTTAATTCATAAGTTCCAGTATACTCGTAGCATAGGACATAGCATAGGTAATCATAGGCTTTTGCAGTCGCCAATGTGGTCTTACATCAGTAGGTTAGTGTTCGAAATGTCATGAAGCCTTCGTCAGATTAGGTAGGCCAATTGTAATATGATTTCGATTGCAGTATTTACAAACTAATTACTGCCTACCACTTACTGGTGGCAGAACCAGTGTAGTAAATTTATTTATTTTTTTATAATAAATTTTTCATGGCCAACATTTTGAGTTTATTACTTACATTGGTAGTTAGAGTTTACAATTTGAGTTACAATTTCGTAGGAAGTAGGAAGATTAGTAGAAGCCCTGGAAGCCTAGGAATCTGTAGCCCCATACAGAGCCATCGATCTCACGATTCCCATCTGGTGGTAGTGTAAGAAAAAAATATAACTGACAATTTGTAAGTGTCCCTGTAGGTCTATGAAAAATAAAGACATTTAATTTCATTTTATATCACGTCGCCAGTGTAGACGCGTCGATAAGACGTCTTTGACCCACCGAGGTTTGGTTACAGCCTACCTAAGGCCGCGGCCGTCCTCAGCAGCAGAGGCACCAGACTTTTGAAGTGGAAAAAGCAAAGAACGTAACGATTAAAAATTGAATTCTAATTATACTGTTTTAGGATTTAGGTTTTAGGCCAATGCTCGTGCATGTAAGTCTCCGGATACTCGTTTACTGAAGAGAGCCTTTAACCAAGCTGCCAAGTCATCTAAAAGGACACTATGCAGAGCTTGATTCAATCACATTAGCCGGATTGGGGCCAAACTGGCCTCTTACCCTCCCGTGAGTAAGGCGTTTTGGTCCCTGGCAAAGGCGGTTGAATCTAATTTCAATAGGCCATCCCTCCCACCATTGCTGAGGCCTGACGGTACGCTGGCTCATTCTGCGGAGGACAAGGCAAATTTATTTGCATCACTTTTCGCAGAGAATTCGCGTCTAGATACTGCTGGGAAATCACCACCTATCTCTCCTTGTGCTGACGCCCCTATTGCCAAAGTACGCATTCACCAAAACGAGATCCTCAAAATCCTGCAGGCTCTAGATGTGAACAAAGCTAGTGGACCTGACGGTATACCCGCATTAGTTCTGCGTACATGTGCTCCCGAGTTGTCTCCAATCCTTACACGCCTGTATCGACTCTCGCTTGAGACAGGTATCGTACCCAAGATTTGGAAGCTTGCTAACGTGCAACCTGTGCCCAAAAAAGGCAGACGAGCTGACCCTGCCAATTATCGTCCCATCTCAGTCACGTCCATACTATGCAAGATTATGGAACGCGCACTGAACAATACACTCCTGGCTCACTTAGAAGGTAACGATCTCCTCAGTGACCGCCAGTACGGTTTCCGCCGTGGCCGCTCCACTGGGGACCTTCTAATATACGCCACTCATCAATTGAGTGAGGCCATTGAGAAATATGGGGAGGCCCTTGCAGTCTCCCTCGATATCTCAAAGGCCTTTGACAGGGTTTGGCACGCAAGCCTTTTAAGTAAGCTCCCTTCATTTGGTGTTCCTAGCGGCTTTTGCACTTGGATTTCCGATTTCTTGAGTGGAAGATCGATATGAGTAGTCCTTGACGGTTACTCGTCTGATCAAATGGCTATTGATGCCGGTGTCCCTCAGGGATCGGTACTGTCTGCAACGCTTTTTCTGCTACATATCAACGATATTCTTGTACCGGGCACTTTTGGATATGCAGACGACAGCACAGTTGTGGTTCGGTACTTTTCTGGTGCGGGTGCCGACAGAAACCATATCGAGTCTTGTCGAGAGTCCATGGTGAGTCGCTTGAATGTGGCCCTCCAGGCAGTTTCCGATTGGGGCGATGCCAATCTGGTCACTTTCAATGCCCAAAAAACACAGGCTTGTTTGTTCACCGCTAAACGGAGCCCATTCCAACTGGCTCCGACTTTCCGGAATGTGTCTGTTGTTGTGACTGATAGCCTACAGCTCCTCGGTGTAGAGCTTTCGTCCAACCTTAACTTCGGACAGTACATCGAGTCCAAAGCGAAAATCGCAGCGAAAAAACTAGGGGTTCTCTCGAAGGTCAGGCGGTATTTCACACCAGAACAATTGCTTCAACTTTATCAAGCACAAGTTCGGTCGTGTATGGAGTACTGCTGCCACCTCTGGGACGGATCTGCCAAATATCAGCTGGCGGCTTTGGAATCGATTGAAAAGCGAGCTAAGAGACTAATCGGTAACCCTGCTCTAGTAGACGCCAAGCTGCAGAGTCTTGATCATCGACGCAGGGTAGCTCGACTATCGGTATTCTACAGAATACATTTCGGTGAGTGCGCGCAGGAGTTGCACGATTTAATTCCACCATCCACTTTCCGTCACCGTGGGTCGAGGCGATCGTTTCGTCCCTATGTTGTTGATATGCCACCTTGTCGCACGTCCCGTTTTGCTTCAACGTTTTTAGTGCGCACCGCTAGGGAATGGAATGCGCTGCCCGCGAGCGTATTTCCTGAAAGGTATAATTTGGACCTCTTCAAGGCCAGAGTGAATAGGCTGTTTCTAGGCAGGCATGCTACATCTTCGACCGCATCATCACTTACCATCAGGTGAGATTGCGATCAAATGTCTGCCTATAAATTATAAAAAAAAAAAAATAGGATTTCTTATAAGCCATATTTTTAATTTACCTATATTTTACTTTCTTGCATAATAACTATGTTTTTTCAACTTACCATTTTGTTTTAGGTGGCTGTGTAACTTTTCTTCAGGAACAAGCCAAGCAGCTAGAATTGCCAGTGGCAGTGTACGAGCTGGTCCCGAAGAAGCCAGTAGTCGTGATATCATGGATCGGAACCCATCCAGAACTCCCAGCCATACTCCTCAACTCTCATATGGATGTTGTGCCAGTTTACGAGGTATTTATTACATAAAACTCTTAATGTATTCGTGGTGAGTTAAGATCCATCCAGACGTTCATAGGTAATAATGCCCACTGACCATGAGGTGAAATATATGCAGGTTTTGTAGCTCTGCCTCCTGTAGCTGGAGTAAAGAATACGGCTACGGTATCCTCTTCTTGTCGTAAAATGGGGCTCCTGGGGTTGCGGGCGGCTAAAGTGAGACCTCGAACCGCCCACGAAGTAACCCCGAGACAGAAGGCGGAGATTCCGGGGTCCCGTGGAAGCACTAGCAAAGGCCACCGAGAAGGTTTTAGTGGGTATAAATCCTACATAACCCGGAGTCTCTCCCAAGGCTTCAGTGTATTTTTTGAAGGTTTCCTCTCCGTTACAAGAAAAAAAGTTTTGTAGCTCTATATTACCATAAAATAATTATTATAGTTATTAACCATTTGCTTCCTAAACAAAACTACAAATGTTTGCATTTTTTTAGCTTTAATTAATATTTTAAATATGTGTAACATGAGTATAATACACATATCGCAACATTCATTCGTTTAGTAACGCTGCTACATAATTTATCTTTACAAGGCTTAAAATGAAGATAAATAATCTTCATGTTAATACACAATTATATAGTTAAACTATTTTATTTAGTATCATATGATTTTTAAACATTGTATTAAAAGGAACAAATGTTAAATTATTTTTATTAAACGGATACTAAACATTATCATACCTCTCGAATGGTAACTTTAACCTTAAATTCAGCCGTGGGGACTGACTTGGAACGCCTCATTTTACTCCTTATCAGATCCTAAACACAAACAATACATATACAAGGCTAGGCAAGACAAAGTAGATACAAATGGAGTTTGAATTTTTACATTTCTCTTTTGTATTTTTCTTTATCTGACTGAAGTAGCAAACGGGCGTGCAGTCCACCTGATGGTAAGTGGTCACTGCTGCCCATGGACATCTGTAATCAACTTCATACAGAATATGGGTTCCATCTGAAGTCAATCACAGATGCGTTGCTACTCCCGAGGACTATGATGGTCGCCTCACGTGTAAGTGTACCGGCAATCACACCCTTCTATCGAAATACAAGAAATACTTGACGCTAGAAATAGACGTGGCGGTGGTACTTCCCCGGTCGAACTACATTGGTTCCACCACCTTCAAATGTATCGGATCAGATCAGTAAATTGCAACTATGACGGTGTACGTCATGGGTGATTACGTCTGATGATAAGACACATGTAATGAAGTCCAACAAAAAGCTTTACCTAAATGGCGACAAATGCGTTGGACTATGTTGTAACGCCTCGTATAAGAAAAATATGTTTAATAAATCTCCCTTATTAAACATATTTTACTAGGCAGAAATATGTAGGTGGCGATAGAGGTGATGCCTTCGAAGTTGAACCACAAAGGATTCAACGACCTTTTACGAGTAAATTGAACGAAAACACTGTAGAAAACCTATATACAAGTTTCTTAAAGGTTTGCTACCTACCTGTCTGCTAACCAATGTTATAGACCTACTATATAGCTTCACAGTGTCATAGATCTTGATATAGATAAGTAACTAACAAATAGCAAAATATTGATATGAGATGATGATGACTTGTATAACACGTAGAATACACAAGCTAATATCGAAATTGTATAGGAGTTTTGGACTCATCCACCTTTCGGAGCGTACATCTCAGAAGACGGATACATATATGCCCGCGGTACACAAGACATGAAAGGTGTCGGCATGATGCATTTGGAAGCCGTTAGGAAATTGAAAGAAGCTGGGGTGACGACGAAGCGGACGGTGCACGTCAGTTTTGTACCTGGTAAGTATATGGAAACATACATACTTAGTAAGAGACTCCAGTCAAAATGATTTTATTGAAATACAAATAGCACTAGAGGCATAAGTAGAAACTTAGGGCCTAAGAGCAAGTGGAATGTACAAGTAATTCATCGCAAATACAATAACAATGGTATAAGACATGATACAGATATAATCGGAAATGCATAAGTTGGTGAAAGAATTTATTTTGAAATCTGAGTGAAGTTAACAAAATTACAATCCATCGCCAAAGAATTCTACCAATTTTAGAGTGTAGGGACATGTTATATATTAATTCATGTCAGCAATTAAAATGAGATCATCTGAATCGTGAGAGTGTGAGTGTTGCATTTCAGCGAAAAAATATGTATATAGAGACGGCTGCGTCCGTCGTTTAAGTACACAGTCTGAAATATACACAGTTAACGAAACGCGTATTTTATTCCATAGTCCCAGATCTGTATAGGTAACCCTTTACACTACCTAAATAGAGTGATTCTGAGTAATGGCCTTATTGAACCTGGTAAAAACAGATCAAGCAATTGTCTACTTGACATTATGGTTTATGCTTAATTACTGGATCTTTTGGCCATAAATAATGATTTTGATCAGATCCAATGCTTCTAGCAAAATACTAGGTTTGGACTCCATAAAATTACTTATGTTTAACAAAATGCAAGATGAAACCTTCAATACATTAAAAAGGGAAAATTAACACAACTTAATACACTAAATAATAGCTACCTTTGGCTAATAAGTAGATACATTCGTCTTATTAAGTACACGAAAAAAATATTTTTTTAATATATAATTGTTTCCCTTTATAGACGAAGAAATAAATGGCGTCGAAGGAATGCGCAAGTTCTCAGTGTCTGAAGAGTTTAAAAATCTGAACATTGGATTCGGTTTAGACGAGAGTGTACCTATTAAAAGTCATGAGCAAATCATCGCGTTTTATGGGGAGAAGACTGCAAGACGTAAGTATCTTAGAATATTCACTTTACAATACTGATAACAGGAAGGAACGATGCTGATAGATAGACCACCAATTTATCCCGCATATCACAAATCAATAGCGAAGATCACGTATCAAGATCTTCGCTAATGCAATACAACAACATTAGTTTTCAATTGATATATTGGTTGACTGCCCATTGGCTACTTTCGCTCGGGCGATTGTTGAACAGTCGCTAAAGCCGCTACCGCTTGAGCCTTTAGAATACTGATAACAGGAAGGAACGATGCTGATTAATAGATAGAGCACCAATTTATACCGCATATCACAAATCAATAATGATACGTGATCTTCGCTAATGCAATACAAAAACACTAGTTTTCAATTGATATATTGGTTGATCGCCCATTGGCTACTTTCGCTTGGGCGATGGTTGAAAAGTCGCTAAAGCCGCTGCCGCTTGAGCCGATATAATTTGTTTTGAACGATCAATGAACAATACATCTTATATTTATTCGAGAAATCTATTAGCAGTTGATCGTTTACGCGTCTTCATATATGTATCGATGTCTAATCTACTATTATGGTCGCCGAATATGTTAACATCAGTTTTACAATCGCGTTCAACACTACGTAATCGCTAAAATTTTCAGTTGCTCAAGTAACAGTAACCAAAGGACGGTCATATTGTTATGGTATATACATATCACAATATATTCACAACTTGCAAATAGTAGTAGTTGAGATAAGATAGAAGTTACTCTTATCTTTGAGACGAATCCCACCGCAAATATTAAAGTCCACCAAAGAATGAATGAATAGGGAAATAGATAACATGGCATCTATTTTTATATGCCATTACATCAACTAGGATTAGTACAGGATTATGCAATGCGATAGTAACGATTAATATCATAATGATTAGGCAAATGGCGTATAATTGAAAATAAAATCGGCTTAAGGTCAGTTTCCGTGTCAAACATATCGTTAATACGCTTACCTATATTGTATGGCTGATGCCTATGATATAATATATGCACTTTACAAAGTTTAGAGTATACATAAAGTATATTTCAAGGTGGTAGAACCAGTGTAGTTCGACCGGGGAAGTACTACCGCCACACCTATTTCTAGCGTGAAGCATTTCTTGCGTTTCGATAGAAGGGTGTGGTTGCCGGCACGCTTTCACATGAGGCGACCATCATAGTCCTCGGGAGTAGCAACGCATCTGTGATTGACTTCAGATGGAACCCATGTTCTGTATAAAGTGGATTACAGATGTCCATGGGCGGCAGTGACCACTTACCATCAGGTGGACTGCATGCTCGTTTGCTACTTCAGGCAGATTAAATAAAAAAATGAGATCTTCGTTCTACGTTGTTGTGCCTATTCACACAGGATTCTGTGTCTCTCACTAAAACTTATGAAACGTCTTTATTTACATAGGGTTTTTTTAGACAAGAACACCCTACCAAAGTTTCATTACATTTAGTCAAAGGTTTCGGAACGCCCAGTTTATCCTCTACAAACATTTATTTTTTAAACATACCTACTGCTAGCCTACTGCTCTAGGCCATCCTATAGAGTATCTTTTGACCATTCTAAAGATTAATCTACACTTAGTTGACTTTTGGTGCAATTAAATATTTTAGCTTTAACACAGTTGAGTAATATGCACAGGAATTAAAATTTATTTTTTTGATTTTTTCAAGAATTGTTGAAATATTTTACCAAACCACATGTATATCGTGATCTTATCCGTTAACTCTTAAAATGTACATTTCATTTGTACATAGGTATACCTATATATGCTCTCTCCTTCATGGTTGCAAAATGTTTTACTCAACACACTATCTCGTGAATTTGTAAATTTCTTAAAATTGAGTCGTCCTAAACAGTTGTAGAGCTCGCAAACTTAAGAAATCTTAATGGTTACCGATAAAATCTAGTTTAGCAACTACCGTTCTAAACTGCCCTCGTAAATTACAACTGATCTAGGTTTTCTGATTGCACAAGTAAAAGTGACATACAGTTGGTTAATTCTGCTTATTATGTTTAGAAGTTAGTATCCTGAATATTATCATATTTTTTTCTATTATTAAAGTAGCAAATGAACATGCAGTCCTCTGATAGTAAGTGGCCACGGCCGTCCATGGACATCTGTTAGCAACTTCATACAGAACAAAGGTTCTATCTGAAATCAATCATAGATGCGTTGCTACTCCCGAGGACTAAGATGGTCGCCTTATGTGAAAGTGTACCGGCAACCACACCCTTCCATCTAAATGCAAATAATGCTTCACGCTAGAAACAGATGTGCACTACTGTGATAGTAACTACCTGGATAACCCGTTACTACTTACCACCAGGTGGACCGTATGCTTGTCTACTTATTTACTTCTAACTTGAAAAAAATAAGCATAAAGATATACAGGTTTGTTGAAGCACAAGGTCATTCAAAACGCAATTAAAATTATTTTCAAATACGAAGAAGCCACAACCTTGAAATCCCTTAATAACTATTGCAATAAAATGACATGGATGAAGTTATTCCTACGTGCGAAAGAGAAACAAATAGTGAATCTTTATTGATTAAGTCTGGATGCAGTAGTGATTGTATAGAATGTTCTGGTCGGTATGGTAGTAATACTACCCTAAAATTACCATTTTTTGCCAAAATATTATATACGAGAACTACTTATTAAATTATTACCGAATGGTAAGAGTCTAGCAATCCCATCGCTTCCTAAAAGCTATGTTAAGCGCAGTTGAGTTCTTGTTTATCTGGACTTCTAAATAAATAAATAAATTCTACCAATTTGCACTTTTAAAGCGCGGTGGACTATGACTTAAAACTGTCTCATTCTAAGAGAAGACCAATGCCCAGCAGTGGGATAAGACCGGGTTGACGACAAGATACATTCCAACTTAGTCCTCAGGGACAAATCGATGATATCTAGAGGAATCTAATGAACTCGAACTAAGGGCACGGAAAATTGCATTGAAAATGGGAAATTTCATATGCTTGCAATACCAATCACCGGAACGCACACTTCGAAATCAGCTCTGAAATAAGATACATCATCTCTATATAACACATATGCACGTTTTCTGTCTCTCTCTTTTCTATAGCATACATACATAGTATACAGGTATAGGTGAATTCTAGAATTTTCTGCTAAAGCTTCCAAGTTATATAATTGCAAAAGTTATGCTAAGCGCATCTCTGTCCTCCCCTGAAGTCTTAAATCAAAAGACATTTTCCCACGTTTTGATGTGACGACCTACAAATTACATTAAAGATTTTATCATGAATTGTTTCACTAATAATGTTTATTATGTGGATATAGTTATACTCTTCACTTATAATATTAAAAAAATGGATATAAATAAGAAAAAAAGACAAACCCGCTGAGTTTCTTGCCGGATCTTCTCAGTTGAGGTCGTATTCCGATCCGGTGGTAGTGTAAGAAAAAAAATTTAACTGACAATTTGTAAGTACCCCCGCAGGCCTATACAAAATAAAGACATTTCATTTCATTTCATTTCACTCTACATCGGGCTGATGATCTATGGTGCACATAGAACAGTGATTTTGATATGATACTGAGTCAAATCTTTCGGATTACATTTACGTAATCTCTCTTGCCTTCTTGCATGTCACACTATATCAAGATAATGTTTTTGTCATTCTTGCTAAACCATTAGTAAACAATTGAGAACACAAGTCTAAGGTTCTCGTAAAACCTATCGACTGAAAATAACTACTCTTATGAGTATAACGTCCTGGCTTCATAGCTTTCGAAATAAATTAGTTTTAGAAATATTTAATAAGAATCCAAGCTAGCAGCTCCTGCGCGAACTAATACTTAGGATATGTTACGGAATTGGCCATTATTTTATACCTACCTTATATGGTAAGAAAACTTTATGTATGTAATGAAATTCGTCATTAAAATACAAATATTAGTTATTACAATGACAATGAGATAAAGCCATAAAAGTTTAAGAGTACTCAATAAATTGTAACGCAGCAGTGATGAGATGCTTCAATGTGGCGTGGTGCGGTGACAAAGGAGGTGCGGTGTGGTGACGAAGGAGGTGCAGTGAGGCGAGGGGGTGAGGTGAGGAGAGGAGAGGTGCGTGATTGACGTGGCAGAACTGTCATTATTGAAAAAGAATTGAGAATGAAATGTTGGATAAAAGTATTTTTCTGGTGTCTTATTTTACAGCGTTATAAAATATGTGTATAATGGAAAAACGGTAAAGTTTAGTAGCTGATTTGTTAAAGGGACTTAAAGGAGAGTGAAATAAAAAGCCATAGTACCCTAACTATCTTATTTATTAGTTCATCTCACAACTTATATATATTCCTATGTGCCTATTTAACTAGAAATGTAAAAAAGTATCTTCTAAAAGTAAATTCTACATCTTAAATGTTGTCCATGTTTATCTGTGTCAAATAAATGATCGATCCACGATGATCCCAAAGCTGCAGACATGGTTACTTGAAGCCGCCGGAGACGGCGTTTGGATGAAGGATTGAGGCGTTAATCCACTACGCCTCAATGTCCAAAGGCAGGGACCGACGGGACGAGAGCAACTCCCTGGCGCTTCCGTTAATCCGCCCATCCCAGTCGGCTTACACGAAGCATCAACGTGACTTGCTGTCGTGTTCCAAGCAGCACTTTGTGGCCATTGTGGAGGAGGCGCAGGAATGGCGTCGTAACTCGTCTTACAACCGGAGAAGAAGGGGGCGAAGACTCGTCGAGGCTATCCCCTGCCCCAGGTCAGGTGGTTATTGCTAACGACGCTCGTTCATTCCAGAAGACATGTCTGGGGGCCGTGTATGAAGGGGTAACAGGCGTGAAAGTCTCGGTAAGGAACCACGTAAGCCCATGGTCGCTGAAAGTAGCTATTGCCGGACTGCGTGCCGTCCGGGGGTTATTTATACCCGAAGGCTCCAGAGGAATATTCCAGAATGCATTTACACACATACGTAATGTGGCTGCAAAACAGAGACAGACATATTGATTCACTGTTGTTGGAAAGAGTTGGAGATATCAAACCAATTGTACATCTGTGTGCGTAGTGCTGCAAGCATTGAAATTTTCCAACATTTTATACAAATAGGAGTATTGTTGATATCATAAATTTATTTATTGACCGTTGTTTGATATTCATTTTACCTTCAATATATTTGAAATACAGAACAATTATTTAGTTAAAAATAATAGTAGCTTTAAATGCAAAGATAAGTAATATTTTGCATTAGTGTTGTTATTTTAATTCTGGTTTCATTAATCAAACTTTTAACGTTTTTTTTTAATTAGGACGAAAAATTAGTTGGGGTAATTTTAATAGATGGTATACTCTCACCGGAACATTCTAGAATCTGTATAGAGTCTGGGTTCAGACAAAATCAATAACGCTTTACTCATGTTACTGATGTTTCATTTCATCGCATATTGCTCTCCTTATCTTTACCTTTGTTCCCAAAATAGCAAATAATCAATGTACATAGTACATTTTTTTCATAAAAATTAAGTCAACAACGAGCTTGCAGTTGATGGTAAATGGTCACTATCCACCTTTTTTTTTTTTTTTTTTATTTCACTGAAGTAGCAAACGAGCGTGCAGTCCACCTGATGGTAAGTGGTCACTGCCGCTCATAGACATCTGTAATCAACTTCATACAGAACATGGGTTCTATCTGAAGTCAAACACAGATGCGTTGCTACTCCCGAGGACTATGATGGTCGCCTCATGTAAAAGTGTGCCGGCAACCACACCCTTCTATCGAAACGCAAGAAATGCTTCACGCTAGAAATAGGTGTAGCGGTGGTACTTCCCCGGTCGAACTACACTGGTTCTACCACCTGATGGAAAGTGGTCACTACCACCCGCGAGTATCTACGACCAACTCCATATAGAGCAGGTTCTATCTGAAGCCCAGTACCAACAAATTGCTTACTACTTCTACGGATGATCAGCAGATGTGTTCACCTTATATACAAGTCAGCCGCAATTACGAGCTATAATTACCACATTTTAATGAATTTATCATTGTCGTTAACCCGTTATTGTCACACTGCTGGGCTTAGATCTTTTCTCAGAATGAGAGAGTTTTAGGCCAAAGTCAACCGCGCTGGCCAAGTACGAACTTCACACACCTTTCAGAACTTTTTGTGTGGGGTATGTAGGTTTCCTCACGTTTTCCGTCACCGTACACCGTAAGGCAGTGAAAATGAATTTCTAGCACGCACAAAATTTTTGAAAAATCTGTGGTGCGCCCAAAATTTAAACATTGGACCTCCCGATCGAAAGGACAAGTTCCAAGCATTAACCTATCTATATATATATAGCTCTATTACACTGCTGTACACTGAATTCATCATCATCATCATTTAGTGAAGGTGGTAGAGCCCTTTATGATTTGATTGCGGAGGCGATACTGACACACATATTTCTGTCTTATAGCTGTAGTATAACGCGAGGCAGTTTTCTGGTGTGCAGGGTGTGGTAAGGGAGACATACCTACCTATTCGATGCGACCCAACTTATACCTCGGGTTGGCAGCGCATCTATAGTCAACTTCAGTTAATACAGATTTTAACAATATTTGACCATATACTTTAATGCTTACCCTTACCTATACTTTTTACAGCGAGACTCGTCAATTACACATATTTAATTATTACATTTCGTCAGGAAGGTAATATTTATCTATCATATACATGTACCATGTATCCTTATATAATACCTATATAATATGTATGTCAATTTCTTTGCCACGTTCTACAGCCCAAACGGCTTAACAGACTGTGCCTTATCCTTGGAATCGTCTCAGTTGTTATTGTGAATAAGCTATATGATTTTTAAATATGAAGATGATAGATGATGATGGACGGGTTCATTTATCATCACAACAATATGTGTTTCAAATGAAAGCTATTTAACAACAAATTGCCAAACTAAATATAAAATGCTGCATCCAAATTACATGATTGTAGCATGCTTACTCATTTTTCTCATTTCAGTTTTAGAGGTATTTTTTTACAGTACTTTTGCATTCTAATAAAGTAGTAATAGTCGTTTTGTTTTTGCAGTTTATAAGGTCTAAAAATCATATTTAGCTTGTATTTAGATATTTTCGCTGTACTTAATTACTGTTTTTATCCACATTTTAGAAATCAAAATAACGTGTCGAGGGGTAACTGGCCATGGATCACTTATTCCGCCAAACACAGCCGGTGAAAAGGTAAATAATGATTATTTTTTTACCAATAAAAGGCACTGTAGTAAAGTAGACTACAGTCAGCATTGCCAGATGTTTATCAAGTTATAAACTTCTTGAGTGAATGAAATCGGGATTTCATCAAAAAGACAACACACAGACAAAAAGGCTTGGCCGGAGGACCGGAGGCCGGCGACCGTTTTTTTTGGTCGACAAACTGCAGATCGACATAAGTTTGTATAGATTTGGCGACATTTTTTTTTTTGGTATTAATCTGTAGTTTCACTTCAATTTGTATAAATTTGGCGACCTTTCTTTTGCAGAAGTCCAGTCCTTCCCTAAAAGCGGGATTGCGGCTTCCCGCGAGGGACATTTAATTTTGACTTAAAAATCGGGGTCTGGCAACGCTGGTCACAGTTCTCCCAGCGATCATTTTGATTGAATTGATCTATTTATTGAACCAAAAAAACAGCACAAAAATCTGTAATATATATTTATATTACTTCTGAATAAATAAACAATGTATTTTTTCAGTTATTTTACGTGATTGATAAATTTATGAAATTGCGCGAGAAACAACAAAGGATGCTAGAAAGAAATGTCGCAAACGGTGACGTCATAAGTATTAATTTAACAAAATTAGAGGTAAGTATTCGTACGTACCCTGAAAATAAAGATAATATAAAATGACTACATAGAATACTTTTACAGTGAAAGTTCTTTATTCACGGGGGCTAAGTTCGATTATATGCATCGAATACAGATACCGTAAATGACCAGTAGTGCTCAAAGAAAGCTGACGCGAAAACTGCAGGCACTTTACTTGTACTAACATCATCCGTGAATTAAGGAATTTTAATCGTGACTACAAGAAATTTATCACACGATTAACCGAATATTGAACTACACTAAATAATGGCATAAAAATAACATTTACAAAAAGACAATTGTACATGGAAATCGAGAAAAATAAATCATTGTAGGTGTCTAGATGTTTCGTCTATAACTAATAGTCTTC
Source organism: Spicauda simplicius (assembly GCA_949699795.1). Classification (NCBI taxonomy): domain Eukaryota; kingdom Metazoa; phylum Arthropoda; class Insecta; order Lepidoptera; family Hesperiidae; genus Spicauda; species Spicauda simplicius. The sequence goes on along the minus strand of OX453059.1, from coordinate 5,265,396 downwards.
AATTGTAACTGCACCTATAAAATCTCAATACTTATAATGTTATCAGCAGATGTATTCAGACCATATTTCTGTAGACTTAGTGTAATCGACGATAGATTTTTGCCAGTTGACTTACACCAAATTTTTTAAAATGTATCTGATTATAGGGAGGCGTTCAAGTTAATGTACTGCCCGAAAGCCTTACCGCTTACCTGGATATCAGAATACCACCCCATATGGACCACGACGAGTTTGAAAAAATGGTAATTATAAAAATTTGTATATTAACGGTGGTAGAACGTAGGTATATAGTTCGATCAGGGAAGTACCATTGCCGTAAAAAATATAAGACTTTTGTGTTATTATTTTTACAGAAACTCTTAAAAACTGTTAAATTAAAAGGAGATATGATAAAAACACGAATTACACATTTGTACACCAGTTACCCCATGAAGATCGAAAATGTGTCATTTGCTTAAATCAAATATGGTAATGCACCATGACGACCCGTGTTTTTATTGACACCACCCATATTATTGGAATCGTTATAATATATTTCAAATTGAAAAGCAGAATAATTTTGTTTAATTTTATAAGATTCAAAAGATTTTAGTTAAAATAATAAAAAGAATAAGCTTATATTCATGTAAATAGTAGTAACTTATTACTTTCTTTTTTTAGACACTAAACTGGTGTAAAGAAGCGGGCGACGATGTCACACTGGAATATATTGAAAAAAATCCTCAAATAAAGAGCACTAAAATCGATACCGGTGATGAATTTTTGGATGCCTTGAATAGTACTGTAAAGACAATGTAAGTGTGCCTACTTTTTTCATTAATCAATATATTCATGAATTCATCATATAATTTTCATGAATAAATAACGTGACAATTTATCGTTTGACCAAAAACGGGACATCGGTAGATTCATAAAACAAACTCTTGAGAATTCTAAGCGACAAAATAGTCTTAAATTCGTCTGCAAAAATTGGTCCCTAATGCATCTTAATCATCATCACCACTTCACAATTTTGCGGCCATAAGTTTTTAACGTCCTATTTCTAACCGGACTAATGATCACGTTAGATATAAGGAATAAATATTAACCCTATCATACATTATACATGTCGGAGTGGCAGATGTTGAAAACAGATGATGTCATAATGGCCGCACGTGCACCGGCCGATATCGAACGATCGTCTCATCTACCTGTTTCCATTATTTGCTCTCCTATAAAAAGGCGCGCATTAGATTTGGATGCGTCGTAAGGCACGGGCACGTCTGTTTCAACAGATTCCTCCTGCCCTCACTTGTCATTTAGCGATAGCCATTGAATTCGGATTGCTGTAATTTCTTAGTCAATTAAATTGATCACTAAAGTAATCCCTTTGCACCGCTTCTGATGCCCGAAAGCTCGGGTGTCCTCCTTCTTGTTTTCCGACATATGTACATATATTTTTGTTTATTATTAATTTCTTTAATTTAATGTATAATGAATTGAATTCTACGAAGGTGCTTACCGGCTCTCTTTCATATGCATATCAAGCGATCACCATAGCCCTCGGGCAAAATCAATAACAACAAAACAGGAGTAGGTATCTATCTGAAGTTAATGACAGATGCGTGGCAATCCCGAGGATCGAAAGATAACCGCATACTTGTTTCCTACTTCAATGTTATGAAAAAGTGTCTCTCGTCTCAATAATCGCGTCCTTAAATTCTCCTTAAATCTTTTAAAACTATTCAAGTCGTAGATTTGAAAACATTTACATTTTTAGGGGACTGAAAATAAATTATCAAATATGTCCAGGAGCTACCGATGCAAGATATGTTAGGAATCAAGGTATTCCAGTGATCGGTTTCAGTCCAATACTGAACACTCCAATGTTGTTACACGACCATGATGAAAGGATTCACGTGGACGCCTTCAAGAAGGGAATTGAAATCATGGAAAAAGTGCTGTTAGCGATTGCTAATGTTTGAGTATTTTATATTTTTGTTTACTTATTTAGAGATTTTCTTTAAAAGCATCTAAAATCATATAATACTAACCATTAATTAAACGTTATAATAAATGATTAATGATTTCCAGTTTATAACTTTTGATTTAACCTTGACACCTTAAACAACACTGACTTTTAGTAATGCAATGAAAATTTTTTAAACTTAGTGATTTTGACTTGAAAATAATTGGACTTCATAATAATTATGACATTTTTATAATAACCTGGCGTTTTTAGAAGATAAAGATAAGTAATGGATTACCATATAGCATGATACATTAACTGATTGTAATTGGAATTTGTATTGAAATTTGAAGAATTGGTATTTATAAATAGGACTTTTAGTGTCCGTCAGGATGGCCGGTCACTACCCATATTTTACATCGAAATAGTTACTAAGAGTTGCTACCTAGTTGCTACCAGTTGCTACCAATCTTAAAATAATTGCTACCTTCGTATTTAAAAAAATAAACTGCTTTTTAAGGTGACCGGCCATTCTGACGTCAGGATGGCCGGTCACCATTCCAGTTAGAACAATCTGCGCAAATGATTGGAGTTTTTTTTTTTACCAAGAGTTGCTACCAAATTGCTACCTTTTTTATACATCGTAATTGACCTCATAGCTGTTAAGGATAAAAAGATATTACAGATTTAATATTAAACGCCTGTACAACTAAATTAGCAAATCCGAAGTTAAATACAATATTCGTATTTTACACAGGCGCCACTTGCACTTTATATTTATATTAGGGTTGTAACGGAGGTCTCTTAGCGGAGGCCGAGGCGGATGCGGAGGTTTAACATAGGCGGAGATGAAATTTTAAGTAGAAAAAAAGAATAGCATTGATTTATTACAGTAATAGATATAAACCAAAAATAATTCAAACAGATACATTGTACAGTTCTTAGCAAAAATTGAGTAATTACTAATAATAATAAAAAATTACAAACATTTTTTTATGGCATAACAGCTTTGCGGCCTTCCAAACGTATAATGTAGTCGGTGAGATTCCTCTATAGCCGGGGAGTAGAATACGGCCTGCTCTGCTTGTCGTAAGAGGCGACTTTTGGGGTTGGGTTTGGCTAGAGTGGGAGCTCGAACCGACCAGACAGCTATACCGAAAAGACGGCGGCATGTGTGGTTTCATGTCGTCGTAGAAACCGTATGGTGCAGGGGGATGGTGACACGTCCCCAAGAGATGTGCCAGGTGGCACCGGTGCGTTCCTATGTGGACCCCGGGGACCCCTGCAAGCACTGAGGAAAGCCACCGAGGAGGTTTGAGTTGGTAAAAATCCCACATAACCCGGAGTCTTTCCCAAAGCTTTGGTACACCTTTTGAAGGTTGCATTCCCTCACAAAAAAAAGTTCAACCAGCTGCACTAAATAGTAGTTCATCTGGCACTGAACTTCACGACACCAACAAGTAAATGCGAACTATTTAGTTAACGTTCTAATTTATATGGCATCTTATATCTCAGGATAAAATCCAGTTGCATCAGTTTTTTTATACTATTCATTAATTCATAATTTTCATATAACAAGGTTTCTTTTGATGCTTATCAAAAGAAACCTTGTTATATGAAAATTATAATTGTGTATTGATGAATGTACTAATGTGTATTGTAATGTGTATTGATGAATGAAGAGAGAACACAAAATGGTAGTACGCTTGTACTACCATTTTGTGTTCTCTCTTCATCGTCATCGTCTCTGCTATTTTTCGACAAGTTGATTCCTGTCATTTGGCGTACCTTCTTCCACCGCCCACGATCCTGCATTCCATTTCCCTCACATTACAACATACAGACGAACGGCTGCGTCGCCTAGTGTCATATTCAACGTAAAAAAAACCTAACTACGCATTAAAATTAAAAAATAAAAGAACATCAGATTCCCGGACTTCATTTGTTTCTTCTCACATTGTTGAATTTATTAAAAATCTAGTGGACTGTACTATAGACTAAACTATTGACATAAGTATAGATCGGATGCCAAATACTTACTAGTAGATTGCGATGAATCTTATATGACTAATAATAACTTACCTTTTTACTCATTATTTAAAAAATAATATCAAACGATATTATTATATTATTGTACGATACAATAATATAATATAAATATAAAGTGCAAGTGGCGCCTGTGTAAAATACGAATATTGTATTTTACTTCGGATTTGCTAATTTAGTTGTACAGGCGTTTAATATTAAATCTGTAATATCTTTTTATCCTTAACAGCTATGAGGTCAATTACGATGTATAAAAAAGGTAGCAATTTGGTAGCAACTCTTGGTAAAAAAAAAACTCCAATCATTTGCGCAGATTGTTCTAACTGGAATGGTGACCGGCCATCCTGACGTCAGAATGGCCGGTCACCTTAAAAAGCAGTTTATTTTTTTAAATACGAAGGTAGCAATTATTTTAAGATTGGTAGCAACTGGTAGCAACTAGGTAGCAACTCTTAGTAACTATTTCGATGTAAAATATGGGTAGTGACCGGCCATCCTGACGGACACGACTTTTAATTTTGGATGCATTCATAGATGAAAGTTCGTGAACCTACGTAATGATTATCGTTCATTTCATATATCCAAGTTTATATAATTAAAAACAATTAAATTTGAAATTAGTGTATTTTTATTTACATTGTAACCATCTTCTATGCTACAATAAAAAAATACAATATTTACATATAAATAAGTTTACGTGCAGTAAACAAAAAAATATAATTGCTTAAATATGTTTTGTTTTTCAACCGAACTGGGTTATTCTTCCTCATTACTCCTTGGTATTGTTTAAATGTATTCTGTTGACTTTTCTAATATTTATGTTAAGTTTAAAGTATTTCTACTTTAAAGGTTGCTGTCTAAAATTTAATTTATTTTCTGTTATATATTCAATTTTATTACTGTTCAAGCACTTCCTATTTATTATTTGCTTTATATCATCCATTTGTATCCTTTTCCGAAAGACTAATGGTAGTCCCAACATCTTTTTTGCTTGTTTCCTTTGTCCTGGTTTTATCTGGTTTCGCTTTTTTGTGTCTATCAGTTATTTTGATCAATGATTTACTGGCAGTATCACTTCTGCTTAGGACCTGCTTTGATAGTGCATGCATGGACATTATTCGTCTCTGAGATGTTAGAGTGGGGCGCCGATCATTGTAGTACTCTTCGATTTCCTGAAGAGTCAAATCCTTTGTTTCCGGAAGATAAAAGTACAGAAAGATGCTACCTGTGAAGAAACTTAATTGTCAGACTGAAATTAAATTATTAATTAGCAATAAACTTTTCCTTCTTTTTTTAAGTTAGAAGTTCGACTGCCATTACAATAATACTTTGAAACTTTTATTACGTTTATATTATATTTTCGAAATTATACGTATTCATAATATTTTATGACAAAGTATTACATCATTATTACTGTAAAATAGCAAGAAATATAAGGCTTATCTAAAATATCTTTGGTAAGACCTTTGAGGGCCCTTCAAGAACATAATGTAATTGAAAACTATAATTAGATACATAGTAAGGTAAAAAAAAGAGTACGAGGAGAATTTATGTTTTTTTTTAAGCTGTAATAAAATTATAATAATTACCTAACAAGGAAAAAACCCCAAATGCAATGATGGTGTTCACAAAGCCAAAAGTGTCTGTCATATAAGGGTAAGACTTGTTCATGAAAAATATCGTAAAATTCATAATGGAGGTCGAAATCCCACCAAGTATACCACGTACCTGCAAACATACAAATTAAAGAGATTTCCCATTACTTCTTTGACAGTAACTTACAAATTAAATGAACGCTTTTCAGAATTTATATCTACTTCATACAATGTGATACATAATATTATGTGGCACATTATTAAATATAAAAGTAGTAGCGGTCTGTTTCTTAGTCTTTTTTCATTTCTACATTGTTATAATAAGAGTAATTTTCACCTCTTCCTTTTGCTTCTTTTTTTTCTTTTCTCAATTCGCAGATGCCTTTCATTTCGACAATTGAGAAGAATTTAATGATACAGAGCTCATAAGGTAAAATTCGTCAAGCATTTTGTGTTATAGAGTATGCCAAAAAATAACATACATTCATATTTTAACGGTGGTAAAACAAATGTAATTCGACCGGGGAAGTAGCACCACACCTATTTCTAGCGTGAAGCAAATCTTGCGTTTCGATGGAAGGGTGTCGTTGCCGACACACTTGTAGGTATAAGAGGCAACCATCTTAGTCCTCGGGAGTAACAACGCGTCTTTGATTGACTTCAGACAGAACCCATGTTCTGTATGAAATAAATTACAGATTTCCGTAAGTGGCAGTGACCACTTACCATCAGGTGAACAGCATGGTCAATTGCTCCTTCAGTCAGATAAAAAAAACGAGTAATTTAAACAAATTAAGCTCTTTGCTTGCTTATTTCATCATCCTCGTTATTTACAACTTTGGTTTCATATTAGGTTATTAACTACGTGTGATCAAACCCACTTTTCTTGATTAAACTATATACATAAACAGATATCTTACTTGTAATGGGTACAATTCAAACATGATAAGAACGGGCAGCGTATAATGACCCAAAGTTGCAAAGGTAATGTAAGCCATGTAACAGATTATAGGAATATTTGTCCGCTCTTGAGTATAATAAATAAAAGCACCTAGAGATACACAAATTACTCCAACTCCAAGACCTAGATGAAATAAACAGGAAAATATTAAAACATATCACCGGAGACGATTCAGCTGAATTTAATACGCCAGACAAGAACCAAGGCAGATGAAGTCATATTCAGGTATTCAATGTTTTAACAGGCATATGAATAAGGTTAGTTCCTATTAAGATTATGCAATATTAAAAAAAAAGTCTTGTTAGATATATTTTAACTTAGCTTATCTTTATGTTTAGTTTTCTAAGTTTATTGTGTATCATTCATCGTGAATACATATGATTTCTTTCTTTTTTTTTCTTTCTAATGCGCGATATTTTATCAAGAACTGCTAACATTACTCTTCATGTCACAAAGAGAATTCAGCGTCTCAAGTGGTACAAAACGAAAACTTTATTCGTAATAATGAACATAACATTCATAAGGATATCTATTTGGACTATTTTATAAATATATTTAACAGTTACGTTATACATAAAAATATACTACCCGACCAAAACAATTGTGTTTATTAAATCACTTTCATGTGTTAAATATATTCGCAGACATGGAATATTTTATTTCTTTATTTGTGTAAGAGACTGATGCCTGTTAAAGTACAGCACACACTCGATTTTCGACTTGGAAAACAAGAATACTGAGCCCATACATCTTCTCTTGTTAAAAAAATGCATATTTTGAATTTAAAAGTCCTTTCTCCTCCACAAATAGTCTTTTTCCTACCCATTTTGAAGTTTATTGACGAATAATCAACTAATTTAATAATAACTTTGAAAATTAAACAATCACTCATTAATCTAACATTATAACGAAATAACATTAAACACGTGCTGGCTAACGTAAACACCTAGACGATACCTGACTGCACGTCACTAGGGGACGCGCGGGGACAAAAGCGAGGTGTGGGGTACGGAACCGCTTTTGTTTCATGCGCCTAATTGTTGTGGTCACGTACTAGAGTTTTATCACGAGTAACGGATACTCGTTGCATTCAATAATACTATTATATATTACCTGACGTCAAAGCCAAAGGTCTCCTTCCTAATTTAAAAATAAGAATTGAGGTGAATACTCCAGAGAGAAATCTTGTCACGCCAAGCAAAAAGTTACCAGTATTCGGATCTACGCTGGATTTTGAACGCTGCAAAGGAGATATTAAAAAAATTACCCAATAGGGTAGGACCGATTATTGTCACACTGCTGGGCACGGGTCTTCTCCAATGAGAAAGTTTTAGGCCATAGTCCACAGCGCTGGCCAATATTGGATTGTATTTATTTAACATAGAATAACTATTTTTTTTTTGGTATTAATAGTTTATTAGTATTGTTCAATATTATCTATTATATATCTCTCTATTATCTCTAAAATCATTAAGAACATTTCGTGAAAAATAATTAAAATTATTGGATAATCATCTGGACAAATGACAATTCTTAAAAATAGTTACTTACGTATTTCAATATTAAAAGGTTCTCTTAAGTTCTAAATTATAAAAAGATAAAATACCTTACATTACCTCTAAAATATCTACAGTCCACATAATCACAATGGATATTCCCGACAATTGTGTAATAGTGAAGTAAGTCATCATCAAGAAAAAAGGTTTGCATGATGAACGCTTGAAAAGAGCTGAAAATTTCTCTCTCCATGGCAATCTGAAAAATAATATTAAATGTTACAACACTGCTCTTCGTCGAAACATATTTTTTCGAAATTGATGGTTTTATGATAATGATCATAAAATACTATTAGAGAAAAAGATTACCCATGAATATCGTTATCCATCTTAAAATCCATGAGTTCATCCATCTCCGCGTCTATATTGTGCTTCGAAGATCGAAATTTCCTCAGAGATGCCTCCGCGCTTTCTACGGTATCGTTCATCAGCAAGTAATATGGTGTCTCGGGAAGGAAATAGTTAAATGCCATAAGCATCAATGAATAGAAAGTACACATGAAACATAGTGTGGTCCACTTGAAGAATGATCCTAATCCAGCCTGTAAATTTATAGGTATATTTAATTTAACAGAAGTAAAAATGAGCATGCAGTAATTGGTCATTGTAACCGATGGCCATCGGTTATATTCAAATGCACCAGGAGACCTGCCTGAACTACATCAAATATCCGTTGGGTCTGACAACTGTAATGGAATGCCTCAATAAAGTGAGACGACCCCAGTAGATTCGTTTTATCACTTTTACATGTAAAAGCACACAGAAGCGCTATTAAAGAAAACTCGTACGAAAAAATAAGTCAAATACGTGTGGCGGCGATGCCATTGTAATAAAAGACCAAAATGTTAAAGTGTGTTATTTTTTTAATCTTGGGTTATAAAGATTTGTTTCTCTAGCTTTGTACCAGAATAGATTAAAGGTTTTTCTGCGTGTTTTAAGAGGCGAAAAGGGTGTTTTTAGGATAGTGTCGCTGATGAAACATTTTGGTGACCTTTCGTATGACCACTGAGGGGTTTATTATTACAGATACGGTTTCGAAAATATGTAAACTTCTATAAGAATGACGAACTACTCTCTTCAAAGCAACTTCAATTATCAAGTATATAATAATAATAATCTATACTAATATTATAAAGGTGAAGAGTTTGTTTGTTTGAACGCGCTAATCTCAGGAACTACTGGTTCGAATTGAAAAGTTCTTTTGATGTTGAATATACCATTTATCGAGGAAGGCTTTAGGCTATATATATATTTATAAACGCGAGTGAAACCGCGGGAACTGCTAGTTAAAAAATAGGTTTAGGAATGAATTAATCAAGAACCATCATCTTGGCATTTACTTAAAATCATTTACTTATCTAATTCTACGTTTTTGGCAGCAAACTCTAATTAATATGATAATAACCTGAGCTACTATGCCAACAGACATAGCCAAGTTTGGGAAAGACCCAATAACTCCACGCATGTTTGGTAAAGATATTTCTGTCAAATACGGCCTAGGAACACTCATTGCCATTCCCATTCCGAAACCAATTATGATTCTTCCTGCAAATTAAAATAATAATATAATAAGTTTCATCTTAAAATTTCTAGTAAATGCTAGATAAGATTTCATGAGCAATAAAATAAGTATTTCGAAAGCCTCTGTTCACCCAGATACACTATTCAATATTTGTCAAAATATAATTTGTTAACTCCAAGTTTATTAGTTATAAAAGCAAACATTACAATGTATTATAGAAAGAAACAAAGTCTTTTCTATATACGATTAAAGGTATCTCACGTGTCGTTCAGGTCATAAAATGCAGCACTAACTTGAACTAACTTGAAGCAACTAACGTTAAATTTAATATGTATAGTTGTGTATCTCACCTATTATCAAACTCTTAGCCGACGTAGCTATACCAGTATAGAACCAGCCGAAAGCAACAGGCAGATGACATACAATTAACATAAGGCGTCTTCCAACCTTGTCTATCAAATAGCCGCAAATAAGACATCCAAATGGAGCCGCAAGAGTCAACACACTAGCTAAAAATATGTATAATACACTAATGTAACACACATTGATAAGAATTCGAAAGACATTTAAAAATCGCTAAAATAAATCTTCGTTAGAGTTTTGCAAGGAGGTACCAGGGTACCTGATTGATATAAACATTAATATTTTTTTATAATATTACAACCAAGAGACAATTTCTCTAAACAAAGAGAATTAAAATTTGCAACAAATATTTTTAAAGTGTGAGCATTATTTGTACCGAATTATTTTTGCTTTTACTGTATTTATTTAAATATTTCTGATTTGATTACGTATTCTGGGTTAAAATATTGATAAGCAATTTTCAAATATAATAGAAATAGCAAATGAACATGTAATTATAAAGTATAAAGAGTTGTATCTCTAAAAATAAGTACTTACCAATCCAAGACTGATCAGATATGGTAGTTTCGATGTTGGATTCTTTTAGCTGCGGCAATGCCACCGCAGTGAAACCAAAAGCAAGTCCTATCACGACCATGGACAAGTTGACCCACAACCCATATCCCAATTGGATCCATGAGGTCTTGGTCCAAAATCCAGGGTCCGGATAAGTAGGCAATGTGTTTGGCTGCATATTTAACCCATTTTTAAAGATTCCCAAATAATTATTTGCTCACTTAGCACTATTCAATGTCCGTATATTTTCTTACAAACATTAGCTTAAAAATAATCACTAAAAGAAAGTTTTATGGATCTCATCAAATTGAAGCAAAGTAATTATTTGTAGGATCGATTTTTATCAGCTGACGCTTGACTGACTTAGGTAACGTTGCTCAAATATGATGTCAGTTTTATTCTTTTTCAATAAGATTTCTTGTATCGTGTCATATTTTATTGGCAATATTCTTGCTATTATATGTTTGTATTTTTTGTAAATAATCTAATCGAATAACTTTATTTACACAAAATAAACTATTCAGAGTAACACGTTCACGAGTGCCACCAGCTGTGTTCCCTCAATCTTCTTGAAACTTTTGTAATTCCTCATTCCAGGCAGGGCTCTTAGCGGGAAAACTATCACTATTTGGACTGCATGTTCATTTTCTCATTCTATTACATTTGAAAAATCATTAACATCTTCGATCTTTAGATAGGAAAGTGAGTTTTTTATCTACAACACTGCCCAGCTTAATGTAACATTAAAATAATTTCTGTCTGTGATGAGGTCTATACTTTGGATATATAAACGGCCTTGTGAATTTATTATTTGCAAACTCAGCATTAAACAATGGCTTAACCTTGTTCCAAGCGAGCCGTGATTGGAGGTTTTCCTCGAATGCCGTCAAGATGTGGAGAAGAGTCCCTCGGGAAATATACGCGAACTCCAGAACGTCTCCGTGCTTCACTATTGTTTTGTCTGCAAATATTTTTATAAACGATGAAGTAATGAAAATCGTATGACCTATCACAGGAGAAATCAAGAACCAAAGATTAAAATTAGTTCTTGTATGGTTTGTCCATTAAAATATCTTTGATACATCTCGTTAATGCAAAGAATGGATGTTCGTTATGAGTAATGACCAAAAGTAACAATATCAGCTACTGGATAAAAAAATAGAATCTAAAATCGTACCGTTAAGCTGAAACCATTTACAAATTTTCGACATATCGTTTTTTCATATTGTAGCAGAAGCGAGCTAGTTTGCAGCCCATCTGAAAGTACCTAAATGGCCTCTTCCATTGATAGACATTTATTATCAATGCCAAGTTAAAGTTCTGCTTGAGATAGACCATAGATTTCTTGCTAGCGTTGAGAACAGTCGGATTGCTGCGGGCAAGTATGATTCTCTTACCACACTTTTCAGACCAGAACTTAGCAGATTAGCTGTTGTTATTTGATGGAACATCGAGTGAGCAGTTTTAAAGGTTATCGTGGCCGAATACATCTTCAACTCATGATTGTGCCACTGCTAGGTACTGGTCATACTGTGTCATACGTAGGTACTCAGATAATTCTCTTCATGTATCGGGAAAAATGTTAAAATGTTGGTTTTGTATTATAATGCAGATTTGTCGAATGTTTGTATTATCGCAATACATACGTGTACAATATGTACAACAAGAACGCAGGTGAAAGCCAATATAGAAGTTGAATTTGCTATATAAAATGTATCATAGTAAGAAGTAAATCGACAAATTCAATCTAATGAATGACAAGACATATCAATACCTATTAATATTAAAAACGTGAATGTAAGTTTGTTTGTTACATATACTACTTCGCAATAAATAACTGATTACTGATTACTGATTACTGATTACGCTTTCATGCCAAAAGTACTGGTCGGATTTCACTGAAGTTTGGCATACACATAGTTTATGACCAATATTGGATACAACTCATTATTGCCCCACTGCTGGGTACAGGTCTTCTCTCAGAATGAGACAGTTTTAGACCAAAGTCTACGGCGCTGGCCAAGTGCAAATTGGTGGACTTGACACGTTTCCGAGAACTTTTTGAAGTGAAACTTCTTTATCGGGGTTGGAAAAAAATTTAGTGTAACATTTTTTCGTTACGCGCCATCTTTTTCTGTTACGCGCCATCTTTTTTTTCCGTTACGCGCCATCTTTTTCTTATCCCTACCACGCGTGATATTAGATAGATTATTATAGATTAGATTATTAGATAAAGTTTAATAAAAGCCTTTTATTAAACTTTATCTAATTCAACTTTATTTAACCAATTTCTGTAAAGTTGCATAAAGTAAATTATTTTTTGAAAAATAACGTCATAAAGAAGTTTCACTTCTTACAAGTGTACGCTAGTACACGCACACATTTTTTTATTTTTTAAAAACCTTCCGGGTGTATAGGCTGAGTATGGGTCTCACGATGATTTCCTTCACCGGAAAGCAGTGATAATTATTTTTTAATAAGCATATAAATCAGATGTGCGTGTTGAACCTAGAACCTCCCGATTGAAAGGACAAATTTCAATCATTAGGCTATCACTGCTATAATATGACTAACCAATATGACTGACCAATATTAAAACATGGGATACTCAAAACCGTGGTACCGGCCGAAGCCGAGGGAATAAGCTACGTTAAGGATAAAATTACCTGCTCCTTTCAACACTTCATTAATGCTAGCTCCATAAACACAGAACACATGAAGAAAGTACACGCACGTAAAACGCATGTTTGAAAGAACCGATTTTTGAATGCACTGTTTGTAAAACATTGATAAGCTTAGGTTTACTACTTCTCCTATTTTCTCGTTGATTTCTTCAAGACCATAATCAAAGCGTATTTATTGTCAAAATGCTTAACTAGGTACTTGCTGTCCGTCTGAAAATGTTTCTGCATTAGCGTTACAGTGTGGATAAATAATTTTAGATATTTTATCCATCCATCAATCTGTGTAGTAGAATGTGTATGGTTCGGTCGAGGGAGGGGAGGCTTTCTACCGTGAAGCGGTTTCTGCGTTTGTCGGAATGATATGGCTACCGACCTATTTAATGAGCCTGGTATCTACCCTCTTGAGAATAGTAACGCAGCTGTAATTGATTTCAGATAAAACCCCTGATCTGCATGAACTTCATGTCATGCTTTGTCCACTATCAAATGGCCTGAATGCTCGTTTATGACGATAATTTTATTTAAAAATAACAACCTGCCACTTGAGGCCTACTGCTGGACATAATTATGTCCATTATATAACTTAGGGGAAGAGACGGAGCCAAGTGCGAATAGGTGGACATATATTGGACTATATTCGCATTTGCAAATGTTCAAGTAATAACATTCGATAAATCACTAATGTGGAATGTTTATACATTTAGCTGAATAAAAGTCGAATAATGTTGTACTCATAGTTTTTATTTTTTTTATTCAACAACCTCTTGTTTCACTTCTTTGAAGACTTAACAAATAGCTTTTTTACAAACACAACAGAAACTTTCAAACAAAATGCTTTATATCTGGAAAAAGAGAATTAAATGTAATTTATTTACTTTTTACATTAAACTCATCTCCTTCGTAATATATGTACAATATTCATAAAATATGAATTGTTAATTATCTATCTACAAATATATACTTAATTATATATATATAAATAAATAAGTTCTATGTTACTTGTAATGGCACTATTTATGACATCGTTTCATTATATATCTACTTATCTACATCTTAGCTTTAAAAATAATCCTAAAATGTTATTTCATAATACTTCTTCAAATTCAACATTGTATATTTCGTCAACTAATGTCGGTATTTGTCACTATGTTAGGTAATAAAAACTAAGTAACATTATAAATTTGTTTCTTGTGACTTTCCGCAACTCACCAAAAGATGGCGCCGCACTTAATAATCTCATTTTGTAAATGAATTTTGTAAATGATATGTAAAGCCAAAATCAAAATATAAATGGCATTTTCATTGTAAATCTGACAAATAGTAACATTACCTTGACGTCAACAGTAATAAATTAAATATATATTATTGTATATAAAAGGTAGAAGGCACTGTATCTTTTAACAAAAATATCCAAGAACGACCATATTAAGTTGATATAATATAAATATATATCGATATTCAAACTAATGCAGTATTGAAAAAGTTGAGCCAAAATAATATACAGCAACAATAAACGATGCACTCACTGTTCTTCAATAAAATAAGCGAAACTTAAAAATAATATTCAAAAATAATATTCAAATCATCATCAGTTAATATCAACATTGTTCCCCGCAATATCACATATCAACAACATTTGCTACAACAATTATTTGTATCACACAACAACAATTATTCCACAATTATCATAATCACATTGTTCACGCGTTTTCTGTTTGCGTGTTAACTTTCTTGAGGGTTTTTGTTCTGCCGCAGAAGTAGTCCTCTATCTCTTGTAGAGTGCGCCCTTTAGTTTCTGGTAGGAAAAGGTAGAAGAATACCAAACCTGGAAAGAATTAAGTAAAATTGGTCAAATAGCGATAACAGTGACAGATAATGTTTGGAACTCAGCCTCTCGATCGAAGTTCCGAGATTTGAGTACCAGATACAAATAATAATTTTGATGTGATGAAAATGATGTGCGAATTAGAAATGAACTAGTCACCCGTCGTAACGGTCGAAATTCAACCGTAATAAATCTCAAAAACTAAATTTGATTTTGTACAAAGTAACACGACTATTTCTCAAATTCAATTATTCAATTAAATTGTTTTAAATTCCCTTATTTATTTTATTATAAATACACCCCTCAAAGGTGAAAAGGGCTTTAATTGTCTAAGCTGCATAAAGCAATAACGGGTATTTTGACAATGTCATCTGACTAGTTAGATTTTTCATAGTAATATTAAATGTTTTATTTCCTTTATTATATCTGTGTTTGTTTCAAATATACAGTAGTGACTATAATGTTTTTAGTTGATTTTATGTATGTTTTATATATTATTTGAAAAGGCCTTAAAATAGTTCTCAATTTAATTTCTTTCACTCTGAGAGAAAACCGTACTCAGCAGCGAGACAATAAATGGTTGAGGGGAGATACAATATTAATTACTCAAAGTTACGTTAGTACGAATTTTCTTAATAATCAGCACAATAGGTCAAATATTAGGGATGGCAGAATATGTCGCGTTTTGACTTCACGGTCGGCTTTGCCAAATTCGATTCTATTTTCTTTTTCTCTTTCTATCATTTCTTCTAGCATTGGTTGGTCGGTTGTTGGTTTCTGGTCTCAGGAGAGTGGTCAAGTAGAATAGGACACTTGCACAAAGTATATAAACTACCAATCTGAAATACTCTCCAAGAATTGTAGAATGACATTGTTCTCCAGCCGTGGAACAACAATATCATTCTACGATTTTTTAAGACAAATCTGTTACAACAGCAAAAGAACTTACCAGCAATGGACATGGATCCGTATAGACCGAAAGTACCGTAGTCATTTAATGACTTCTTCAACAAGGGGAACGTCTTCACCACGGAGAATACTGAGAGATGTGCCGCGCACGTCGTCATACCTCCGACAATGCCACGAACCTACAATAAGAGGAAAAGTAAAAACATAAATATATTAAAATAAAATCTGTTATCATAGTGAGTACACAATTGACATTTTTTTTAAGATTAAATAACAAACGAGCAATCATTGTAGCTGATGGTAAGTAATCACTGCCGCCCATGTACATATAACTGTATCTTCATATAAAACAGAGGTTCTATCTTAGGTCAATTACAGATGTGTCGCTATTCCCAAGGCCTAAGATGACTATAAGAGTCGAAGAGCATTTCTTGTCCCTTTCATAATATATATTATGTAATATGTGTACATATATCTACCTAATATATTTATATATATGTATGTTATATATTTTATATACGTTTATTATACAAGTATTTTTGTTTTGTTTATATTTAATTCTTGTTTGTGCATATTGGATTTGCTTTGCCCTTTCCTATCATAGGGCTGCTGGAAGAAATTTCATTTTGAAATCAGTAGGATTTTGTACTATGTATTTAAAATAAGTTTATCTAATAAGTCACTGAGTACAAAAACTTATAAATAAATAAAAAGGCGGTAACCACACTCTTCCACCGAAACGCAAAAACTGCTTCACGCAAGGTCGACCTATACTCAGCCTACCATCTTACAAAGTATGTATACAACAACAACAATTTTATTACAGTAAAAAATGAAATGTATATGTTGGATCTGCATTTCAATAAACTTTTGATAATGAAGGACAAATATCGTTAAAAAAATTACAGTTTAGTTCATCGCTTATCGTTTATCGTTTTGGCTTAGAAATCGGCCTATTTCAATTTATATTCAAAATTGCTATACCTAAGATATATTCTAATAGAGATGAGAATGTTGTTTGTTTTATTTTTAAGGTCAAAGTGAAAGTAACGTGGGCAGATAGCAACAGATAGCAGATGGTCACGTGAGCTTTGGACGAAAAAATCCATGACTAATTCATAAGGTGATATCGATTTTTGCATTCGCATTAGCATTCGCCTAGGTTAATGTATCCTTCAAGTAACATTTTTCTACTTTCCTCCTTGCGATCTTTGAGTGAAGATTTTTTTAAGTAAATCGTAATTGCAAAAGATCGATGTATTGGGTAATTATGGTATGAAAAAAAAACGATATTTAGGAAGTAGGAAATTGGTAAATGATTTTAATATTATGGAAACGCACCCAATCCACGGAACCATTATAAGAACGGGAGAGAAGTATTAAAAAATAGCACGTTTGATCACATGGAAGAGTATTTAGGTTTTCGTCACGTAATCAATATCGGGTAAAAGTAATCGCGCGCTTTTTCAACTTGCATTCGCATAATCCATACTAATATACTAAAAATATTATAAATGTGGAAGTGTGTTTGTTTTTTCCTCTTTCACGTGGCCACATAGCTATTATATGATATGGTTTATATGCTGGGAGATAGGAGGATGGAAATTGACGTAGGCTACTTTTTACCGCGCTCCCTTATTCCCATAAGAATATACATGTTTTGTTAGTTGATACATTTTTAATAGTTCCAGACGTTGTTAATAGATGGCGTTAGTAAAATTCATTTGCAAGTTCTGAATCACGCTATCAAATGCTAATGTTAATTCCCTTAGAGCTAGTTAATTATAAAAAGGCACGCATGTACTTTTGGCGCCACACGGCAATCACGGTGTTAATTATGAGCAAAATTATTATTTCTCAATTTTCTGTTTGCAACAATTTCAGTGGAGTCTATTTGTATACCACGGATGGTCACCAAAGGGAGAGTCAAAACTTATCAAAATTAGGTTACGTGGTTTGGTTATGTTTCCTAACATTTCCATCTGACTCATTTGTAGGATAAGTACTTCTAATGTAAATCGGACGGAAGCACATATACATCAACGAAGTTTAAAACCCGTTAGACGATTCTTGGCTATTTTAGGATCAGATAAATCAACTGGCAAGCTCAATTTCAAAATGTTTATATAAGGTTTACTTGTAAAGAAATAATGTAATCAAATCTTGGAAAACGATTTTAGAATAGTTTTCTTAGTCGTATCGAAATAGGTATTACGTACAATTTGGAAGAAAACACATTAATTTGATATCTTTAACTTAATTCTTATGATGGAGCCAAATAGGTGGGTATTACTAGTAAATACCCTTCGTTTATAATCATACATTTATAATTTGAAGGTGGTAAACTGATAGTTCGACCGGAGAAGTATCAACGCCACACCTATTTCTAGCGTGAAGCATTTCTTGCATTTCGATGGAAGGGTGTGGTTGACGGCACACTTTTATATGAGGTGACCATCATAGTCCTCGGGAGTAGCAACGCATCTGTGATTGACTTCAGATAGAACCTATGTTCTGTATGAAGTTGATTACAGAGGTCCATTAGCGGCAGTGAAAACTTACCATCAGGTGGACTGCATGCTCGTTGCTACTTCAGTCAGATAAAAAAACAGGTGTTTGAAATAGCACATAAAAATCGCACATTGTCCTACCAACAAAGGATTATTAGCAAACATTTCAATTCTCGTATTTACCTTAACTTTAACATAAATTCCTCAATTGTTTATAATGGCATAAATTAAATTTACCTGCGTCGGATAAACTTCACCAATCATGACCCAGGGTACGATCAGGTAGCCCAGGGTGCAGAAGATGGTGAAGATGAAGATGCAGGACACCGGTATCCAGGTCATGGTGGGAGGTAGCCCGTTGTCCTTCCACCATTGCAGGTAGTACATGTACACGGAGAAAATGATCATCGTGGTGCCGCAACCGACCGCTGTGGGAGTCATTTTATTATTATTATTATTATTTTTTTTTTTATTTCACTGAAGTAGCAAACGAGCATGCAGTCCACCTGCAGTGTTCACTGCCGCCCATGGACATCTGTAATCAAATTCATACAGAACATGGGTTCTATCCGAAGTCAATCACAGATGTGTTGCTACTCCCGAGGACTAAGGTGGTCGCCTCATATAAAAGTGTACCGGCAACCATACCCTTCCATCGGAATGCAAGAAATGCTTTACGCTAGAAATAGGTGTGGCGGTGGTACCTCCCCGGTCGAACTACACTGGTTTTACCACCTGGTAAATATTATAATATATATTTAAAAATATAAATGTATCGTAAGAGTTCTACAATATAACTAAATCAATGTAAGATCGTCTCTTCACTGCATCAAGATTTTGCACCTAATTACGTTAAACGATTTTTAAATTTATACCTACTTAGTTTAGTTTAACGCTTTTGCGTAAACAGTTCATATTTAACATGACAAAGTTATAGGGCAATAGCTTGAATCATTTAATTTTGGTACCAAGCAAGTAATATACACACCTGACATGAAAGTGAGTGGTCTTCTTCCAAATTTCCTGCACATAATACATCCGATGACGGTGAATATCAAACGCACAGTGCCCATAATTATCGTCAGCCAGTTCTTGTCGACAGTCGCTCCTGTTGCCTGCAAATATAAATTGTAGATTTCACAAATTAAAATATAACTTACTGAAATCTATACCTAGAATCGTGGTGGTGGAATAGTGGTCTTGGTTCAACTCTGGCACCATCAACACACCTGCTTCTCATAACAGTAGAGGTAACTTCAACCTATCACTATTTAAAGCCAGATAGTAAAACTTAAACGTAAAGGGAAAAGGAATAACTTAGATGACGAGTTTCAATGTCTTTAGAGGTAGTACCGCATCTGTGAGTGACCTCGGGCAAAACTCTAATCCTCTCTAGCACCAATTGTGGATGTCTATGGACAGGAATTACCAATTGCCATATGATTGGCTGAATGATTGGTTGCTAATTCTATAATGTAAATAATGGAAAAGCGTTTTAATTACCTCAAACACTTCAACGGCATAAAACGTGATGATGTTGACTCCGCACCACTGGTATATGAAGAAGTATAAAGCAAGGATTGTGAACGGTTTTAGAGCGGATGGTGAAAGAAGAGCCTTTATTATTTCCTTCGGTGTTTTCAATCTGAAAAATAATACAAGCTATTATTAACTATATAAGCAAAGGAGCGTGTTGTCCATTTGATTGTGAGTGGTCACCAACACTGACACACAGATGGCAGTGTTGGTGATCTCTTACGATCAGGTTGAGGTTGGGTTGGGATTGACCAAAATCAACCCCAGATATTCGGGATTCTCTGTGGCCTGCTCCTTCTGCATTTCAAACCTTGAGAAATTAGAACGCCTTGTATAAGTGTTTCTTGGCGAACACAGCTATATATAATTCTATTGGCGATTCAATATAGATGTCCATTTGTTTAGTAATGGTTTGTCCAGGTGGCCACTTACCATCAGAAGAACTGCATGCTCGTTTACGTTTTATTTATCCTAAAAAAATCTTTTTATATCGAATATTCTATAGTGATTGACGAAATAAGTCACGTGTCGGTACGAGCTATTTATGGTTTTATGCCGCATTGTGAAGTATGAAACAGTCTTTCAAGAATGTCCCTTCAATGGCGTAGTTCCAATAGAGGTGCAATAAATAGTCGCCTTAAAATTGTACATTATTATGGAGACGTGTCTAATAAATCTTAAACTATCGCTCAGCGTTACTTATTTTTTATTTAGGTGCTTATTTTTTCAGTATTTTTTCTATTGCATCACTAAGGAACTTCTTGCGAAATTAGTTATGTCTTCAACACTTTGGAGTTGTTGGTGTTGAAGAGAGACAATACAGAGACTTTGCCAAGATATTGTTTCTCGTTTGTCGTGTCGTTTATCGTGTATCGTTCGCTCCTCTCCTGTCATAGAATGGATCTCCTTATGATTAATTATTCATGATTAATTAGTCATGATTAATTTTGATTACAAATAAAATGCAATTTAAAAGGGCTTTTAAATATGAACCATTAAACCCTAAAAACTATAACACTTCCATAGACTTCCTTCATGGACATGTCAGAATTTTTTGGGATTTCTTGGTTACACTTTTTATTTTTAAAAATATTTCTTTAAATCACAAAACAAAAAAATATATTTTATAGACTGAGACCCAATAGACATGTTCTAATGCCTAACTCTTGTCCTAAACGCTTTAAAAAAAAATATGGTGAATGTAACATTATTTTACTACATTTACGTCTTATTTATTGACGTTTCCGCACATTGTTTAATGAAGACGTGACTTTACCGATATTTACGGTACAATCTAATTTTAAAGAATAAATGGTAACAAACACGATGTTTGCATCGCTACTCAACAATATTTGCCAAACAAATAAGACTGATTTATTAGAGTGGCGCGTAAAATACTTCAGCAAACTGTATTGTAACTTACAATGACACTATATATTGTATGCTTCTTTAGTATGTAAAAATAATTCGTTACTTAGTAACTGTGTGACATCAGATATTTGCATCTGAAGAAATAAATATATTTGTTTGAAATATAGTCAGTTTTTCTCTGATGGTTCTTATGGTTCTTCTCTCTCTTCTTTATGGTATTAATTTCTGATTAATTTCATAATCCAATCACCGTATATTTCAGCTTTAATCTAATCATTAGTGAAGGGTGCTACACCACATCAACGAGGATCATTCAAGGGAAATTCCGGTCATGTACCAAACTTACATCACAACACATCGGATCTTACAAACCACTTTTAGGCTTTCAACGTTTCAAGACGATGCAATGATATGACGCTTCGATCAGTCTTCGGACTACTCCGACTAGGATACTTGATAACCTGAATAAGTAAAGCAAATGGTAGTCACGAAATTCAATTCCCAACCGCGCCTGCGCTTATATTTATATCGACTCATCTTCATTGGTTTAAGAAGACTATTCAACACATTCGCTGATTTACATTCACAAAAATGCATCAAGCTGACTTACGGTTCCACGTGGTTCTTCTCTTTAAACGCTATCATCTTCTGTATCTCCTCTTCCACGTTGTAAGTAGAGCCTCGTAGTTTGGTCAGCGAGCTCTCAGCCCTCTCCCGTCTGTTCTGACTCAAGAGGTAGTTCGGTGTTTCTGGCACTATGATCATACCGAGCAAGGAGATTATCGGCACCAGAGCACTCACGCCTGCTAGGATATTCCATGACGTTACGCTGCCGATTATGTACTGGAAAGAAAACAAACATGGTTACAGTAAACATCTTACCTTTTATTTATGTGTCTAAATAGAAGTTATCAAAGTATTTTACACACTTTCCTGCGAATTTCGTAGAAGCTAACGGGGGATTGAACCCTAAAAAAATAGCAAAGAATTTATTCCTAGTCATTTATCTTTTATATTTTTAACAACTAAATATTATGTTTTCCCTTTACTAAGCATGTATTGCATTGCATTGCGTGCATTTACACGACGTTTAAAAATTCGTTTCAGGACCAGGAATACTTCAACAGATTAAATTTCTGTTGTCTTTAGGTGATTTTGTATTGATGTTTCCTGATACCTGGATCCTTATCAGCCCAACAGTAGGTAATGTTGATATTTAAGCCGAAAATAAAGAAAGTGTTATGATAAGATACTATTAATACCTATTATAAGCAATAAAAGATTTAAATACTACTTATTGCTGATAAAAAGGAAAAGTTGTTGCAATGTCTTCGCTGATACGGTCTGACTAGGTTATCATGTTTATGAAAAAAAAGTAAAAAATAAAAAAATCTTGAAAATCGCAAAAATATATGCTTAAAAAAAATTGAAGACATTTTGCCACCTCTCTCTAATATAGATGAAGATGATATTATAACTTCATATTATTCTGACAATTCTTATTTTCGCCAAGCTATTTCTAAATCGACTGCTTTTTAGGAGTGATTTATTGTCGAAAATCATATATTTTTTTTATAAAAATTACACTTAACTAAAATATAGTGAATATCGTTTAGTAAGAGATATAAAGTATAAATTAATATAGTATAGTTAGATACGATACCATGTAATAGTAAAGGTAGCAACCCTACGACTATCACGAGGTTGTTTATATATCACGTATTTTCCTTCGACGTATCGTTTGGTTATCTAATAAGATCTTGTCACCGTGTTTGTTATTCTGCACTGCGAAAACAGTTCTAATTTTACGTATACAAACACTTTTGCCTTTCAATTATCGTTTATCAAGTTTGATAAATAGCGCGTCATGACGTGCTTACTTTGTGTATTAATGATGTTGAAAAATGTATGCTCTTCCGATAGGTTCAAGGATATTTTTCTGTTTCGGGTATATTTTTAACATATCCAATGCATTAGCTTTGCTTTTATATTTGGCGTAGTGAAATAAATAAGTTGTTGGCGTGAAAGCGTTTTTTGGAGTTCTTACGTAACAAAACTTAGAAAATAAAACATATAAATGTAAACATGACCGTATGATTAGCATTTTAACCGAACCTCGTAGCCCACTATTTTATACAGATTCAGTCCGGATCATGGAGGGTAGGTCTTATTTAATAATCATGCAATCCACCTTATGCTCGTAGGAAAAGTTATTCTTTGCATGATTAAATAAATGAAAGCTCTACATTTGCTTTTGAATTGTGTTTATTTGATGTCTAATTTTCATTTTCTATTCATTTTCATTTTCACTAAGTAGAACAGTAAATATAAGCCATGTGGTCATCATTTGTGACAACGACCGTCACAAATGATGATCACATAGGCCCGATTAAAGGCACTTCCCATCACTTTTGCCAGAACTTCTAGCGATAGCATCCCACATTCCTTAACGACATTATTTTTCAGGCCAACCATAATCTGAATCTGATTTTACAAAGAGACATGGCTTCAAGAAACCACACAAAAAGAAGTCTGGAACGCTTAAATCGAATAATTACTTCGAAGCCTACTTAAAAGTTTCATTATACCTATTCATCTTTATTTCTTTTCCAAGTAATGATTCGCTCATTGATTTTTCCAATATACACTAGTACTGCCATCTATACTATATTATAATATACGTATCAACTATACGTACCTACAAATAGGGCCTGTGAAAAAAGCCTACATTAAAAAAGTCAATAAAAAGAAATATATTGATGCATGCTTTATTTTTCCCCAAGTATGTATTATATCTTTGCAATGCTAACATACCTACTATTTTTCTTCAGAAAAGATAATAATAACCCTAATTGAGGCGTAGTAACTACACCAACATGTTTCATATCACATTTTAAAATTCATCAGTCATGTAAGTATTACACATATAAATTATTTAATTAACCTACATTATTTATTGTCGAATTATGTACAATGTAGATAAAAATAACTTATGTTACATTACCGGCGATATTATTCGTAAATTTAGCTCCTTTTGTAAATTTCAAGTAGCAAATGATCATGTACATAGTTAATTTTATAATAGGTACTTATAGTCACCGCACATCCTAAAGACATCTATATCCAAAACCTTTGATTACAGATTTGTTGCCAGTCTTAACGAAGCTGGACACTTACACCATTCCACCGAAACACAAGAACTGCTTCAGGCTAGAAATTGGTGTAGCGGTGGTGCCTGTCTTTTTTTTTAACGCGGATAAACCCTCATGGATCCCAATACGCCTGTGGGTCAAGACGGGGTATGTCGGACTCCTACCGACTAAAACCCCGCGGCGTTCCTCTGGACGTTCGTTGCCGGGTCACGAGAAAGCGTTAGCATTACATTCGCGGCCCGACAACGTCTTTTGCTGCATCTTACTAGACATTTGATTGAATCCAAATTTTTTAAAAATAATGACGTAGAAACTAGCATGCAGTTCATCTGATCACTGACGCCCATCGGTATTTGTAAGCAACTTCATCCGGAATAAATTCTATTACAAACTAATCAAATTTCTGTTGCTACTCTCAAACTAAAATGATCAGAACATATAAAGCTGGGTTTCGCAAAGTGGGGCACATGAACCACTAGGGGTTCGATATTCGATAGCAGGGGATTCGTGATAAGATTTACTTAGTAAAAATACAAAATTATTCCTAAAATTGAATCTGTTTGGGACAACAAAAGCACACCCATCACATTAATAGTAGCAAAAATACATTTCTTTTGGCACTTTATTGTTACTATCTATTAAAATAAAAACATTATTTACATCATCAGTCAATTTTATTGTTTTCTTTGGGGGTGAGAGGGCTTTAATTAGTTAAGTTAAAGGGTTTCGCTGTCACTTGGAAATTTTAACAGTGGTACGTGGAACCGAAAGTTTGAGAAACCCTGATATAAAGTGACCAGGCAACCACACATTTCCACCGAAACGATATCGACAATATACTCGCAAATGATTGTGACAAACTATCTTTTATTACAAGATCCAATAATTCTATCGTATACATCACAGCGTGGGGGAGTGTCTAATCAGACGGCCATACGTCACCACATATTTAAGACGTGACGGCCGTGTTAGCGATCATACACCTAATTAGCTTCGTACACTAACTTGATAACATGTGATCGATTCTATTTTTTATCAGCATAGCCCCGCGGCTTGTGTAGGTATTCACGAATTAAAAGTGGTACAATCCTATATGAAATCCTATGTGTAGGTAGACTCCGAAGGTACTACTGCCACGCCTATTTATAATAATAGGAGTATCAAGGAGGCTTATGTATTCATATACATAAGGAGGCTTATGTATATGAGGTAGTCCAACTCAGTCTTCAGAAGTAGCAATCTGTAGACCACCTCAGGGAAGACTGTGATCATATCTGGGATTGGTTATAGATGTCCAAAGGTGGCAGTGGCCACTATGCAGGTGGACTGCACACTCATTTGATATACATGATATAATCAATTTCCACCAATTCGCACTTGTCCACCAATTCGCACTTGGCCAGCGCGGTGGACTATGGCCTAAAACTCTCATTCTGAGAGGAGACCCGTGCCCAGCAGTGGGACAATAATGGGTTGTACCCATATAATCAATTCAAAACATTCAAAGATATCTTGAAATTTGTGTAGTTCTTAACCAATGTTAAGATTGATAGGAAGTTGTATTGCACTAGTGGCTAAATTTAATACGCACTTGCGTGGTTCAAAGGGAATATAATTTGGATTGTTATAATTGAGCGGATCACTGATTTTTAATTTGGCCGGCCGTCTAATGGTTTGTAAAAATCCAACACGCATTGACCCCTATCTTATACTACCTATATTTAGCATTCAACGAATTCGAACCCTCGAAAACCGAATGTCGTTTTTTTTTGTTCTCGAGGGGGAAACCTTTAAAAGGTACCCGATGTCCTACTACTACTACCCACTACTAAACTATTTACGTACCAAATAAAATGTAAGCAATCATCACAAGTAATTATTGACACTAAATTGTTGCATTATTACCTACAGTGTATTCATAATACAAGTCGTGTGATCCGCTAAACGAAACGTTTACATCAGTGGGGGAGTGGTCAATCAGACACACCACCATACGTCACCACGTCATGTCGTCGTGACCATCTCATTATACCGACCATATACGTTAGTTTCGTAAACTACGTACTTGTGATCGATTGTGTGCAAATTTGCGAAAAACTCACTAATAAATATAATTAACGCGAGACAGCTATTGTGTGATGTAAGATTGCGAATAAGTTTCCTTGCAAAACTATGTTTACTTCACGTTTATACTAAAAATAGGAGATACTAATAACGCTTTTCTTATAAAACGTTGGTTATTTATATTGTTGTATCTGTTAATATATTACAAATATTACAATATCCCGAGCATTAATAGTTTCGGTCACATTTACCACGTGTAAATGAGTACTAATTCTATATTTTAATCTAGATCACAAACAATGTGTATGTGTATGTTATATACATACAGATACACATAAAAAAATAAGACCGGTAGTTTTTGCGTGACAAATAATCATTCATTTGAAGCTGATAGAACCAGTCTAGTTCGACCGGGAAAATACCACCGCCACTCCTATTTCTAGCGCGAATCATTTTTTTGCGTTTCGATGGAAGGGTATGGTTGCCAGTACGTACACTTTTACATGAGGCGACCATCATAGTCCTCGGGAGTAGCAACGCATCTGTTATTGATATTAGATGGAACCCATGTTCTGTATGAAGTTGATTACAGATGTCCATGGGCGGCAGTGACCACTTACCATCAGGTGGAATGCAAGCTCGTTTGCTATTCCAGTTAGATAAAAAAAATACTCCAAACAATCGCATTAATAATATTAAAATGATGGTTTTCTTAAGATACGCAAATAGTAAATTACAAATAGATATTGTAAAACATTGAAAAGAAAACATAGTTATATAAATCATTTTTATCGACTTACTAACTCTTTACTCAGTAACAAATTACATTCATTACTATACAGAAACACAAACAATAGATATGACACACTAATTACCATTTATGTACATTCGAATGCTTTGTCAATGCGATTGACAATAATGTGGTGATTCTAACACAAATAACATAATGTATGTGGAGCTGAAATAACTACGTTCTAAACTATCAGGTAACTAATTAAGCTCTTCTGAGTGTATTGTTTGAGTTTATTGAAAGATCATACAATTCTTGCACTCGTCTTTTAGTATTTTTGAAAATTTGTCTCATCTGTTTTATCACCCAAACGGTAAATAAGGTGCGCATAGTGACGATGTTTTTATTGAAGCTCGTCCGTTTTCTAATTTAAAGGGTATGGTAAGGAAGACATACATGAGTTGACTTGTACGACATAACGAGACATTTCAACATAGTTCTCAGGGATAGCAACACATAACATGATGATGGCTCGGGTCTTCTCTCAGAATGAGAGAGTTTTAGACCAGTGGACTATGGCCTAAAACTCTTTCATGGCTCTCGGAGGTGTTTGAAGTCCACCAATTCGCGCTGGCTAAGTGCGAATTGGTGGACTTCACACACCTCCCACATTTTTTTTAAGAATTCTCGGGTGTGAAGGTTTCCTCACGATGTTTTCCTTCACCGAAAAGCAGTGATAATTAATTTCTAATACCCAAATATAAGTCTTGCGTGTCTGGGTTTGAACCTCGGACCTCCCTATTGAGAGGGCTAGTTTCAACCATTAGTCTATCACTGCATAATAAATACTTAAAATGCTACAATCCTATCTAGGATGGATTGCAGGCATTCACAGGAGGCGTTCGCCACTCACCATCAGGTAGTCTGTAAGGTAGTTCGCTGCTCTATAGCCGACTTCCCAAAGGAACGAGTTTAGGCATTCGTAATATGTACCTATCTACATTTTTACAATATATTAATAATACGGAAGCGCACTACAAAAACGTGATGTATTTATTACCTGTATCAACACGCCAGTAGACACTCCAACAGAAGCTAGTGCGCCGAGGGTACCACGCAGATGTGGCTGGGAGACCTCGCAAGTGTACACTCGAGCGGGCGCTCCCACCATCCCCGACCCGAAACCTACTAGGAACCTACCTGGAAAGAAAAAATAACTGGTTCAAGTTCCACTGCTAGGGAGAGTCGCATTTTGAAGGTCGTAGAACGTATAGTGGTTTGGATTCTATGGCACCATCGATACATCTACTCTTCCTAATTTCCTTAGTTCTCAGG
Organism: Spicauda simplicius; assembly: GCA_949699795.1. NCBI lineage: Eukaryota > Metazoa > Arthropoda > Insecta > Lepidoptera > Hesperiidae > Spicauda > Spicauda simplicius. Next base: position 5,236,734 of record OX453059.1, on the reverse strand, counting down.
CATAGCAACGTATCGATGAAACACTCAGGTAAGTCTGTTATCTTATCTGGGGATGATTACATATGTAAATGGTTGATAATGATCACTTACTATTAGGTGGACAGCCTACTCGTTTTCCACTTAAATATTATAAAAAGTATCGTATGGTATGGTATATTTGATATTTATCAAACAAGATAACTAATCGCTGTTGCTCAGTTTAAAGTAGATCTTAAATTGAGGAATAATAGATATAAAAAAAAAAAAATGTATTACTACTACTACTAATAAATATATAAATCTACTACTGCTTCTCGAGGTTAAACTTTTTTATGTAGGGGAGCCACCCAACATTTAATATAGAAAGCAAACATGCAGTTCGTATGTTGGTTATCAATCATAATTAGCATTGGTTGCTTACCTAGGATCGGCTGTGAATGCCTTTACACTAATGCCTAAAAACCACGTGTAAATCTCTCTTCATGAACACACTTCACACCAGAACACAAGACTCGAACGCTTAACAGAGTCAACCTCTGCATATACGCAGAGACGGACTATGTTAAGCATGCTTCTTACGATTTTGCCGCGACCATGATCCATGTAACGGAATCTAAATACAAAGAATTCAAAAAAACCCGAGTACCTGTTACATATTAAAATGTAAATGCGATAATACTAGTCTAATATCGTATACTTACCAATATAAATCATAATGACGTTCTGCGCCGATGCTATGAGCAACCAGCCGACTATGAGAGGCACTTCGGTAATGATGAGCGTCAACCTCCTTCCAATGACGTCCATGAGATAGCCACTTACGATGCAGCCTACTGGTGTACCGATTGAGCTGATACTTGCTGTAAGAACAAGGACACTTAAATTAAAATAACAAATGAAAATACTCAATACGGCGGGAATAATAGTTTATAAAGTTGCACTTCACGATAAACGTTATTTAACGTTCAAACGGTTAGAAAATATAACTCTCATCTGGAGACAGATATTTTTAATAAGATTTTAAATAGCAAACGAGCATGCAGTCCACCTGATGGTAAATAATCACTACCACCTATCTGTAAGCAACTTCATACAGAACAATAGTTCAATCCGAAGTCAATCACGGATGCGTTGCGAGGTCTAAGATGCTTGCCTCATACAAGAGTGTCCCGGCAACCACAGAATCCCATATTCCATACTTCCATCCCATACTTCGCTAAAAATAAGTACCCTATGTCGGTGGTACGTCCCCGGTCGCACCATTATTCTACCACCATAAGATAAGAAATTTTACATTGGGAAGTTACATTTATTTTGCACGCGCTAATGTTAGTCGAGTATGTAACGAAATTTAACCGGTCACGTACGCCAATTAAAAATTTACATTAACTTCACTAACTACATCAATTTTAGCATAACATATGCTAAAATTTGTTCCGCTGTATAAACATTTCACCAGAATTCATTACTAGGTATGAAAATGTTCCACCGATTTTAGGAAAACCAACTTGTTCCCAATTTATGGAGAAAGAAAGGATTAACGAAGTTTGTGTTTTCAGCTAAGTGTTCGCACCGCACTATTAGGGGGTAATATTTAACCGACCTTGAAATTAACCGATACTGTTTCATTGTAAGATCTGCTACTAACAAATCGTAACACAAATCTATAGAAAATAACAAAACAAATTAATAGAACAAACTCACCAATCCAACTGGCTTGACTTTCATTGATTGGGATAATAGAATCCGGTTGCTTCAGCTGGGGCAACACCGTGGCGGAGAAGCCAAAGGCCATGCCAGTGTTAATTGTCCCAAGGTTAGCGATGAACGAAGCCAGCACTTGCTTGAGAGCCTTCCCTCTGTTTTCCTTACCAGACTTCTCTGGTACGAGTGTCTTCGTGATGATTGCCGACGAGCCATTCTTGATAAATGGCGTTGAGTCTTTTCTGGAAGCATAAAAGGTAAATATCAAACATTTTGTAACGTTGGGTGGGTTTTAAAGGTTTTAGATCGTTCCATAGTTCACTTAAGGTAGTGGTGCCGTTACCACAACCATATAACAACAGCAGCATTAAAATACTAGGTTATGTTGTAAATCCAAAAGGCTGAAAAGCGTTTCGTCGGCAAATATACAATGTGTAGAACGTTTAGAAATTCTATTTAGTGTATTTGTAAACTGTAGAGCCAAAATTGTTAAACGTTAGCGAAATGGACCAATCTAAAATTCTTATAGATATATATGAGGCTGATTACAGCTGCCAATGAATGATAGTGACCACTTGCCATCAAATTGACTGTATATTTTCTATTAAATGAGAAGTACATATATGTTAGAGATAATTAATCAATTCACCATGGTATACGACCTCATTTATATTATAAGAATATTACCACGTCAGTTGTAAATGTCAGAGAATCAGCCAATAGCGCTTGTGATAGTTTTGTCAATAAATACGTACACTTATTTGGAATTAAACAAATATCGATATTTTGGACGACAATGGCGACCATTCAATAACAATCCATTTGACATTCTGTGACATATATATATCGTTGCGATATACCCAACATAAGGGCAGTGATGATTGATGATGCCCGCAATGAATAACTCATTGTTACTTCGAAAGAAGGGTTCATAGTTAAGGGTGTCGAGGTTATCTGTCAGACCCCAAACATTGCTCCTCTAACACGCGACATTCAGTTGAATAATAAGTAGCTACTGCTATCTTATCGTAATACCTATTACGATAATCTGCTATTAATTCTTATCGCCAAGTAAAGATAATTCAATTTTCCCTATCTGCTTTAAGTCGATTTAAAATCTATTATCTCTTATTTCTCACTACAGATCTTTTAATTTATGTATTCATTAAAATAAGATTTAAATTATCAAATTAAAAGAAAAGCCAAACAAAAGTAGGTACTTCGAGTAACTTAAGTGTTACATTCGCATATATTTTATGCGTTACATAGGCGCGATTAACTTCTGATCCAATTTCAATAGGTTTCAACAGAAGAATTAATTCAAAAAAATTCAATAGGAAATGACAACCACAAGAATTTATCATTACCTCGCCATTACCAGCATACGTAAATTTAATTAAAATTAAACACATCCGTGAAATATTACTTAGAGCGTTATCAACGACATTGTAAAACACGTGCTGGCTGATAGCTGACCGCTCGTCGCCATGTTTACAAAACAATTAACGTGTCAACGACTCCGATAACCAATTGTATGTAATTAATCAATAAAATCTATAAACACATATAGCATATCTTATATGAAAGGAACATTTCCGTATTTCTCGGAAACTGTTTTTCCATAAGGACATTTTGCAGATTAAACGCTTTCTACACTCATAGCCCCACATTAGGATTTTCTCCTGTGTCGTGGGTGATATGGACACACACAAAGACGAATACACGAACACCCAGACCCAGAACAAGAATCTAAACTCATCATTCAGACACCTGGCCTGGAATCTGGCCTGGCCGGGAATCGAACCCGGGACCCACTGCTTGTCAGACCGGTACGGTAACCGCTGCGCCACGTGGGTCGTCAGATTGTCTAAAAATATCGTAATTCCTCGTTGTTCCTTATGGGATTACACTTTGTCAAAATGTCTTAATTTCCAAATAGGGATATATTACTAACCACGAGAGAGGGAAATAAAATGGACCTAATTCGAAATTTGAATCTGGTGCCTACTTTATTATGAATGGGTTCAATTTGACCTACTACTACAAAACAGAATCAACCCACACAACGACAGTTTTGATAAAAAGCCATTTTTGTCACAATTTTTTAACTGTATAACTTTAGGTTATTTTTAATAAAATCTATTTAATTTTGCACAAAATAATTTGTTCTATGTATACAAATATGATATTATTAAAAATCATCAACATTTTCATAATAATAGGAGGAAAACTCGTTGGTTCTTTTTTTGCAAAAGTAGGTCCAAATATTCAATTCAATTTGCCGATTTTGTATTTTGCCCCTTTCATTCTCTCAATGCATATGATATGTTAAACAATAAATGACTCTAACCAACGTATTTCTTATACCAACATTCAATTGGTAACTATTGGCGTTACCAATTGAATATTGGTATAAGAAATACTCAATCAATTGGTTTTCTTCCCATAATAAAATATTATAAACTGAAACCCTAGCTATGACAAACAGACAGATCGTAGGCTCGTTAATCATCGTAATCCATTGACTCACCATAATCCATCGTCAATATTTTTATGAGACAATTCAATAACAATAGACGCTGGGGTTATACCAATTAACACTTCTGTGAAAAGAGCCTTAATAAAGAGAACATAGAAGTGCAGATAATATAACTGTTGGTAAAAGCTCTTGTAGGTCTCTCCTACATTGTCCCTGTAGTTCCGGGACCAGAATAGGGCTACGGTATCCTCTGCTTGTCGTAAGAGACGACTAAAAGGGCCTTCTGGGGTTGCGGGCGGTAAGAATGGGGGCTCGGACCGTCCACCCAAGTGACAACGGGAAGGACGATGAAATGTGTGACCGCATGCCGTCGTATACACCGAGAAGCACGGTGAGCATCAATCGGTCACCGGGGAAGGATCCAAAAGGGGCATAGCGCTCGGTGGACTCCAATTGTGTTCCGTTGGAGATCTCGGCGACCTCCACGTAGCGCTGAGGACGGCCACCAGGGAGGTTTTAGTGAGGTAAAAATCCCACATAACCCGGCGTTGCTCCCATGATGGCGCATACCTTTTGAAGGTTTCCCCCTCGATAACAAAAAAAGGTCTCTCCTACATACTAAATAAAAACAATTTACTTTCACAAGTCTAAGAGGTTTACGAAGCTAAAGTGCCAGTGTAGTTTGACCAGGGAGGTACGACCGACACACTTAACATGAAGTAATTATTAGGTTTCAGTGGAAGGATGTAGCGCATGGGTGATTAACTTCAGATAGAAGCCTTTTGTAGCCGCCTTTTGTATCGTTCCTTTAATTTGTAACTTCTTTGCTATGTATATTTTATGGGTACAATAAAGATTATTATTATTATTATTATAGAGCCCCCGTTCTTACTTACAGATGTGCATGGACGGCAGTGACCACTTACCATCAGATGTCCTGCATGCTCGCTGGCTACTTTAATAGGATAAAATAACTTTATACGTTAGTTCGTTAGTAACTGTTTTACCCATATTCTTGTTTACAAAACGTCCTATTCTGTTTCATACGTTGCAAGATAATGAGCGGTAATCGATTGATGTTCGTCAATGCCCGATTATGGGCAAGTTCCTCTTATTCCAGACGATTACGTTTTCTAAATTCCACTGACGTAAACGTGTAGTTGCCGACGTTCAATGAATAATTGGTTTGTGGCGTTAAAATCGAAAACAAGTAAGATTTTTTTTCTGATTGAAGTAGCCAACGAGTATGTTCACCTGATGATAAGTTATCTCTCTCGTTCATGGACATCTGTAAGCATTTTAATATGGAACATGAATTGTATCTGAAGTCAAGCACAGATTGCTGCTTCCGAGGACTAAGATGGTGAAATGAAATGTCTTTTATTTTGTACTAGTTGACCCGGCGAACTTCGTTCCGCCTAAGGCTACGTACTCACGGAGCGGTTTTCATCCGAGGCCGCCGCGGTTGCGGGCCCGCAGCTTCTGTGCGAAACTCACGAGACCGGTTATTTACGCGGTTACGCTGTACGCTGCCGTCGCGGTTGCGATTATCGACCGCAAACGTGGCGGGCGAAAACCGCAAGACGGGCAGTTTACCATCAGTTCAGGTCCTGACTACTGCACTCGCCCGCCAACTGACCGCAGAGCGCGCGGGCGCAAACCGCCGCGGCTGCGGTTGACCGCGGCCCGCGCGGTTCTACAGGTTGCCCGCCGGTGCAGCGGGAGCCGCAAACAACCGCGCGCGTCACGGGCGAAAAACGCGTCGTGAGTATTGCTTTAATTTTTTACATTTATATCTGCATCATACAGAAGCTGCGGGCCCGCAACCGCGGCGGCCGCGGGTGAAAACCGCTCCGTGAGTACGTAGCCTAAAAGTCCAAAATCTAAAATTTTCAGTGCTTCTCTACTATACTATAAGTACATGTATTATACATAATAACCTTCTTTTTGAATCACTCCATCTATTAAAAAAATTGCATTAAAATCCGTAGCGTAGTTTTGAAGATCTAAAGATACTTAGAGACAGACAGCGAGAAGCGAGTTTGTTTTCTACGATGTAATGATAGACCTATGGACGCATTTACAAATTGTCAGTTACAGTATTTATTTTACAATACCAGCGGATTGGAACACAGCTGAAAATATTCGCCAAAATTTTCAGCGAGTTAGTGTTTTTTAATCTGTATCAATAGTATATTATTTTACGGTAACCAAAATGTTTTCACAAAGCAATAAAACCTTACTCCACTATTTTGCCTTACATTTGACTACTTGCTAGTCAACTGTTATTAAGCCACGTTGTTGAAAAGCATTGTGGTTCCACTCCGGAAGAACCACAGCCACGTCCATGTCTGGCGATTATCGCGGATAAGCTTTTGTGGCCAATGCTTTAACTAGCCCACCAAAAAAGGTATCAAAAACCATTTAACAGTAGTAACCGACCGATTGACGATGCTTAACTTTAAAGATCAGTTAATATCCAAGCCGTAAGCGTGTAACAAGTGCCTAAGATATAACTGCATTAAATTTAACGGTTATTCACCTAGTATTTAGTACCTATCGAATTTAATTTACAAACCACTATAAAAATCGTTAATGAATAGGTACTGAACGAGCTCAAGGCTCGTCCTTATCAGAATCTAATCACTAATCAAACTAATTACATTACATAATTGTCTACTGAATTTAGATATTTTTGATCGAAGATTCTACATTAGGTAATGAATAAATGATAAAAGCATACATTTTATATCGTAATTATATTTACGTTAACTAGATTTCTATATTCGATACTTTTTTTTCCGATGAAATAGGCAACTGCAATCCTGTGGGATAAAATGCAAGATGGATCGTAGCAGTCGATAGTAAAAACATTTATCTTAAACCCCATAGGAGACGAACGAATTTTAATGTAATTCGTATACCTCAATGCCGAATATTTCAACGTAAGCTACACATTTCGTTCAATAGGCATAACTCATAACGAAATTAGTTGCAATCACAAAAAATCTTGAAACTTTTTAGACTAACTGAAGCGTACTTAATTCGTGTAGCAAACCTTTTAGGACTTCACAAGTGGAGTAGTAATGTCCATTTTTTTCTTTAACTCTTGTAGGCACGTCCCGTATGCAAATTCCCAAGCGAAAGTAGGTACGTACGTTCGTCGGGAATATTTAAGTCATCGAATCGTAAGAAATCACAGTTTACAAAGCTATTGATTGCTCGATATCGGAATTAGCACCAGAGAGAGACAAAAAATATCATTTTAAAATTAATTGTGATTCTATTTATATATTTAAAAAGTACCTTTTTTTGCTAGCGCATCAACGCTTTCGAAACTCTTAGTTCCACATTAGAATATTCTCCTGTGTCGTGGGTGTCACAGAATAGACAATCAGCGAATGTTCAGGATTGATATGGCCAAGGATCGAACCCGCAACCCATTGCTTGACAGGAATTGCTTGATCGCTCTGTCAGGGGATTCGAACAGATCAACAAATTGAGATATCTGACTGTGCACTTTTCACTCAAATTGTATTAAAATCATTGATAATTGTAGTACTTCCTGACCTTACTTGCAGGAAAATTAGACGTCTATTATGACATTCAGATACCCAGCGGCAATAAAGTTAATGGTGCACTTGACTTACTTTTGTATAGGTTTTAAATATTTTCCCGAAGACGTTAACTATTGATGGCCAATAAAGGACACGATAAAGTCATTGTCACTTAGAATATTTACAGTATGAATAATAAACGAGTTTTAACATTTAATTTTCTGTAAAAGCCTGATCTAATTAATCCCACTTTGGCAAAGGGAGATCTCCCGCCAGGCTAGGTGATCATGCCTGGGGAGCGGCCGTTCTCCGACAGCTTGGAACTTGTATATATGCAGGGTACTGAGAATACTTCGATAGTGTGTTTTAGAATACTAGTAGCGCCATCTCTTGATGAGTAGCGGGAGGTCGCCACACCCATTAACTCTTTCAAGCAAAAACTACAGATGAATGAACGCATTTCATTGAAATTTGGCACGCATATAGTATATGACCTGGATGACCACATCAGATACTCAAATAACTCCAGAAAATGCTAGGTTTATATCTAAAGACAAACTAAATAAGAGTCGCTACTCCCGAGGACTAAGATATGTATGTACAAAAGTGAACCGGCAACCACATCCTTCTGCCGAAACGCGATTTACGCTAGAAAGATATGATATCAAATACAAACTTTTGTAAATAGGTCATTATATAATATATATACATTGTGACACTTTTATATTACTATATTCACACAAAATTAAAAAAAGCGCTTTTTGAGGTTTGTAATAATTAATTTAATCATTACAAAACTCAAAAAAGCGATTGGTTTGTTTTTAGCAGTCGGGTTTGCTTCAATAATAACAATGTTACTTGTTTCGTAAATCTACTTTGCAAATAGCACTTTAAAATGTTACGATTACCTTATCATACAATTTTATACAGTATACCTAAGTATATAAATATGTATACTGTATAAAATTGTCATGTCAATGTATCATTTTTAAAAGTAATAACCACGTTTTTTGTTATTAATTTTTCAAGCCATGATGCTTCCATCATGGCTTGAAAAATTAGTATTGATAATTCTTATTCCAGCATTACAGATATAGGATGAAAAAGACTGAACGAAGAAGTAAGTAGAAACGGCAATAACTAGAATCTTTTTGCCATGACCAATGTCATTGTCATGATGATGATTACCTACTTAAGGCACAAGATGTACGGTCTTTTTCTTTGTGTTAAAATTTACACAGGTTTTGAGTCTCTTTTAAATAGCTTTAAAGCTGTTTTGCCTGTTTATAGGTAAAGAACAAATAATTCGATATATATTGGAATAGTGTACTTTATAATCTACAAGTATTAGTATAATAAACTTTTCAAAGGTCCACCAATTCGCACTTGGCCAGCGCGGTGGACTATGGCCTTAACTTTCTCATTGTGAGAGAAGACCCGTGCCCAGAAGTGGGTAAAGGGTTGACGAGAGACGACCTTTCTCAAACAATACTTAAGGTCAATACCTGGTAACATCGTTCAAATTCAATATATAATCACTATAATCCCACTATAATCAAATGAAAAGTAATTCCGTACCCGTCCTGTTTGCTGTAACCTTTGCTTGAACGATAAGAGATAAGACTTACATGCTACCATAGTCTGGTACAGTAGAACAAAGAGCTTCCGTAGATGAAGACGCCATTTCACTTAATTCCACGAAGAGATCACTAAAACTTAACACAACACATTACACAAAATTATGCTTGAATAAAGTAGAGAGATAAACAAGAAGAGAAACAATAACTGTTAAACGTCTTTCCCTGACATTATTTCTTAACAATGACACATGCCATTGTAACATATAAAGAAGGATAATTTAAATATCGTATTATAATATTTTTAGCCATTTTAATAAATCAGTCTCTAGATCGAAGCGCACCGTGGGACTAAATTCAACGGAAATGATTAGGATAGTAAATACACCTATCAACAAGATAACTAAATGTAACAGGTTTGTAACATTTCAATTCGCTAGCACGAATGCTAATGCTTGTGTGATAAATGATAAACCATATCACGTGCTTATGAAACACTTAATGCTGTTTTAATTACTATCAGGTAATTAGCGAACACGTTGTAAATATGCTCTTAATGAAACAGTTCAGTCATTACTAGAAATTATATTAAAATCGTGAAATATGTATTATTATTGCTTAGAACATTTGATTGAAATATTTTTAGTAATAATAACGATAAACCTTGTCAAAACCTTACATAAAAAGTCGGTTGACAAAAAAAATAGCACAGTAGACCTAATATAAAATAGAAAATAAATGAAAATAGGCACTTAACTGTTTTGTTCCATGTAGATTCTGTATTCGTAAACTACAGATTTAAGTTATTCGTACCTAAATTATGTACAAAATTTTATAGGAGAATAGTTTATTAAATAAAGAACCTACATACTCCATTATCTCTATTCGCGGGCTATAGAGCTAGATATAGAGCTGTATTAATTCTAAAAATAATTCATAATTTTAGCAATAAATTAAATTTCAGCGCAAAAAGAGGATTATTATACTCTTTTTTGAAATATTATTAAATGTTCTCATCATGTTAAGTATTTTTTATATGTATCTTATCCAGTATACAGAACGAGTGAGAGGAAAAATGTAGAAATACTGCTGTTTATTATCGCAATCTTTATTGTACACGTGTTAAAATACATATATTGACTCATTCTGAAGAAATTGAGTATAAAATTTGATACGATATAATATAAATAATGAATTCATCGTAATAAAATACGAGTGTTACCGTTTTAGAGGTGGTTAAAGTATTCCTTATATTTTTGTGAGATACTGTTTCAGTGGATTTATCTAATTATCTAACACTATTACTTTACTAATTATCAAACAAAAAATTATTAATTCTATGTCTAAAGTATAACTAAGTAATACGTTTTACATTTATTTTCAAGAATTTTAATATTTGATCGACTACAATTTTCTTGTTCAAAACTAGTCTATAACATGAGACATTTGTTATGAAGAATTCGTTTGCTTTTCTGTGTTCTTAAAACAAGCGTTTCCCTAAAATTTAATTGTTTAGATTTTTGCTCATAATTGCAAAGTAGCTACATACTGCAAGTTATGGTCGGCATCAAAGAAGTAAAATTTAATTTCGGTACATTACGAGGTAATGGGCGAAACCGTAAACAATGGCCGTTTTAAAGAAGTAACTCGTACTAAAGACACAGCTCTCAAAAATACGTTAACGTTGAAAATAACGTGCCCAGCTGCCCATATTAGTTAATGTGGGCAGCTGTTCTGTTATCAACCCCACAAGTCGTGAACTCGGCAAGGACAGTCTAAAATAAACAACGCAAAACCGTGTGCAATAGTAACTCACATTTGTTTATATATAGATGAAGTGTACAAACCCACATGTGAGTAAATCGTTCTTAGAGTATTTACGTTTCAGGAAGTATGGTACCCGAAAATAATGAGCCGACTGTACACAGTGCCAGATTCAAAAATAGAGTATTTTTGGGCCTGATACATGGCGAAACTTTTTTCGAAAAAGACGTAAGTAAGTATTTTCTAGGGTTCCTTACACAAAGGGTAAAAACACAACCCTATTGCTAACACACCGCAACCCGTCAGTCTGTCTGTCACTATCTCATGGACCGTGATTGCTAGATAGTTGAAATTTCACAGATGATGTAGTACTGTTGCAGTAACAACAAATACGAAAACAAAACATTACAGACTCGCACTTAGCCGGTTTTAATTTAAGTAGAAAACGTGCCAAGGTAACAGGCAGGAATGGTAAAGTGTCACTGCCGCCCATAGACATCCGTGACCATCTCCAAGAAGATTCATCAGTTAGTCACGGTCAACGGGTTGGTATCATAAATGTATTGCCAGTCTGGTGGATTGAGATGGTGGCCTCAGATGTTTTTTTAGTGACGGGGAGCAAAACCTTCAAAAGTTAAACCGAAGCCTTGGGAGAGATTCTGGGTTATGTGGGATTTTTACCCACTAAAACCTCGGTGGCCTTCTTCTGCGCTAGCAGTTGACCTCGGAATCTCCAACGGAACGCACCGGTGCCCCCTAGCGCGGCGACCCTTACGGGCTCATCTCTTGGTGAGCGTGACAGTCCCCTACCCCTTCCGGTGTACGACAACATGCAGCCACACATGCCGCTGTCCTTCCATGGGTTGTTGGCTAGGCGGTTAGAGCTCCCCCTCTAGCTGCCCGCAACCCCAGAAACCCCCTTTCAGTCGCCTCTTACGACAGGCAGGGGATACCGTAGCCGTATTCTACTCCCCGACTACAGGGGGCCGCCTCAGTTATACCTAATCGTACATCTGTCCGGACGTACTAGTTTTATTAGATAAGTGTAATTAATGCTCACATAAACACTGTTTAACTATTTCACAATATATTATCTACATAGATAACGGTTACCTACACTATTAAATGTTATATTAAGTTTTATGGATACTGATATGAGTCACGTAATATATACACACATATGTATATGTAAAAAACGAGCATGTAGTTCTGATGGTTAGTGGTCACTGCCAGTCATGGACATGTGTAAGCATTTTATCATAGATGCGTTGCTTCTCTCGAAGTCTAAGGTGGTCGGTTCGTATAAAACAGTGCCGTCAACCACACCCTTCCATCGAAAGATAAGAACTGCTTCTTGCTAGAAATAAGCGAGGCTTTGGTACCACTACGGTCAAACTACTCTCAACTTTGTCTCTTGTTACTTACTAGTTTTCGTTTTCGTTTTGGATTTTATCGTCGAGTAGATACCTATTATAATGATGTACATGAACTGCAATGTACCCACGATGAAATGAAATGACATGTTGTGTCTTATTTACCAATGCATTTATCAATGTATTATTCTCGCTGGATGGTTTAAATTAAGTAGATAATGACGTTTATTTGGTACCATAGTATGGTATAATTTACAAAAAACGTGAGGTTCCATGACTGTAAAACTTCTTTATTTTTACGTTTAGGATATCCTAAATGCAAAAATAATGTAATTATTACATGTACATAGAATTGAGAAGCTAGGCAGAGCGCCATACAAAAGTTGGCCATGTCCTTTAAACCGCAACATATTATTGCAGATGGAATAACAGATATGACATATCTAAGTGCACATGTGAGGTACTCATGCCAAACAAAGTTGTCGAGATGCTCAATTTTATCTGATACGTTATCGTAAAAATCATTCAACCTCTTGAAGACAGTCATTATATCCACACGTGTTCTTTGATGTCCTATATCTATGATAAGATAGTATGAGTGATACAATTGCCGTCATACTTATTATGCATGATTTTAATAAACTTCCATTGATAAGTTAGCAGAGTGTTCTAACACTCTCCGCTAACTTATCAATCGAGGGTTAACGCTTTTGTAAAAACTGTTACCACGATCTTATTGTTTTTCTGCTTTGTGATTTATTAGGTAACTAGTTCATCGCAACTTAAATTAAGTTAAAAAATTAAACTTCATATTGTCCAAAGTAGCACGAATATTTCTCAAATTCAAATAAATTCTTATAATTTTCAATTATTACAATTTATTTGAATTTGAGATTTGAATTTATTGTGAACGTACCCGTTAAAGGTATGAAGAGGTGATCACTTATGCTTATTCGTTTGTACATGTTCTACATGACATGTATATTTCGATCCGGACCACAGCTGTAGGTACCTATTTCTAGCGTTGTCGTTTTTTTGAAAGGTTGTAATTTTTCTAGCTTTTATTATTATTTTTTTTTATTAAAAAAAACGCTTTCTACACTCATAGCCCCACCGTAGGATTTTCTCCTGTGTCGTGGGTGCCATGGATACACACAAAGACGAATACTGAAACACCCAGACCCAGAACAAGAATCTAAACTCATCATTCAGATACCTGTCTGGCCGGGAATCGAACCCGGGACCCACTACGTGTCAGACCGGTACGGTAACAGCTGAACATAACATGAGGCTACTTGGTCCTGAGAAATACTTAGTAAAGCTGCTGTCATTTATTTCACGTAGAACTCCTGTTCTATAGGTAAAAATAAATAAAATATGTATACAATATCTCCAACGTATGAAACCTATCTTCAACGGATCTTCATTATTTGCAGATAATATGCAAGTAGGTACTGTGTCTAGTCGTAAACATCTGAATGGTAATAAAGGCAAACTTGTTAAAACCATAGTACACGTGACATTCGTGTGATTTTCTTGTATTAGTTGTAATATCGTATGTATTTACTATATATTAGCTTATGCCCGTGACTTCATTTGCGTGATGACCAACTGGCATTGTTAAAAGTAGGTACCTATAGGAGTTTTATCTTTTTTTTTGTTCTCGAGGAAACTTTCAAAAGGAACCCGACAACTTCTGAGCGCAACCGGAATCTTCTGAGCGCGTTGCCCCATCAGACGATATGCGACCACACTGACCGCCGTCCTTCTCGGGATCGCCTGGCTGGACGGTTCAAGCTCCCACTCTTTTTTTTTTGTTTTCGAGGGGGAAACCTTCCAAAGGTACCCGACGCCGTGGGAGCGACGCAGGGTTATGTGGGATTTTTACCGCACTAAAACCCCCCCGGTGGCCGTCCTCGGCGCTGAAAAGGAGGACTCCGGGATCTCGAAACGACTTCAACCGGAATCCTCGAGCGCACTGCCCCATCGGGCTCCTCCCAGATGGGCGGCTGGGCCCACCGCACCGTCTAATCTTTACAACGGTATGCGACCACACATACCGCCGTCCTTCCCGGGATTGCCTGACCGAACGGTTCGAGCTCCCACTCTAGCCGTCTGCAACCCCGGAAGCCCCTTTAGTCGCCTCTTACGACGTTACCGTAGCCCTATTCTGATCCCGGAACATGGACGATAGGAGTTTTATCTTTAGTATTTATCAAAACATTAATTGTTCACAGATGCAGTTAGTGTGATTTACTCGTAATTTATGTATTTATACATGTTATAAGTAAGTAGGTATTTCGTGTTTCTTGTTCAAAAATTTGGCAATGGATTCGGGAACTAAGTGGTATAACCAACTGTATACATTACTGTTGGCTCGTCTTCCCATTCTCATGGGATTCTATTATAGACTTATGACAATCATATCGTATGGCAATGTACATTACATTTATATTGCTTTAAGAGTTTCTATTTCTGAAATAATGCATTATGTTCTATTTTTTATCTGACTGAAGTAGCAAACGATGATGCATGCAGTCCACCTGATTGTAAGTGGTCGCTGCCACCCATGAACATCTGTGATCAACTACACTCAATCACAGATGCGTTGCTACTTCCGAGGACTATGATGATCCGGCAACCACAACCTTCTATCGAAACGCAAGAAATGTTTCACGCTAGAAATACGGTACTTCCCCGGTCGAACTACACTGGTTCTACCACCTTGAAAATTATATTATTATATTCCATTATGTAAGACGTATTATGCTCTCGAAAGCTAAGCCTGATTGAATATTATTTTTTGTTGTTGAACAGAATCGAAGTTAAAGAGTCGATTATATAAAAAGGAATCATATATAACGAAATAGATGTGACGTTAGGAAGGTCAGGGTCTTCATTACTGTCCATTCTTGAAGATTTCAAGTACAACACAGGAGTTATTTTTCTTCAATTTATTCACAATTGAGGAGGTCCGATCGCTTCGACGGTTAAACAAGAATCTCTCTCTACCGGCAGGCGCTCGCCTTTTTATAATAAAGTTTAGTGACGTGACAATAACAAATTTATGGAGGGTAAACTTTAACATTTTTAGAACTCCCTAATTATTGCTAATTTAATAAACAAACAATTTTCGATCTTTAAACTAACTAAAATAATTATTTTCGGCAGCGTGTTTTTCATAAATACGCGGTGTCCCGCCGACATATATATCAGATAGGTATTTTTTGTTACATCATTATTTTAACATTATTAGTAATCATTACATTAGCACCTACCTATGTAAAGTCTGGTCAAAAATAAATATTTCTATTGTATTATAGTGTATACTTTTGTTCGCTGCCACTCCACTTTATTTCCGCGTGCTACAGACATATTTATACAAAGACAAGTGCACAAACCCAGTCCCGGAATATTTCTATAAATATATCTTTTAGACCATTATCTGTACATACAGACAAAGACCAACTGAATGGCGCATCAGTATGAGTACATACTCCAGAGTGTGAGAGTAGAGTAGTAGTACAAAGCAATTTATTGGCAATGCAAACAATGATCGCAACACGCTGACCGAGTTGCCGCAAATTTCGTGGCCTTATAGTTCAGTCACATAAACAGGGTGTAATCGTTAAATGTGCACAGGCGATAATTCCATAACTATTACAGATATCAAAAAACTTAGGTAAGTACTTTACCTAATGAGTAAGATGACAATAATAAATTTTAAAAAATATAACGAGAAATATCCAAACACTTTAAAATAAACGCTCCCATACGTTTAGTATGAGATAGTAGAAGGTAGAGTAGTAGAACTAGTAAATTGTACAATAATAAATTGTGTTTTTTCAATTTGCGTAATAAATCATGATTGTTGCATTATTGATTGAAAAATGGAATATTCCGATACAAAAAAAGACGGACATGTTAACAATGTACTACTTCTACTACTGTACTTTCTACTCCTCCTCCTTGTATGGGAAAATGTATGGGAGTGTTTAATGTAAGGTTTTCGGATATTTCTCGTTATATTTAAAAAAAGTTATTATTGTCATTTTACTCATTAGGTAAAGTTCTATTGATATCAGGTAGAAGCTTTTTGATATCTGTAATAGTTACGGAAGAATCGCCTGTACACACTTAACTATTACACCTGTATACATTTGTTTTTATCGCTTAACACTGACGCTTGCAGCGTAGAGCGAACCCTTGAAGACGCCTGAAGCGATTGTTACGTAGCCTTCGGGTAGTGACCGACAGAATCTTCGGCTTCGACCACCTTCGGCCAAAAATCTAGATTCCGTAAATCTTCGGCTTAACCAAAATGGGCCAAAGCTTTGGATGAAGCCGAAGCATCGAAATTGAAGAAATTGTAATGAAAGTACGACACTGCGTTGGAAATGGTGATGCGGTGGTATAAGCCCATATGCCATAGCCTACTTGCAACTTTTTTTTTAATTTGCTCTATACTCAAATGTTATCGTTTTTTGAGAAGTTGCAAAGTAATTGTGAACACCTCTAGGATTTTTACAACATTGGGGCGATAACCGAATAATCGGCTTTGGCTTTGACCAATAATCGACCTTCGGTCGGAACTACCCTCAAATCAGTACTCAGAATGTCAGTTGCGAGAATGACGCACTAGCTGTCGCTCACAGTTCCCTATCAACGCTACCCCACCAGTATTGCCATCGTAACTGAAAATGAAGTGTTTTAAGCGATATGTAAGATAAGCGCATATAAGTGTTTTTATCAAATCTCTACTTCATCTTGATATTGCAGTTAAAATACGTATGTATTGATATCGCGATATATGTTTTGTAAAAAAGACGTACATACTGCCTTTTATTATTTTAAGTACGTTAGTCCCCAGCATTTCCATCCCCTTTGAGACCTATTTTCTAAAATACTATCAATTGGACTCTTCTAATAACATGTTACTATTTTAAAAATGGAAAATATAAACTAATATCAAACGAATTCACGGAAATACAAAAAAAAACAGGGTGAAAATAACGGATATGCGTTATTTTCACCCTGTTTTTTTTTGTATTTCCGTGAATTCATGTTGCATTACAGAACCTGGACTTGATACTGAAACTAAATAATATATAAGTAATCGTAATTTATGTAATTTCTTTTGCTATCTTGCCAGTCGTGATGCATGTATTAAAAACTAATGCCTCGCTTACTTACGCAATTGGTTTATTACAAATACTACATAAATGTTATCGTACACATGTTCATTTACTACACCATATTACATTTTAACTCAATACAATACAAATTGGTGTATAATTCCTTTATTGGCACGTGATCAACCTTAATACGTGCAGTGCTCTACATATGTGAAACAAATAGGCTATCAGGATTTGGAAGTTACACAAATAACTTCAATAAATTACAGATACGTAATAAAACCCGTTTACGACTTTTATTAGCACACACAATTCATGCATGCAGTCCACCTGATGGTGAGTGGTCACTGCAGCCCATGGACATCTGTAAGCGACATTATACAGAACAAGGGTTTTGTATGAAGTCAATCACAGATGCGTTGCTACTCCCGAGGACTATGATGGTAGCCTCATACGTGTGCCGATAACCACATATAAAAGAAATGCTTCACGCTGGAAATAGGTGTAGCGGTGGTACATCCCCGGTTGAACTACACTGGTTCTACCACCTGTATATAATTTTACCGTCTGTTTATTCATTTGCCTGCACGTCTGCATTGCCGCTTTAAAAACATTAAAACGTATACGTGCTTTCATTGACAAAATAGCATATGGACACGCCGCCAGCACTATTTATAAACCAACAACAAACAATTTTAAATAGCTGAATAATTCGTGCATCACATCATGCACGTGTGATAACTGTCAAAGCGATCACACTTGTTCTCTTTTATCTGACATGCTTTGTTATGATCGGAGCCACTCAGGTAAATCAAACCATCAAATTGTACCGTACTTTTTTCATAATAACTTACATTAATATGAGAATTCTTATTAAACTTGAAGATAGTTTTTTTAAGTGAATACTGCGGCGTGTTGAGCACTTTTTGGGAGAACGAAAATCATGGAACTCGTGTGGTCTCGTCACAAAAGGGTTTCCATGATATGTCTTTACTATGTATATGCGTATATAGATATTCCTCCGCGATTTTTTTTAGGTTTTCACTTCTAAAGGCAATCCTCATGACTGCATCATGCAACCAGAGGGGTCTCCAATGCACCCCCGATTTGGAAGGAAATTTCCTCTCTTACTTATTACATTAATAGAAAAACTCTCTCACTTAGCAATACTAGATTGATCACATTAAATTACATTAATGAATTTCTCCGAAACGTCTATCATCTCGTTGTGACTTCAGATAAATCTTGTACATTTAAACATCTTTTTTATATATTGGTACTACATCAAAGAGTTCGTTACTTATAGCGTAATTTTAATTAATATATTTGAAGTATAAATCATTTCAATAGTTTATTATACTTCTACATAAGCTATCTACATATGTAACTATGTAGGTATGCGTGTACAATGTGTTGTAAATATTTACCTAAATATAATAGAATACTAGTCCTTATATTTCCATTATTATTTTTAATTTATTAATAGATAATAATCAATATTGTTAATATAATATTTGAGATATTTCACACTTTAAATATAGACTCTTTGAAATACAGTATTACGGAACAAGCTAAAATAATATATATTATTCAAAATACATTTTTTGCAGCCATTTGTCATGCCTAATGCCCAAATTTTCGTGAAAAAAATGACATGTGTCGAACTGTCACAATTTGCCAAAAAGCGGGGGAGTAGCATGCGTCGTCGCGTGATCGGCAGCTTTCCGGGAAACTTCAAGAAGTACTTTAACCCTACCATTAATATTCATTCTATTTAAAGAACAAAAGTTGCGTCCAAAAGCTTCTTGTTAATGTCTTGTTTATAGTTGGTTACGATTTATTTGTCATCTCGATTCTGAACAGTTATAAAACGCAATCTAAAGTTTTCGCTAAAACCATAGAAAATTGCCGTGAGATTGAAGTCGTCAATTAAAATAGGTATTATTTAATACTAATTACACTTCATACTAAATAATTATTACAAATTAACAATAAAATACCCTTCAATACTCTTTAAGACAAATACGCTAATCCCGTGGTTATTTCAGGTTGGAGTCGATGTTTTTGGCGCGGTTAAAAGTTGGATGAGTGATTGCTTGTTGCTAAATTGATTTCAGCTTCCTGTTTGAAGGGCACCGTTCACTGTTGCTATCGCCGTATGACAGTCGTTAACCCTTCCCGGAGGCCTTGAAACATCCTACACGAGTTGCCACTAATTAGTATTTTTTTCTCCAATCCATTGTTTGTTTGAAATTGCGTCAAACCAATAGTGTATTAAATTTCAAGGTTACATATATAATATCGTATTTTAAAGTAAAATTTAATATTAATTTTAAAAACCTGCCTAGGCAATAAAATGATACATTTTTGCACGCAGGTAAAACCGCGAGGCATAGCTATTGGGACATAAAATATTTATGAGTTTATGTGTACATAAATTCTCATGTGAACGTTATACTCGTACCTCAAAATCTGAAAAATGTAGAGTTCTTACATTTACCTTTACCACACAATCAAGTTATATTTTTTATCAAGCAAGTTATAAGGACTTGTACGGTTCGATCGGGAAGATACAACCATCAAATCTACTTCTATTGTATTTCGCGTATGTATGTCGTTGGAAGGGTGTGAATGAGGTCTAAATTTGAGGCAACCACCTTAGTTCTGTTTTACCCTCTGCCTTTCCGACGACCTGCGTGGCGCAGCGGTTACCATACCGGTCTGACACGCAGTGGGTCCCGGGTTCGATTCCCGGCCAGAGTATCTGAGTGATGAGTTTAGATTCTTGCTCTGGGTCTGGGTGTTTGTGTATTCGTCTTATGTGTGTCCATGGCACCCACGACACAGGAGAAAATCCTACTGTGGGGCTATGAGTGTAGAAAGCCTTTCAAGTTTTTCTTCCACTGATTCGGTAAAAGATGATTAAGCCTACTTGAAACATGTACGCAATTCAACGTGTTGCTTTTCACGTGAGTCAATTGGCTCCTGGCCACAGTTAGTATAATTACACTTCGGAACTACGTTTTAGTGGACTTTGTACTGAACTCGACATCGCAATTCGGCGTGACATTACATGGATGCTTTGTATGAATGACCGTACAATTGATAACTCATCAGTATTTATGTTAAAGATATATATCATTTTTTATTTCTAAAAGAAGGCCTAGGATAAAAAAGAAAGTTGGTGCTATAAGTCGAACGTCACTTTAGATCATTTTTTTTAATTTTTGGTAGTTAGACGTCATTTATATAGAATAGATAAAAGATAAAAACAAAAAAACATTTATAAAATTTTTATCTGAGTAATAAGAGCGTTTTGGTTTTGTGTTATTAATAAATCCAAGCAACGTTATAGATTTTACGTTCTTTGAGCTTGAGAGGATGTATACCTATTCGTATTTTTCCAAAAATATAAGCGTGAAAATTGAGGCCAAGTTCACTACAAACGATATAAAATATCCAGCGTAAATGTACTGAGATCTTTAGCATGCCAAGTTTCATAACAGTTCTCTAAATCATAGGAACATACATATAAGGCTATTTTTATTTCTTTAATTACCTACTCTTATGGATCAACTGTTGGATATAGGCCGCCCCTAATGGAAGCTTTGCCAATAGTCAGTGTGTCTGCAGTGCCGGATTAAGCCAACGCGGGGCCTGTAGCAAATTCTGAAAGGAGGCCCATAGCCCACTAGTAACAGTTTTGTTTTATTAAATACCCTTACATAAGGCAAACTATGTAAGGGTATTAAATAAAACAAAACTGTAACTATATAGTAAACTTTTCTGGATTTAATCTGGGAAAATTAAGAGGTGACATTCTACATCTACTTTCTATATCTTCTTTCAGTTTAGGTTTTTTATGGTACTAAAGATAGTAAAATATAAAAAGTTGGGCCGCGGGGCTCCTCTAGTCGCGGGCCCGTAGCTTTTGCTACTCTTTCTATGTAGCTAATCCGGCACTGTGTGTCTGATATGGGTATACATTTGGCCGAAGTGAGGGTTAATTACACACAGGCAGATGCTCATACCCTATTCCTTGATGTTGTCTCTTAGTTACCTTCTACTACATCCACGTGGAAAAATGGAGTATTGCTATTCAAAATCGATACCACATAGCAGAAAGTAGGTATGGTACAAAAAGGTAAACGTTTATGTAAATAAGTACCTTAATGTTTTAATGGCATAAAAATATCAATAAATATTCAGCTCACGTGATAAGTGGCCACCCACGGACAGTTGTATTATACCATATAGGATCGGTTTATCTGAGAATGGTCAAATATGCAAACGTATCCCCAAACATTAAGCTATAATGTTTCGTGTAATTTTCTCTACTTATCTCATTCAAACTACTACTACACCGGTATTGTAAGGTAAAAGTAGGTTCGACGATAAAATCTCCTATGTTCATGAAGAGCTATTCGTGTAGCCTTCGTGAACTCTATCCACATTTCTTCGATTATTAAGAGAAAAATTGCCACATTATTTATTACTGAAACCGTAACCCGATTACCACAACTACAAAAAATGTAGTAAACCTTAGTTCTACTATTGCGCTCATGCAACTTATATATGAAGTAGCGATTGTAAATAAAAAGTGCGGGGCGTTGACCGCTCACGCACTCCCCGACTGATAGCGATTGGCGATAAGCCAGCCACCTTAACCTTGATGAAGCTTTCCTTTCTTTGCCGATTTTGACGTTAGCTGTACATGTCTCTATGGCGACAATTTCTTTGTATTAGGTGAGTCAAGTATCCAAAATAGAGATATTTTTTAAAACGAACAAAAACAAACACTTTCTACACTCCACCCTAGGATTTTCTCCTTTGTCGTGGGTGCCATGGACATACACAAACACTCAGACCCAGAACATAAATCTAAACTAATTATTCAGATACCACTGGCCGGGTATCAAACATGAAACCCACTGCGCGTCATACCAGTATGGTAACCGCTCCGCCACGCCAGTCGTCAAATCTCTATTAGTTCATCTATTGCACGACGCTGCTTAGAAGCAGACAGACGGACGATCTTCTAAATATAGGTTCCAATTCACATGTTATTTTTAACACTAAATGTACACAGTTATACACGTTTGTATAATTAACATGTGTCATTATAAAAATCATTGCAGCTTTTCGGCTGAAATACTTATGTTACAATTTTTCAAATAAAAAATAACATGCCTGCGTACAAAGTACACATGTCAGAAGTGAAACTTCTTTGGCGAACTAATTTATAAATCTTGTTTATATTTATACAAATCTAAAACTTTAAATTTCCAAAATTAAGAGGAAGGGAAAAAGGCGTGATACGACGTTCGCTCTGTCTCACTTTTTCTCTCAATCTTTCTCACTCGCTTGCTCCCTACTCTCACTCCACGGCTAGTTGCTCATGCTACGTTCGCCCTGTCTTACTCTCTCTCAATCGGTCTCGATCACTCTCTCTCTCTTTTCCGACACTTCCGTTGCATACCGGCGTGACGTTTCATCTGTAAAAATTTTACCCTCATGCGCCTAAAGAAGTTTCACTTCAAAAATGTTTTTAATGTTTCACATAAAATTATGCAAATAATCAATTTGTGTCGTTACTTATAAAGTTGTGAATGACGACAAATCCCCGAAAAGTAATTAATGCGATCTTACTTTTATATTTATATTTATTCAGATACCTATACCTACTTAGGTTAATGTATATAGTTTTCGTCAACCGTCTTAACCTTTCGTAGGTTATTTTTTATCACTTTGCATACAATCGAATAATTCATTAATTTGTCAAAAACCACATAGTTAATTTATGTGAATTAAATTTCTTGAAGTGTATACATTTATGAGTATAATTGAAACAAAGAGATTGTATGACTGCTTGCGTTTATTTATATAAGGGGAAGGTTTAGATAAGAGAGGAAATGATACTGTGATATGAACAACTATATTTAGTATATTTACAAATATTTTATGCATAAATTATTAGTAAACACTATAAGTTACTTTCTACGGCACCTGTTTTTACTTCGTGATGACGTCGTTAAAACGATATTTCTGCCGCATTAAAAGGATAATAAAAACACATTCAAAAGTTTCCAAAATTCATTCAAATTGAACTTATCAATAAGGAATAATGTGCCAAATCCATATTTATGACAAAAAAATAAAGTTTTTTTTTTATTTGACTGAAGTAGCAAACGAGCATGCAGTCCACCTGATGGTAAGTGGTCACTGCCGCTCATGGACATCTGTAATCAACTACATACAGAACATGGTTTCTATCTGAAGTCAAACACGATGCGTTGCTAGTCCCGAGGACTATGATGGTGGCCTCATATAAAAGTGTGCCGTTCCAAAACAAACGTAGGTAGATATTTGTTGATTTATATAATTTAAGAATACGATTATAGCAGCTATTATAAACGATGAATTATTTCTCTACTTTCTATGCTATAAGAAACTAATCATTTAGTCCATTTCAAACGTTTTAACTGTTCCGCTAACGGTCACCAACTTTTATTCCCGAAAGAGGACATGCGACAAAAACAGCGATACATGCCAATTAGAAATACAAGCAGATCATTTAGAGTGCCGTGTTTGATACGAGATTGATTAGCAAAAAATTATTCAAAATATGTTTTAAATACTTAAATAAGTTGACAAAAATATTGCTTGCCATCTATTTTTTTTTTCTAAAAATAAATTATGAATACTAATTTGCCTGAAGGTCTGAAGCAAAGTCAATGAACAATTAATGTATTTATTTCTCAAAGAACAATGAAATTACTTTTATTAAGAAGTTATTCAAGAAACTGTAAGGAACTCTACGTTTATGTTTTACGATTATTATATTAAGTGTTAACATTATTTTTATGGACGATTAAATTAATTTCCTAGTAGATTACTAAACATGAAGGCTGGTAATTTTACTGTTTTTTTATTTAAAGTGCTGACTTTGGCATAAACTTATTCAGCTTTAGTAAATGCAGAAAGAAAATAAAACAAGTAATTATTGTGTTCCTTTATCTTTAATACGGGTATGTGAGTGCCATACATTTAGAACGCCTAAACCGGCATATTCAATTTTTGGCGCCCTTTGTAAACATCTTATGTAATCAAAATTATTGTAACCCAAAAATTGACTAAATAAAGATCTTTCTTTCTTTCTTTTTATTTAGTTCGTGAAAATAACGTAGCAAACGAGAATGATGTAAATTGCAACTCATTTGCAGAAAGATGGCTTACTATTCATTCATTCATTAAATTAGTCTGTTTTGTAAAATTTGAATGTAAAAAGAACACCGAAATAAATACTTTAGTATCTTCATAATGCGTTTAGAAATGTCAAAACTCCGGTCAGTATCAACCTTTAGCGCAGAAAAAGCAGACGCGAAAGCATTCTGACTTGCGCAACAGCGTTCTATTTTAAATTAACCCATATACCTACACCATGGATTACAATGCATCGCCCTGTAGGAAACTTCCCGAGTTTTTTCTATTGCTTTATATTTTTTTATTTAAATTTAGTCTAAGTTTGGAAGAATATTGATCACATGAACGCATTAAAATCATCTTAGTGTTAAATGCAGCGGTGTGAAAGAATATAAATTTAAAATAAAATAAGTACATAAGTAAGTTAAATCACTAATAGATGGCTGAATTCACGTGGCTTTTTATTCGTATCTATTTTAAAAATGTAAGTACATTTAAAGGTAATTTTAAATGATGATTGGCCCGAAATTAAGATTGTATAGTAATAATGGTTAACATGGAATAAATATTAATATACTTGGTACGTAATGAGTAAGAAAAAAAGATTTTTAAAACACTACTTCATTTGTAACTTTATTAATTTATCAATTATATACATGGAAATAAATAAAATATTTCTTCATTTATTTGACCTAGCATTGATTAAATTGTAATACGTAGGTACCTAAGCACACTCATTTATAAATAGCTCTATAATCAATGATACTCGCGTATCAATGTATAATATTCTATTAACAGAATAATATTATATGAATGTCGCAAACAAAATAATTTATGTAGAATTGCTGAGCAGGCTTGCAAATATTTACTTCATTAGGGCTCACTTATATGCAGACAACTTATTGACACTACGGTATATATACATAGCCTAGACTTCAATATTATTAAAAAAAATCTTTAATGTATTTTAAAATCTTAAAAAAATAACATTAATATTTATAGTAATATTTTTTAAGTAAACGGGCTTCAAAAATATCGTAAAAATACAATTGTTACTCACTTTTCATCAGCCATCGTGTATTATTGTTTATCTATTATTTACACTAAATCAATATAAATAGTGCGACACAATATCACAGATAATTAATTAGACTGTCTATTATCACATTATTTGGTATTAAGGTCACTTGTGAAGACGCTACAATAAATTTTCGCGCATTTTCTTTTTGTTTTCAAATGCGTCTTTTCCCGTCGACCGTAACTTGCAAACTGTCTAATTGTACTTGCAAGTTTTACGCATATAAGGATGATTTCCCGCGCGAAAATTATCTGTACCAAATGACGTTTAGTTTTCGCCCCTCGATGGCTGATCATTATCCGTGTACCATCACAAAACATGTGACGATCGTGTCGTGACTACGTAAATTGTCTCTTTTTACGTAAATGAGTAATTTGAATTTCACGCTTTTTATCTCCCTAAGAGGTTGCGCCTGTGTTCCCTTCGATCCCTTTCGTAGTTAATTTGTCTAAAAATCTCGTAGATAGAAACTTGTCTAAAATTTACGACAACCGTGTTAAGTACCTAATAAATTTTATCTTAGAAATTATTCAACCGATTTTGATAGATCTAACGTGTAAATATAGGTGGTTTTACAGAATGTCGTAAGATTAAATAAATAAATTACCTACTTATGCTCAAAATAAATTATATTAATTTTAGTTAAAATTAGCTACTCAAGTTTATAACAGCAAAGTATGCGTTATACCTAATTAGAGATACTATGAAGTTACTAATTATGTAGGAACTAAATTAAACTAGATCATGAATACAATACTGTCTCTATGCACTCATAATTGTAACATCCTTTGTTTTTATGGTTAAAAATTATAACAATAGACACGCGCAGGAGTATTATACTCTATTTATCATTAACAAAATTTACATAAACGTTTATGTAGATATACATTATTGATCTATGAATAACTGCATTTATTTTAGTTTAGAAACATTTGACCTACTTAATTTACAGATTTAGGTACTGCATACTGCATTTTATTTACTACGTTTTTTCTGGTACTCCGTATAATGAGGAACCAAGTAATTTAACGTTAGGAGTTGTTAAAATTTATATAAGTCTTTTAACTTATAACAGTATTTTAACATTTTAATTATGAGAATTTAATTCCTAGCATTTAACTTTGGAAAACTTACCGGCGCATGTCAGGGATTCAAATCATAACTCCTGATTGAGAAGTCGAAACCAGTAGGTACGCTTAGAATAAAGAATTCTTTCGAGCAGCTAAGATTCAGAAAGAAATTAAAAATTTTCTATCGAACTACATAGGGTAGAAGTGTTTTTATAACACCGAAGCTGCCCATTGCTGCCCATGGATATCTGTAAGGAACTTCATACTGAAAACTGGTTCTATCTGAAGTTAATCACAGATGCGTTGCTACTCCCGAGGACTAGGATGGTCGCCTCATATACACGTGTGCCGGCAACCGCACCTTTCCATCGAAACGCAAGGAATGTTTCACGTGAGAAATAGGGTTTTATACTAGGTAACCTATATTCAATTTAAAAAACACACTGTATATTTAAGTGGCACATACAGTTGGTACATTTAATATAGATAAGCACAGGTAGGTATTGTGAAATGTAATTTTTATTCAGTTTACACATTCGTGAACAAATTTCATGATTAATTAATTAGGTACTTTACATAGTCACTTGATATCGGGCGATCATTTTGCTTCGACTTGCAAATTAAGTTAGCGAATTATCATAGAACTCAAAATATAACCTAAATGCTAGATCATGACTAAGTAGTTTTTTTTCTTTTCATGCGACTTCTTGTTGCTTACCTAGATGTTATACATTTTTTATGAAAAGTATCCCGTGACTATTTTCTGGTGTCATTGAATCAATCATTGGTCAATCATTGGTCTGATGATAAAGGTAAAGTCTATTTTAGTAACAACAGAGGCAACATGTTTAGACTCCATATTACGTTTTTACATGTTACATGTGACATGTACAAGCTTACCACAAGTGATGGCATTTCTTGCCAAAATTTGGTTAGTGGCATTGTTTAGGTACAGAGCGAACCTACGAACCCTGTTGAGGCGTTGTATCCCCCGCCGTGGGAGTGACGCAGGGTTATGTGATATTTTTACCGCCCCAGTGACCGTCTTCAGAGCTACAAAGAGGACCACGGGATCTCCAAAGGAACGCAACCGGAATTCTCTGAGTACATTGTAATAGCCTAGTGGTTAGGCACTCGGCATTTTTATCGAGGGGTCTAAGGTTCGAATTCACGGACGCACCTCTGTTATTTCAAATTTACGTAGATTTTTTATTAGGAATTAAATACCACAATGATAGAAAACACCGAGAGAAACACCCCACATCGTAGGTTGAAATAGTGTAGAACTTATCTGTCGATTGCAGACGTCCATAAGCTACAATAGCCATCGGGTAAAATATATGCTTGTTTGTTAGTTCTATATTATTAAGAGATAAACAGTAAATTTATAAGGTTAAGAATTCACCATGAATGAATCGGAAAATGTTATGTGGGAAGGTGTATACTAGAGTAGAACTAGGAAGCTTAGAGCTCAATAAATTATGTATTGTATTAGTTTACTACCACGTGTTATATTGAGCATGGTGAGATTATTCCAACGGTTTCTTTATGTGCATGAAGTGATGAACGGGTTTGTTGTTTACTGAAGTATTACTGCCTATATTGTAAGGACAATGCGACGAATGGAATATATTTGTATAGAAATTGTGGTACGCTGAAGTTCAGTTATCTTACAGCGAGAGTAACTTTCTGGCTGGAGATCTTGGTACTTGTACAGCATATGCCAAAATTTTGATACAAAAATATCCAGATAATTGAGACTCTAAAAAAATACTTTTTCAAATGAATTATTCGTTGGCAAATATATTTCTTCTGTGCCCGATGGGTTCAAATCAATGTCAGTTCAAAGGTAAATAAATAAACAATGAATCTGATGTTTTAATTTTGTCAATATTTATATGGTACTATACAATGGGAGCTACCTAAAAGAAAATTTGAGCAACACAATGACATAAGTGTTTTTCTGTTAATTTTTGGGTGAATAAATTTTTACTTACATTAAATAGAAAATTACGCATTTATGATATAACAGAACAGATAATTTCATAACATAATTTTGCTAATTTCAAAAAATAAAATGACTTACTATATAGTAGGTACATTCTTATTTAAGCTTACTGTTTAAATAAAATTTCATCATAATTAAACTATCAAATAAAAATTCAAGCCCCGTACGCCCTACCAGGGAAAAGCAGGGTCGTACCCCGCGAGGCCGCTTTACAAACAAAATCAGTCTCCTATATTTAACCACTCGGCGCTGTCACTTGAAATTTGCGGAAAATTATCATTTTCACGTGATTACCTCCATCTTCATATCGATAAGGATATATATATTTAGGAAAACTACCGCAAATGTAAGCGAACTCGTGATTTGCTAAACCAGGAAGAAAGGCTTTTAGAACGTGTCGAAGGAAATTGATATTTTGTTCCATATATACGTATATAAACTATCTATATCTTTTACAAGAGTGAAATAGCAAACGACCGTGTAAGTCACTTGATCGTATGTGGTCTCTGCCGGCCCCAAAACCCGAATGGTGTGGAGATATTGAGATACAGAGCACTAACGTAAAGCCAATTGCAGATGCGTTAGTGGGCTACTGCTGAAGACTAATATGATCCCTGCATATATAAGCCAGTTCCCACATCCGTTCCTGGACAGTAAGAACAGCTTCACACTAGACACAGGCGTGGCGTTGGTACCTTCCCGGTTAAAACGTAGGTAAACCAATGCTAAATAAATATTTGTTAAAATTAAACAAGAAGCCTTAATGTGACGATTTTTTTTGTTTAAATTACCAGTTTAATATTATATTTACCTAATCCTAAAACTTAAGTACAGACTATGAAAGATTATTTACATCACTTATCTTACCATTTTTAGATTTGTCATACTCAGAATACAGAATGAATTCATTTATGTGTTCATTATCTATATAATAATATGTAAATGAAACTCTTTTCTGGCATTTATATATACACACACATAAAATCCTTTATAGGTATAAAGAATGAACGTTTATGTGAAGATGTGTGTGAAGATTACAAAATGCATTAAATTACAATAAATGAAGCATTCAGGGGTTACTTTTATACGAAAAATATAAAACATATCACATCTCAACGCAGTAAGTACAGAAAAACGGTTATCTTATATCATGTAATCCAATGTCAACAATGTGAGATATTTTGTTTTCCGGAGGGAAAACTTCCAAACCCACACCCGGCGCCGCTGGAGCGACGTGGGGGTCTTGCCGCACTAAAACCCCGTCGGTGACAGTCCTCGGCATGGCAAAGCGGACTCCAGGGTCTCCAAAGTCGTCCCTGTATTTCCGCGATCAGAATAGGGCTACGGCATCCCCTGCCTGTCGTAAGAGGCAACTAAAAGCGGTTTCCGGGGTTGCAGACGGCTATAGTGGGAGCTCGAACCGTTCCGGTTGAAGTCGTTACGAGATCCCCGAGGTCCTCCTTTTCAGCGCCGAGGACGGCCACCGGGGGGGTTTTAGTGCGGTAAAAATCCCACATAACCCTGCATCGCTCCCACGGCATCGGGTACCTTTTGTTTCCCTCTCGAGAACAAAAAAAGGGTCTCCAAAATAACGCAACCGGATTCTTGTGAGAGCTTTGCCCCATCGGGTTACAAGCAGGTCAGCGGCTGAGCCCACCTCATCGTCTGGTCTATAAGACGATATACGACACATACCGCCGTCCTTTCCTGGGTGGCCTAGCTGTAGATTAGAGCTCCTATTCTTACCCACCCACAGCTCCGGAAGCCCGCTTATAGTGGCTCCTTACTGCAGGACTTACCGTATTCCTATTCTGACCCCGGAACTATAGGGACGAATGTCAGATCACTACACATAGTATAAAACAAAGTCGCTTCCCGCTGTCCGTCCTTATATATGCTTAGATCATTAAAACTTCGCTACGGATATTAATGCAGTTTTTTTTTAAATAGAGTGATTCAAGAGGAAGGTTTTTATATATGATACACGTAGAAACTAGTGAGGAAACCCTGATAATTTTAGATTTTTGACTTTTAGGCGGAACGAAGTTCGCCGGGTCTTCTAGTCTATATTGTCGGGTTATTGTATGAAATAACCAAGCTAAATCATATTTCTATGCACATAGTGAATCATGTTTTGATTTTTGGGAAAAAATTTGTCCATGACAAAAATTTAACTTTAAATAAGTAGGTATAAGTATACCTACTTACGTGTTTTCACGCAAAATACCTACATGTTTATATTTTGTTGTAATTTTTTTATAGATTTACTTGTGTATCTTATCAAAAATAAAATTTAGGTAATCTATTGAAATTGAAAACACTTCATTCGGTGAATCTCGTCGAGTTTTAGAACTGCGATAAGGAACTACTTAATACTGTAAGAAATGCACTACGAGTAAAGTGATAAACACCAAATTTCTCACCAAAACACTGAGATGAATATTTATCTACACTGAAAACGAGATACAAGGATTTATTAGGAGCCAGCTCGAAAGGTGATCGAACTCTTTTTGGTTCGAGTCTTAAAGTTCAAACGCCACCTCTGTTTTCACCTAAGAAGAGCAGTGTCAAACACTGATAACATGATAACAATAATTCTCTGGTCCCCCACGGAAAAACGAAATCGTTCTTTGTATATTTTATAAATCTTTATCGTTGAAGAATCTTCCTTACCCGGTTCAACTGTAAACTCCCCTCTTACGGTTTCTCTAATATTAAACGGGTTTACCTACTTTTATTCAAATTTTGGGGACATTTGGAGTTAACATATCTAAATCGGTCATTCACACAAATAGAGTATTGTAGAAACCAAGTTCATTTTTTATACTGATGACACTTTGGTGCTGGAAGAGAGAGAGTGCTACGAAAAAATGTGAGGTTAGCCGAACGGGGATGGCACGTATAGTCGCCTAAAAACGCACTTTAGGTCAGGGCGTAGTGCCTAATAAGACCGAGGCGCTATTTTTCCACGGGCCAACGTGGTAGGTACCACCCTGCACGTCGGAGCGGGTAGACGTTGACATTGAAGTGGGCAGATACTAGAAATATCCCGAGCTGGTATTAGACAACCGCTTCAGTTTTGGCGAGCATTTTGAACATCTTGGCTCCCCGATTCATAAGGTACCAATTTTTTTTTGTACTGACTGCTGCCAAATTTCGGAGAATCAAAAGAGAAAGTCGTTTGTTTGCATCCCTCGCCTATCATAAGAGGCAAATAAAATGAGGCCTTCAAGGTTGCGTGTGGTCAAAGTGGAAGCGCGAACTCTACACCAAACGATCCGGGAAGGTCGATAGTAAGTTTGGCCGCATACCTTCGTAAACACCAGATGATGTGGTGGGCTTCAACTGGGCGGAGCCTGACGGGGCTGTGCGCTCAGAAGGCTCCGGTTGCGTTCCTTTGGAGTCCTCATAAAAACTGCCGTATGACAATCCTAACGCTTGCATGTAATTTTTCTGGCCACGTATATGCCAGTGAGTACATAATATAATACGATAGCTGCTCCACTGTGTAATGTAGGTATATTGAACCAGTGTCTATCATTAACGCATGTATTAATTATACAATAAAGTTTAATGTGTGCTTATAACCGATACCAATCACATGACTACTTGACTTCAGTTGAATACACTTTAAGTGACACTAAGCCTTTTTATCGATACTCAGTTAATATCAAAACAATAGATCCACAAGAAAATTATACCTACTATTAAGACACATACTTAATATTACTTTTTTATATAATGAAGCAGATAATTGGCAAATGAGCATTACCACTAGATGTTATGTCACTACCGCCGCGAGACACCTGCTTTCAACCCCAAATAGGACTATAGTCGTAGGTATCTTAGGTCGGCGGACGATACATTACTTCCCTTATAGACTAAATGGAAACGTCTTGTAGTGGCCTTGTATTATGACGCTCTTAAGACCTAAAGCCAGTAGCGCTTAAGTGCTTTTCTTTACCAAAAGTTACCATGTGTTAAAATAACGTGTCCCAAATATTTTCATGCCTTTTCAGTTTGCGTTCATGGTGATTTAAATGTTAAACGTCGTGGTTCCTATTTCTACGAGTGTTTTGCTAAAATAAATATATAATTTTGAAATTGAATAAAATTAAAAATAAACATATTTTAATAACTCTATGTTGTATTTCGTTTTCTTCTCAATATATACCTAATACTCACTCCTTTTTATTTGATACCCAGAACAATTGATCCACCATCTTGGTTCTTGGCACACGCCATAATATTTGATTAAGGATAATAGTTATCTTAATAACATATGAAAAATCAGACCTTAAAAAATAAATTAAGTTCATTTTTTTAGAGCTTTAAAGCTTTTAGATTGATTTTGTTTTTAAAGTTTTGGCCCATGAAAAGCGTGTGATTTTATTATATGGCAACAGAGTAATAATCTACAGAACATAATTATATAAAAATCTGCCATAAAAGGTTATGTGAAGTAACTCTGTTTTTTTCTGAATTACCTTTCTCACTTTTTACCTGTGCAGGTGTCAGTGAGCAAGCTCCACAAACATTCAGGTATTAAAAAGTACACAAGAGACTACTGAGAACCGAAAGCTATATGCTTTAGAAAATAAGTTGTGTCTTACTTCCGGTTGCGGTCGTTTCGAGGTCCCGGAATCCTCTTTATAGCGCCGAGGACGGCCACCGGGGGGGGGGGGGGGGTTAGTACGGTAAAAATCCCACATAACGTGTTACGGCCCTGGGATCTTGGACTATTATTGAATATACTTGGATTTCCAGATCATTAACACGTGGCCGAAAAGGCTATGGAGTATGAACAAACATTTAGCAAAATTATGAGCGGGTTGACAGGTTGACAGGTTCCTCGGTGTTCGCACGCCCGTGAATTCCGCTTTGGGAGTAAGATTACTAATCAAATTTAAAAAGCCTTCCAAAGCCAACTAACCGGAGAAGTTTGATTGGAGACGCATTCAAAAAGCCTTATTATGTCAGGCTTTATCCGGATCCAGGTTTTACTTACGTATTTTTATATTATATATTACTATCAAAACTCTTATCCAGTCAAGAGTACTTTTAACTTTATTAAACCGGAAATAATGTAATTTTTTATACAAACACCAGACTAGATCTTCGGACAAAAGAACGGCAATATAACCTTATCGCACCCGCCTGCAATAAAATACGTAAACTGCGAGATAAAAAAATTACACAAATTATATCCTTTACAATTAATACGGTCACATGATCGCATAGTCAGCTTATCTTTATGGTTCTGTTTGTACTATTATTTGCAATGTCCCTGCTGCCGGATACGTAGGCATTTACAAAGTAAAGTTTGTAACTGTACTAGAATAACATTAAAAATGCATAATCAATCTCTTAGTTTAAAGCCTATGAATAGCGGTGATAATGAAAGGTTAATAAAGAGAGAAATTGCCTTCAATAGATTATTTTTATAGACGACATAGGTTCTATCTAAAGTCTGCGATTTATTTGTTGCAGAGTTTATATAGAAATTATTCTGCGATTTCTGGGTCAGTTTGATTATAGATTTGAACCGTTTAGCGTAGGATATATAAGCCCTTTTGGTCGGTTCACATCGATTACGCCTGTACTTCCAAAGTAGCTCACGTTTACGTTCACGCTCAAATCAATCACAAATGCGTTACTTCTCCCGAGGACTAAGATGGTCGCCTCAAATAAAAGTGTGCTGGCAACCACACCCTTCCACCGAAGCGCAAAAAATGCTTCGTTAGAATTAGTTGTGGAAGTGGTACCTCGCCGGTCGAAGTACTCTGGTTCTACCACTTGTTGATGGAATTGTTGGTTGATGGTTTCCAAGGTGTGTAGTTCGACCGGGGAAGTACCACCGCCACACCTATTTCTAGCGTGAAGCATTTCTTGCGTTTCGATAGAAGGGTTTGTTGCCGGCACACTTTCACATGAGGCAACCATCATAGTTCTCGGAAATAGCAACGCATCTGTGACTTCAGATGGAACCCATGTTCTGTGTGTAGTTGATTACAGATGTCCATGGGCGGCAGTGGCCACTTATCATCAGGTGGACTGCATGCTTGTTTGCTACTTCAGTCAGATAAAAAATATATACTTTCAATGGCACTAAAATCTTTTAAGCCATTGCCAATAAGCCAAGCCAATTTTTTCTCTTATTTATTTTCAATTTGTAAACGACCACATCTACGGAATAGGGTCGTAAAGCTTGTTTTCGGCAATTATCGCACATACACGTACGTATACCTACTTCTGCACATAACAAGATCTTACTTTGGATAAGATATGGTCCACAAAATCCAGTGCATTTTGCGATTGCCTAGTGAGAACAAGATAAATCTAATCCACTTCTTTAACACGGGATGGTTGAATTTAGCATTTTTGGTCTCACATTTTTGTTCTCTATGAAAAATATGTCTGAGGCGAATAGTTAAAAAGGTTATATTGGGGGAAAAAAATACCAAAAGATTAGTACTAAAATAAAATACAATATTTTTAATCTTATATTATGTATTCTATCATTATTGATACATTGAGATTAATTTGATAATAGTATACAGTGTCTAAATAACTAAAGGTACATAATAATATCGTCGGGTGACAAGAAAAACTCTAATAATACACTGTTCTTTAACAATACATTATTATTACTTAAATAATATATGGATACAATAACCTGTACGATATTTTATTTAATGATATAACTTTAGGACATTTCATATATGAAATTTTGGAATCAAAATATTATTAAATCCTGATAACTTCATGTTGCATATTTTGTAGTTAGTGAATTATTCCAGTCACCCGACGATATATCATTTGATCGTCCATATCATAGTACCTAACAGCATCTGCGTAAGCGTGCCTATACACAAGTACCACAAAAATGTTAACATGTGAATATGAAGTGGCTACGTTGTTGCTGCGATGTTATTTTTATATCTCCCTAACTATACTTAAAGCAGACTGGCTACCTAATGAAAAGTAGCTATTATCGCCAAAGGAAATTTGCAAGATCAGAGCAGTCGCCGGCCTTGAAGGAGAGCTCTTTTTTCACCTTTGAAGAGTTCCATATTATAGCACTCCAGGAACACCAAAGGAGGAAGCTCATACCACATAAAATACTAAATTATAATGCCAGTTTTAGTGCAATTGTAATGTAGTGTATGGTTTGTTTGTGGTACGTCTGAAAGGAGCTAGTGTACATTTGCCATATACTTCTATGATAATAATAGTATAACTTAAGAATATCTATTCTCGAATACAGTAGTTAATAGTTTTTATAATTGTCCTATATATTTCTTGTAGTAAGTCAATCATTAACCTCAAAAATAAACATTTAAGTGTTCTAATGTACATATTAAAGTTTAATCCCGATTCAGTTATAATTCGTAAGTACTGAGATAATGTAATATTTTTAATGTAAGTTGATAAAGCAAATAATGCTTTCCGAACGCATATTATTCTTCAGGAAAGCTTTGTTCCTATTCAATTTATAAAATACATTTTTTTAATCACATTGCTTCAATTCATATGGTTACTGTCTTCCTGTGTTGAATCCATATTGTAAGGATTATATATCTTTCTTTTAATACACTGCTTGCATAGAAAGTCCTAAAATTATTATCGCTAAATATATTAATTGGTAGTACATTGTTGACAATCTTGATTTTTAAAACTCTAGAGCCTTTTAAATTGCCACTAAATAAAATCTATATTTTTTCTAAGTTTTTTTTAAGACACAAGTATTCATTTATTTTTTAATTAACTTAAAATATTTATGTAAATTTATTCTTAAACTAAAAATTTATCTAACAATATTTGGATAGATAATCATAATACAACTATAGATATATTGTACGTACGTAAATAGAAAAGCCGTCATTTTAAACAACGCACTTTACTAGACATACATCTTTAGATTGATATTTCACTAAAATATGACTGATACCCCGTTTCTACCTGGAGACATTGAAACTTCGCAAAGGCGTAATAGCATAGTACAAAGAGAATAGTAAGATAGGTTCTAATATATGTCGGGTTCTAAACGTACAGTAGGTACGTAAGGCCCCACATTATTTTGAAACGAATGTCGTCACATATTTTTGCTTCGCAAGGCTGTCACAAATAATTGACGTACATCTTAATCACATAATTTCGACGCTACTGCATTATGCTCTCGTTAACCCATTATTGTCCCACTGCTGGGCACGGGTCTTCTCTCGGATATAGAGTTATAGGCCATAGTCCACCGCGCTGGCCAAGTGCAAATTAGTGGACATGGTGCATTATAAATGTCAGATATTTTTGTTGCGTTCGTGCATTCAGATATTATTGTACTCGTTCTTGGGTCACATTTTTTTGCAAATCTGTCCATAGTCACATCTTATTGCTTGTGACTGTACAGCTGTAACATGTTATTTTACTCTTTGGCTGTAACGTAACGTAATACTCTCGCACATATATGTCAAAATGTTATAATTATAGAAAAATATGATCTAAGATCGATGTCTGTAGATATAAATGAACTATTATCCAAAAGAAAATATTGACGTGAGCATAACTTAATTATCAAAATTAAAATTATATATCGCACGGTAGAATTAAGACTCGATTCGAAATTATCATTTAATGGAAACACAAAAGTGTTCGCATATTTGTGTTTTTTAAGAGCGCGTTTAATAAAAGGACATAACGTATAAGTCTGTGCTTTTGCGGGACGAAATCATCACTTTTTAATTCCATAGACGATAGACGTTAGACTAGTTAAAATTTCTTCTCAATTTCTCGTAATTTTGAGGTCGTTGCCTTTCGTTTTCAGTGTGCGATAATATCGCTATGTAATATAATGACATTTTCCATAGCTAAGAGCTGTGATAGCTTATGGTTGAAACTTGCCCTCTCGATCGGGAGGTCCGAGGTTCAAACCCAGGCACGCACCACTGATTTTTCTAAATTATGTGCGTATTAGAAATTAATTATCACTGCTTTTTGGTGAAGGAAAACATCGTGAGGAAACCTGTTCTTTAGAAAACAAGATCTCGGAGGTGTGTGAAGTCCACCAATTCGCACTTAGCCAGCGTTGTGGACTATAGCCTAAAACTCTCTCATTCTGAGAGAAGACCCGTGCCCAGCAGTGAGACAATAATGGCTTGGCATCAACCATAGCTAACATTTTTGTTACTATGTATATTTCATTTGATAACACTCATTCAATGTTAGTTTATCGTAATCATAATTAATTTAGCGCCTATTACTTTATTGTCATTATATATCAGCGTAATCAGATTTAATGACTTAATCTTTCTGTATAATACTGCTATGATCTGAATTAAGCCAGATGGAATGACAAACTATATTTTTATTATCTCATAATAAGTGTAATACTAATGCAATAAAAATATGAACGTTCATATAAAATAAAATGGAATGCGACAGGTGAAATCCTTGATTGAAAATAATACATAAATACTTATAGAAATTTATGAAATTTTAATTTAATCCCAATTGGACAACTCTTACTCAAAATTACCGGTGATTTTTTATGGTCTAAATTGGAATGCTTGGTATTTTGAGTATATTTTCAAAATTATAAAATTATCAAGATATATGGCATGGTTCTTTTTAAACCCAGAAAACACATAAAATCCCTGATCACACTTAGGCATAAGTATGTCAGCAGAAGGTGATTTGCCGTTAGAATGAATTACCCAAATAATTACTATTTATTTAACAACTGTTCAGTTTAAACATTTTGCAAATGCTTGCAATTGATTTTGTTATTCTACAATTGTTCTTTATATACTCATATTTTTACGTTAACATTATTTTCAATAGTTAATTGTAACATCTTACATACAGCAAATACATTTTAAACTAAATGCACTTAAGATATAATTATAGTAGTAATTTAAATATTGCCGAGATTACGTGCACCTATTAGTATAAATAAAAGTAACTTACAATAAAATTAGATACTTAGATCATAACCACCATAAGCAAGATATTTCACAAAAACACTTATTGCTAGAGAGCTATTACACATACAACTTTAACATACATTTTTACAGGTTTATTTAAAAATATTTAATAATACTATTTATTACTAAAACCATGTACCTACAACTAATCATAATTGTTTATTTAGCTGTTAACATAAAAAATGCATAAATAAAAAGTACAAGAACCTCCCATATTTATAATGTAATACACAATTATTGCGAAACTCACTTACAATATTCATTTCACTACAAACATTTTAAGTCACTTTTTAAGTTTTTATGCACTTTCACCTTATTTCAGTTGATGGCACTTTGCATTTTAAAGTTTATAATCACTGTAGGTTCTTTTAAGTTATCACTCACAATCAAATTATACCTCTTTCATGATTATTTCCGTTATATTGCCATATCACCCACTAACCTAAGAATTGCTAAGAACTTATTGATGCATAGTATATATACGCAATATTATTGCTATACGATTTATTGCAATAATACATTGTCCTTCAATATAATGCTTTCATTTGGTTACTTTTTTATTTATCATTCACAAATGCCGTTGCACTGTTGCGAAAACACTCATATCTGACACCTCGCAATCTAATTAAATTAATTTTATGAGTATGTTCGATTGATTCTAGCTTAAGAAGGATAGTATTACCCAAAAGATGACGCTGTTGTCCAAATCTTATTTCTTTTGTCAGGTCAAACTGCACCACCCTGTAGTCGGGGAGTAGAATACGGCTACAATATCCTTTGCCTGTCGTAAACGGCGACTAAAAGGGGGCCTCTGGGGTTGCGGACGGCTAGAGTGGGAGCTCGAACCGTCCAACAAGCAACCCCAAGAAGGACGGCGGTATGTGTGGTTTCATCGCGCCGTAAGCACCGGATGATGAAGGGGGATGGTACACGTGTACCATACTCTTGGGGGACGTCCCCCAAGAGATGAGCCCGTGAGGGGTGCCGTGCTAGGGGACACGGTGCGTTCCATTTGAGATCCCGGGTTCCCCCACTAGCGCTGAGGAAGGCCACCGAGGAGATTATAGTGGGTAAAAATCCCACATAACCCGGAGTTTCTACCAAGGCTTCGGTGTACCTTTTGAAGGTTTCCTCCCCGTCACAAAAAAAAGTCAAACTGCTCGCATTATTAATATTTTATAAAGATTATCATTTCCGTCACGTAGCCATTTCACCGATTATAAAAATAGTCATTAGACTCAGTACGGGAAACGCACTTACCGTCAAGGTACCGAGATATTACCCGCATTCGTGAATATGGAATGTATTTCTAATTATATCATTTTCTATCATCACATCATTTTAATTAGTTAAAGCAAGGTTAACTTTCTTGTAATAACAAGACTAGATAGGTTTAAAGGTACCTCCGTAAATATATAAAGGTAACATCGCACTTTTTTTTATAGTTAGGCCAAACTATAAGGCAGACGGGCCACCTGATGGAAAGCAGTCACCGTCACCTATGGACATTTGCAACACCAGGGGAGTCGCCAATGCATCGCCGGCTTTGGAGGAGAGCTCTTTTTACACCTTTCTTGAAGAACCCCATGTCATAGCGCTCCGGGAATACCTCAGGAGGAAGTTCATTCCACATCTTGCACGTCCGCGGCAGGAAGGAGCGCGCAAACCGAACCGTAGAGGACCGCCACGGGTCCAGTTGATGCGGATGGAACTTCATCCGTCGGCGAGTGGTGCGGTGAAGGAAAGGTGATGTGGGTTAATGCTTCGTCCATTCCTCAATGTTTAGTCTCAATTCGCTAATCCTGAGATTTGCTTGTCTCTTCGCTAGGCACAGTATTTATTATGAGAGTACATTTGTTTAACAAGGTGATTGTTTTAAAACATCTTCGTTTCAGTGCTTCATTCGTCAAATCGTCTTATATCATGGAACGATCGATTTCTGTGAGAACTCTTATAGATAAGCTACATTAATTCTTCTAGATGTTATTTCTCTATTCGTTTCAGTTTAACTTTCTCCTAGATGTTATTTCTCTATTCGTTTCAGTTTAACTTTCTCCAATTCTATATTCATCTCGAATAGATATTCCATCATATTTGTAGGTTAATTGCAGATGATTCCCTTATACCACGTCTATGCTGGCACACCTTGATAGCTGGTAAACTCGTTCGGCTCCTCTTTTTCGTAGGTTTCGTTCGCCTCATTGTCCTCAAGCTCGTCGGCATTGTACGAAGTCCCCGGGAGAAGAATGTACCGCGGACTCCTGTAACCAATTTAAAAACCAACATAAGTTTTTGGCCACAGTATTTGGTAAGCGCTGCATGGGCGAAGGGGATACGCCTCGCTTGGAGGCGAAAGTTGAATTTTATATGATAGAATAAGTAGGCTTAAACCACCTGTAAGAAATATATTTCGTATAATTTAAACAGACAGACAGAGAAAAATGCCATCCGGGGTGACCCGCTCTTTCGTACTCAGTACGCTACCCCTGTGGGTAGAACGAGAAGACAAGTTACCTCACGCCCTCGCATAATATATCAGTCTAAAAAGGATTTTATATCGTATAACATTAATCCATTTAAAAATACATATTATTAATTTCACACTAATTCCAAAAGAAATGCCTCCAAAATAATGTTCTCGCGAAGTTCTAATTAGGCAGGACGAAATTAATTTTGGCCGTAATTCCTCATAGAGAATTTTAAAACCGTTGTTTTAAATAGGTACTTATTTTAACGAGTTTGGGTTACGTTGAGTTATATTTAAAAAATAACAGAGGATGAAATGTATATTAAGTCGTGAGCGAAATTTAAGAAATAAATAAACAAATCAATTTTAATCAAATTCGTTTTTTTATATTTTCTAGCAGTACTCGACTTATGTCGGAAGATCCGACCTAAGCGAAATATAATTAATTTGAAGCCTACGCAA
Source organism: Spicauda simplicius (assembly GCA_949699795.1). Taxonomy (NCBI): domain Eukaryota; kingdom Metazoa; phylum Arthropoda; class Insecta; order Lepidoptera; family Hesperiidae; genus Spicauda; species Spicauda simplicius. Next base: position 5,194,898 of record OX453059.1, on the reverse strand, counting down.
CTTCCTTGTTGTTTTGTTGCCGTAGCCATTGACTTTTATTACAGAAATAGTCCAGAATTGCATATATATAATTCTTGATAGATTATTCTTGATCGATTATTTTGCCTAACAAGAAAATCCAAAATCGTGAATATGCAATTAAATAAGTTATATTGTTGGAAATAATAATAAGTGTAGGTACAGATTGAGATGTTTACAAAATGCGATAAGGATATGTTTATGATTAATAGATTTACTTTTTAGCATAACCACTGCAGGAATTGATTATTTTTTGCAACTTAACATAAGTAACGCTAGCTCATGCGATTATGTTTACAACAAATAAAAACATAATGACTAGAAATTATTTATTTTTATAGCAACTAAACGTGTGACAATTATAATTTTATGGTGATTTTTAGCACAAAACGATTATGGCAGCCATTGACGCTCTTTCACACAAGCGTTTCTTCAGCATAGACATTTAACAGAAGTAAAGTCTCGTCTTGTATGCTGTGCTATAGGTGACTCATGCATAATCGTATTCACAGGTCTTCCGATAAAATAGCCGTTTGAATCCAAAACTGATATGACGATAACATGACAGCGCTGCGCTTATCGCGGCGTCTTTTTTTATCTGACTGAAATAGCAAACTGCCGCCCATGGACATCTGTAATCAACTTCATACAGAACATGGGTTCTATCTGAAGTCAATCACAGATGCGTTGCTACTCCCGAGGACTATGATGGTCGCCTCATGTGAAAGTGTGCCGGCAACCACACCCTTCTATCAGAACGCAAGAAATTTAATGCTTTACACTAGAAATAGGTGTGGTGGTGGTACTTCCCCGGGCGAAATACACTGGTTCTACCTTGAAAAAGTCTGAAGTCTGCGCTGTATAAGCCAACGTACCCAAACCACGTGACCATTTCAAGGAGGGAGGGGTTTCATTATGAGCTAAATTATTATCTACAACTTTCTGTTTGCAATGCGTGTAATCACAACTATGTATAAATATGTATTACCACGTGACACCTAAACGGAGAGAGGAGTCTACTTATATACTATGGATGGTCACTAAGGGAAGTGAGGGGTCAAAACTTGTCAAAAATACGCTATACGCTTTCTACACTCATAGCCCCACACTACGATTTTCTCCTGTGTCGTGGGTATCATGAACACACACAAGACGAATACACAAACACCCAGACCCAGAACATGTATCTAAACTAATCATTCAGATACCTGTCCGGCCTTGAATCGAACCCGGAACCCATTGCGCGTGAGACCGGTATGGTAACCGCTCTGCCACGCGGCTCGTCAAATGGGCACGATGGGTAAGTTTTCTAAATTGTAATGCTTTTATCAAACGGCCTCGTTGTATAACGCTAGTGTGCAAGAGGGCTTACTTTGAATGTTACCGTTATGTTAGCAATTATATTAGCCATATCTAAATGTAGTTACTCAAATTGTTATTTTGAAAAGACTAGATTATATTTTTCATAATTTACTTTTTTCGAAATTAAGCTACAGAACTTTCCAAGCAAATTTACAATAATGGGCTCCTTTTTACAAACGTTTCTCTATTGAAGGTGTTTGATAGTTGAAGATACATGTAGAACGTAGGCATTATACAGGTAGGCATACGGTTTGATATAATCATTATGAAAATAGCGATTCAAATACATTGTCATCCTTGTCTATAAAAATAAATTAAATCAAAACAATAAAAGGATTTGACAATCGGTTAAAAGAGATAATTTAATGCTGCTTAGACATAAGTATGTTTGACGCTGCATTACCGTCTGCATTGTACATACGTCCAACGAACGCCTAAGCGGGCAAAACGCTTGTGTGAAGGAGTCTTAACTTTGGTTGACTCTTTCACACTAACATTTATAGCTATTTATTTTAGCGTAAATTCGACTCCGGGACATCACCGCCACGCCTATTTCTGCTACAATGTCAGCACTGCTGTATTCTGGTTACAAAAGTGAAAAGGAAGACAGATAGATATGTGTATACTAACTCCATCCTCAGAAGTATCACTGTCAACAAACCTGTGACCGCCTCAAGTAGGTACTTATCTCAGGATTTTTATTTGATATTGCTCACAAATTTCCATGAACGGCAATGGCTCCTTTCTGACAGGTTAAATACATACTCGTTTGATATTTATACCAAAATAATAATAAGAGTACTTCTTCGGAATTAAAGGTAATTGTATGTATGGTATATGCATGGCAAAACTATGAAATGGTCTACCAATTCGCTCTTGACCAGTTCAGTAGATGGGTTTAACTATGGCGTAAACACTCTCATGCAGATAGAAAACACGTGCCCATCAGCGGGCCAATAATTGGTTGCCAACACCACAATCAATGTTGCATCGGAGATTTTGCAAAATGAGAAAAATATAGAGTTGAATGATAGATATAGATTAGTCTTTGATAGTTTCGAGGGCACTTTTTCCCTTACATCCATGTAATTCTAAACATGCAATATAACACTACTCCGAGTGACAGATAAATTCATTAGTAGAGGTCCTTAGAATGTATGTCTTATTTTAAACAATGTCAGAGCTATAACGTTTTCAGTATATTATAAACTAAGCAACTACGTTTACCGTTCTAACTACTAATTGCTTTACACACATTTACCAGCAGTTTTTACTTCTACAAATCAATTTCAAGAACCTTAGGTATTTATATAAACTATGTCTTGCTATGGTGATAAATGTATATAAGGTGATGAATGAAAAAGTGGCTAAAAGTACTATATTTTAGCAAAGTGTGACAGTGTGTAAAAACTTTATGTATCTTTTTTCAACCATGTGCCTAAAAATATAAACACACACACTTATTTCAAGCGTAAGAGCGCTTTCACATTAGGTCGCAAGTAGCGCGGCCGCAGCGCGTCAGCTGCGCGACTGCAACGAATACTTTCGTGAACGTCGCTCCAGCAGGAAAGTAGCACGTAGAGTGATATGAGTGGGACGTATAATTAGTGCCCAATTTGCTGTAAATGTGCGCCAAATAAAAAATTTGTGCGTGTTGTAGTTTTTGAAATAAACGGAAAAAACGATTCCTGCTGGGGTAACGTTGTTCCAGCAGGAAAATTCTAAACGAAAGATCGGAGAGTTAAAAATTGCATATGAGCAGAGAGTTTATATTTGTGCAAATTTGTGCGCTAAAAATATAATTTGTGCGTCTTCAGGTTCTCGAGATATTGCGTTTCCTGCTGCGGTAACGTTTTGCAAAATCGCGTATCTAAAAGACTATTGTATGTGCGCCTGTAGAATAAACATGTACAAATAGCTCTTAATTTGTGCGTATTTGTGACAAAATTAGATTTAAAAAAATACTTATAGTTTTCGAGTAATCACGGTTTTTTCAAAAATCCAAACAGTGTCATAGCTCCTAAATAAGAAAACATATAAGGTCACTGAAAACTGCATTCGGTCCGTCTTGGCGTGGTTAATTAGCACAAAAAAAATCAAAAGTGCACATACGTGCGTTTTTGGATAATATGAATTAAAGTCAAAAAACGACGTCCTACCTTTGACGTCACCGTTCAAGAAACTGGCTCAACCTAAGCTGCTTGGGTATTAACCAAAAATTAGTGCGTTTAGTCAAATAATATGTAAGATAAAATTCCAGTGTGAAATATTTCGCATTAAGTAAATATAAACAAAAAACAAAACAGTAACACAAACGCTGGTTATACGACCAAATTCGAATGAATACAAAAAAGCGGGGGTTTCATATATACTAACGACCTTTCTTTCTTGAACGTATTATTGCAGGTACTGTCACGCTCAAACGTTTATTGGTGATTAATTATACGACCTTTAGGGAAATAATTACAAAATATAATAAATGGATCGTGTAATTATCAAATGAAAGACCTAGTATGTGTGAAAATTCTTATTTATATTTACTTTAATTTTGATTCTTAAATAAGATCACAGAAAAATCTTAAGTAAAATATTCGAACGCAAAAAGTTCCTTATTGTTATTAAAGTTATACTTCTTTTGGTGCGCTAGGTAAAAATGATGAGAGTAAATAGAGTCTTACGAAGAGTCTTACGATGCGCGCGCACACCGACAAGTAAATCCGACACCCTGAAGTTAACTATAGTGAGCATTTTAGTTTTTCTACTGTTAATGTCGTTTTATAAGGATTTATAAGTCTATGTAAGAAGCAAGCTAGAGTACTGTAGTACAGTTTGGTGTCCTACCTATAAGGTTCACATAGAGAGAATCGAACGGGTTCAGAAAAAACTAATCCGCAGCCTCGCATACCGCTTCAGACCACCCAGAGACGTAAAGACGTACAAAGACAGACTTGGGTATTATAATCTTGAACCGCTATGCACTCGTCGTGACCATGTAGACCTACTATTTCTATTTAAGCTAACAAATAATGTTATAGACTGTCCATCCCTACTAATAATGTTACAATACAACGTTCCGAGCAGAATACCACGACACCCATGCAAAGTCTTTCAAACCAAGAAGTATAAAACAAATCTTGGTCGTTCCTCACCTATTGTCCGTGTCTCTCATCTGTACAACGAACATGCCAAGAAAAATCCAAGTCTTGATATACATTTTGATACCATTTGCGAATTTAAGTCCAAGCTAAAAAAGATGTGAAGCACTAATTTGCCAAACTTACGTTTTACATAATATTCATTCAAGTTTTTAATTTCTGTAAAAGTAATTTCATGACATTTTAACTTAATTTAATGACATTTCGGATTTTTTGACAAATTGTATTATAATTTTCTCATTTGTTACATTTTATTATTTTTAATTCTGACAATTAATTTATATGTTATTTAAATTTTACTGGATGTTCTGAGCATGCTGTGATTACCTTATAATCATAAGTACAGTTAAAAATTGTTAAGAGAAATATTACAAGACATAACTTTGTTGCTGTTACTTGTGTTGGTGATCCAATAAAATAAATAAATAAATAAATAAATAATGTAAATGTCCTAATGTATGCTGAATTCTAGTGCTGAATGTATTTTAATTAAATTTGGAATGAAGATAACTAATAATATTCCAAGTAGCAATTAAGCTCCTTTTTTATTATGTACTTCATACACAAATAAAAAATTTATTTTCTATTTTCTACTTCAGTGTACTTGAGTATATTAAGTTTTAATCGGTTAGTGTGTAAAGTTAAGAAGGTCATTAGCATGTATAAAATCCCCGCTTTTTTATAGTCATTCGAATTTGGTCGTATAACCAGCGTTTGTGTCTGTTTTGTTTTTTTGTTTATATTTACTTAATGCGAAGTATTTCTCACTGGATATTTATCTTACATATTATTTGAATAAACGCACTAATTTTTGGTTAATGCCCAAACATCTTAGGTTGAGCCAGTTTCTTGAACGGTGACGTCAAAGGTAGGACGTCGTTTTTTGACTTTAATTCATATTATCCAAAAACGCACGTATGTGCACTTTCGATTTTTTTTGTGCTAATTAACCACGCCAAGACGGACCGAATGCAGTTTTCAGTGACCTTATATGTTTTCTTATTTAGGAGCTATGACACTGTTTGGATTTTTGAAAAAACCGTGATTACTCGAAAACTATAAGTATTTTTTTAAATCTAATTTTGTCACAAATACGCACAAATTAAGAGCTATTTGTACATGTTTATTCTACAGGCGCACATACAATAGTCTTTTAGATACGCGATTTTGCAAAACGTTACCGCAGCAGGAAACGCAATATCTCGAGAACCTGAAGACGCACAAATTATATTTTTAGCGCACAAATTTGCACAAATATAAGCTCTCTGCTCATATGCAATTTTTAACTCTCCGATCTTTCGTTTAGAATTTTCCTGCTGGAACAACGTTACCCCAGCAGGAATCGTTTTTTCCGTTTATTTCAAAAACTACAACACGCACAAATTTTTTATTTGGCGCACATTTACAGCAGATTGGGCACTAATTATACGTCCCACTCATATCACTCTACGTGCTACTTTCCCGCTGGAGCGACGTTCACAATACTTTCTTATTATTGAAATGATTATTCAGTATTTATTATTTTATTATTATATCCATTATAAAAGTACAGTGCGCCACCCTAATAAAAAAAAACCCGCGGATAAAAAAAGAGTCTTAAAAAGAAAGCATTCTCTGCAGTCGCGCGGCTGACGCGCTGCGGCCGCGCTACTTGCGACCTAATATGAACGCGCTCTTAAGCTTCTTGCGTTTCGATGACAGGGTGTGGTTGCCGGCATACTTTTATATCTGGCGACCATCTTAGTCCTCGGGAGTAACAACGCATCTTTGATTGAGTTTAGATAGAATCCTTGTTCTATATAAAGTGGGTACAGATGTCGCAGGGAGGCAGTGTCCACTTACCATCAGGTGGACAGCATGCTCGTTTGTTACAAACTCAATTGACACTGTACAATCGGATAAAAAAAATCTCCTTTACCATTTTTTTTAAGCTTGTATAATGAAAGTTTTAAAAACTTCAATCGCCAGGACACTTGTAACGCCATTTATTGCCGAAATTATAAGACTACTACTTCGACTATCTAAAATTCTACTGTATCTAATAAGCTAACAATCATACATTAAAAAAACATAAGCGCTACTTACTACGATGTTCGTCTATCATTGAAAGTAATAAATTATGTATAAATACGTAAATAATAGATCATGAGTAGGATGGAGTAAATAAAAATACAGCAAAACCAAAAGGAGTTTATTTTAAAAGAAAAAAATACATAATATTGTTTAAAATTATTATTCGACTACTCTGATATCGGTACACTAAAATATTCCATTGCTCTTACAGACGACCAAAATATCAATACTTTAAAAAAACGGTTAATTAAATATTTTAAATTAAAATATTTGAGTGTGCCGGTATTTCTTAACTGAAAAATATATTCTAAAATATTTTACGTTTTACGATATAATATCTGAAAATGGCAAAAAACATAATCAAAATAAACCAGGATCGGATCTCGAAATAAATGCGCGGAGGAGGATGGAAATCAAAAATGCCAGTGATAAATATATGCACATTTTAATATGAAAATGTGTTTGTTTATCACAGATCAATTCCAATAACTACATCTTCATATAACAAAAATAGTTTAACAAGTCAATAAAATTATTAATTTATAACCCCTACAAATTTCTTTTCAAGAATAAATTATTGCTTTTCGGTAACATCGAAATATATTAAGAATTGTAGTGTAACTCATTGTGGCAGTCGTCAATGAAAATACCGTCAAAAAGTAACTTGAATTTAGCATAAACTTTATATGCATTAAAAAAACCTTTCTAAAAGGTATATTTCAGTTTATGACCATAATAAACTTTAAAATTTTATAAAAATTGATTAAAGTTTCGATTTAATTAATAGCAAAAAGATTTTAGACAATAAACAATAAAATATAAAGAACTATATATCCGAATAATGCATTGAATGCACTAAAAATCGATTTAAAATATCGATATTTCAATGCAATTATATCAACTTTCAATAGATGCAGATATTTTCAAACTGCCCCTTGCAAGTTACACTAAAATACTTATAAAACTCCGACACCTTATACAAAATTACGCTTGGACAAGTCTGTAACTCAGTCTGTTTATATATTTGGACAAGGATGGCGGAACGGGTAGACCTTATTTATAATCCTACCCACAACTTCTTATAACTACGACGTATTTGAGATTTCTGTCATAAGTAGTAACAACAGGCAATAACACAGGCAAATCCTGTCAGTTCCGTTCTTGAGCTGCTTAGAGTTGGGCACCACGTCTTCACACCCTTCCATCCAGGTCGTATTTCTTTTCATCTGCGTGCCTAAAAATATAAAGGGACTAATACTCATGTTGAAGCAAAACTTAATCATATATGATGAGATGTGTTCTAATGATAAGTTACTCTGCTTTGGTTGAGCACTAATTGTATATAATCTTTTTTTTTTTATTTGACTGAAGTAGCAAACGAGCATGCAGTCCACCTGATGGTAAGTCACTGCCGCCCTGCGACATCTGTAAGCAACTTTGTACAGAACATGGGTTATATCTGAAGTCAATCACAGGTGCGTCGCTACTCCCGAGGACTATGATGGTCGCCTCATGTGAAAGTGTGCCGGCAACCACAACCTTCTATCGAAACGCAAGAACTGCTTCACGCTAGTTATAGGTGTGGCGGTGGTAGTAATCAGACAAGAACGAGCGGAATTATATCTTAAACTATATTATATTTTTGTCTTATATTTTATTAATAAATTAATAAAAATGTTTGATACTTCTATTCCTAATTTAAGATTACTGGTAATGCCAAATATAATATCCAAAAAGCACCGCAGCAGACCCAAGATAAATTATAAATTCGTAACTTATAATTGAGCCTAGGGGCCGTTCAAGTATTACGTAAGCTCTAGTGGGGAGTGGGGGTCTATGTTTTGCTTATTTTGTATGACATGTCATGACATGGGGGGTCTAGATGATGATTACGTCATCGCTAGTTAAATACTTTTTACAATACTGTACAAAAAATACATTTTTAATCGAAAAATGTTTACTTAAGCATGGGGGGTGGGGCTTAGAGCTTTGCTTACTTTTGGTGACAAGGGGGATGGGGGGATAAATAATTGTAATAAATCTGCTTAAAAATATTTGAACGGCCCCCTATCCGGAAATCGAACTCATATGTAACCTCGACATGATGATGTTACGAGGGTTGTTAATGTAAGAATATAATTTCCTTATTTTCCCTACAATTCTATGAGGAGATACATATTCACTAATATTAAGATAATTATTTGCTTACTTTGTATTACTGTAAAGATTACACACATACACACACACACGAAAACGTAAGTCTGTTCAAGAATCTATACTGAGCTACAGATCGTTTTTAAAACGAATATTTGCATCACTTCATTAGTGACGGTTGAATTTGTACTATATACGTATACTACTATAGTATGTATACTACTTAAAAACGTTAACTCATAATTGAATGTCACAGAAATTGTATGAGGAACTTACTTATGTAACAATAGTAACAATGTAAACTGGAAATATCACGGCACCAAAAGACAGGACGGATAGAATTACGAAACAAAAAGAAATCGGACAGAACTAACATAAAGACAAAAACGAATTACTCAAATCGAATCCAATTACTCGATTAACATATGACTGTTATCTGTAATCGGATCCCATTTTTCGAATATATGACAAATGTCAATTTATAAATAAGGCCGGCCGTCTAAAAAAAACTAGTCCTTGGATTTTTAAACATTTACCAGCCATTAAAATTGGTAGATATTTATCCCCTCCTTATTTGTTTTAATAGAAGAAATTTACTTATTCTGATTCAGTGTTGTTCTCGATACAAATAATGTTACCATATCCAATTTTATGCGTATCTAAAAGTGCCAATGATTATTTAAAGCTCGCATCTAATCCATTACCTCAAATTATATTTAAAATCTATGTAATTAATGCGGAAAGTGTGTTATAGATACGTTTACCATTTTGCGGCGTTTGCAAGCCTTATACATACCACGTGCTGACCAAAAAGTATTCACCATCACCACTGCGCGTCATATTCGAGCCCTCCTCACTATCAACTATAAATTCTTTGCCCTCTCTGAAAATCATTAACAAAATACTGTTCCTTTACCAAGTTAATTTAATAGTTTTTTGCACCATCGAAGCCTTTAGACACGCCGTTGCATGTTGCGTGACGCAGCGTCCCGGTAAGTGAAGCTTGTGCTTTTCGAAGCGGTCTCCCCATGCATGTATTTATTGTATTTTATACCCGTATTTTCCTTTAAGCGTTTTGTTTTACTTCATATTAACAATCTTTCATTCGTTATGTTGTACGTATACCAGTCTTGCAATTAAATGATGAAATAAGATATATTTTCTGGACAATGTGATTAACGATGAGATATTATATTACCTTTGTTTATAACAAGCAAAACATTATCAATCGGACGTTCAGTGTATGTGTTATCTTCTTTATTCATAGTTTACAGTTTGTCTTTCATATATTAGTTGCAACGTTCCATCTTTAGTGCATAAATTATTATCCATAATTTTCTTACCTTTTGCCTTGTTCTGCATTACATGCATGAAACGTAGTTTATAAGTTGTAACGACTTGCCGCCGTATAGTTGAGGATATTTCCATTACAACATTGCTCAAAAAATTGTTTGTTTTACTTTTGACAATATATGATCTCGTCAACATGTTTCTTGTCTGCTTCTTTGTCCGTTGCACCCAAATAACTTTCTATATTTTAATTCTCATTTCACCATTAAACGGTGATCATTATAATATCATTGGAATGATTATAATAACCAACTTTAGTATACTAATCACGAATTGGCAGTACTTTTTCCTCATTTCCACACGTCTATAACTTGGATTCTGCTGATAAACTTCTTCTGTACCGATGAAAGTTCTTGACACTTGTTAAATCCGTATTTAACACTTTCATGCCCCAAGTAACCGAAGAGAACCATGTTAGTAAGTAAGCACTTAATTAAATCGGATTAGTACCGCTCCATATAGGACTAAAATTGAACTAATGTTATATGGTATTATTACTTATGCTTTAAAATCATTTGTTCAATTGAAGTCTTAAGTTATAAGCACTGCAGTTTTTGTAAGCGTTTAGGAAACTTAACAGGAATGCCCGTCTGATGTTGAAAAATATATTAGAACCATAGGAAATATATTAATAACTTTATTGCAATATAAACAGTCTACAGTTTATACAAATTGTTACATTATACAAATAAGTTGTTGAAGCTACCTAGTAAGAATAAATAATATATTTTCTAATCCTTTGTTATTCGTAAATTACTAAACGATATTCCAACAACTATCACTTATATCAAGCTTAACTATACATACGAAATAGTTGCGTATTCTACTTAATTTTACTTTTTGGTTTGCATAGCATATTGTAGTAATTGAGATATTGCATTTAAATTCAATCAGGCGTTTCAATGTAGAACACGCGCATAGCTTCCATAGGGTGCATAATTATGTTAATATTTCTATAGTTCTTAAATCTAGCGATAAAGCAGACGAGCTACGTGATGCAAATCAGTCACCGTCGCTTGTAGAGGCAACAATGCACCACAGGCTTTATAGACGAGCTCACTTTAATTCGATTAAACAATCAACGAGTATCAACGTATCTGTAATAGACATCAGAAAGAACCCCTGTTCTATATAAAGATGCTTAAAGATAGCTATGGATGGCAGTGACTACTTAACATTAAGACTGCATGCTCATTCGCTATCTTAATTGTTTATAAAAACCGCATTTATAACACTACCGCCAATTATTCCAGTCCAATCATATGATACTAATATTATAAAGGCGAAAGTTTGTGTGTATGTTTGTTACTTCATCACGTCTAAATGGCTACAGCGATTTTCATAAAAATTGGTAGGGAGTTAGCTGACGCTCTGGATTAACATATAGGCTACGTTTTACTGTGGGAAATATCTGAATCCTACGGGACAATCGATACAGGGATTTTTGAAACGCGGGCGAAGCTGCGGGCTTCACATAGTAACATATAATCCAACATCAAACGGGCATCCATACACCCAACTACAACCACCAAAATCTTACCTGTAGAACACATAGTGCTGCAACATGAAGAATATATCGAAGATAAGACTGAACAGGCCAAGTCCGAACTTGGTGTAGTCTCCGAAGATCGACACCCAGTCGTTGTAGTTGTACGCGTTCAGTATCATCTGTAGCACGGAGAGGAAGCCGCCCACGAAGTCCAGGAAGATGTTGCCGATACTCCAGCCGACTGTCGACTTGCGCTTGTAGTTCATGTACGCCTGAAATAATTTATTAGCAATACTTTATATCGAGTAACCAATCACCGGCAAAGTAATAATAATAATAATAATAAACTTGGTATAAACTTGGCATAAACCCGTGAACGGCCTTCATTCTACCGATTCACTTACATCAGAGTCGAGATTTCTAAAGAAATAAATATAAATAATAATAATAACGCTTCACACTTATAGCCCCACACTAGGACTCCCTGTGTTGTGGGTGCCACGGACAACACAAGACAAGGACGCACACCCAGACCAAGAGCGGAAATTTAAACTCATCATTCAAATTTCCGCCTCGCTGGGAATCGAACCCAGGACCCTCGGATTAGCGATCCGGCGTGTTAACCATTGTGCCATCCGAGTCGGCAAAGTCTAGGGGAAGATACCAAGAGGACGAAGTCCGATGCGCTGGTCGTACCAAATCAGCACCACTCTCCCACCGTTGGCGTAACATAGTCCGGAATAAGGTGATCCGTGGGTCACGAGCTTCAGCATTGAGGAAATCGACGCAAGAAGGAAGGAATATCGAGTATAAATATTTATAAAGTGAAATCTTTTCCAGGCTCTGAGTGATTTTTGGTTTTGAAAATGTTATGGATTCAACGTTTTACGGACGCGGCTTATCCTCTCATAGTTATTATAATTTAAACAATAGACTACCACGCTGACCAAGTGTTGAGTGCAACTGTGTTTTGGTTTGAAAAGTGTGTATCCTAGAGCGCTCGTTATCACTAATCATCAGACACGCCGCGAGGTAACCACGCCCGGTCATTGAGACACGTTGATCTTCGCGCTGAAGTAAGTTTGAAGTATTGTGAGACCAACCTGTGGCACGTATTTAATAAGAGTGATGCCCAGCTTGATGGAGCTGCAGTAGTTGAGGAAGTCCAGCCACTGGATCTTGTCCGCGGCGCCCAGGCTCGCCGTCACCACCACGATACCCATGCAGGCCGCGAGGATACCCCGACCGGTCATGGATACGCGCTGGTCTTCGCGCTGAGAGAAAAAACAAATAAAAAAAATGTGTGCGTGTACTAGCGTACACTCGTAAGAAGTGAAACTTCTTTATGACGTTATTTTTCAATAAATAATTTACTATATGCAACTTTACAGAAATTGGTTAAATAAAGTTAAATTAGATAAAGTTTAATAAAAGGCTTTTATTAAACTTTATCTAATAATCTAATCTATAATAATCTATCTAATATCACGCGTGGTAGGGATAAGAAAAAGATGGCGCGTAACGGAAAAAAAAGATGGCGCGTAACAGAAAAAGATGGCGCGTAACGAAAAAATGTTACACTAAATTTTTTTCCAACCCCGATAAAGAAGTTCACTTCAAAAATCAAAAATGCAACAAAGGGTCCGTTCAAATATTACGTAAGCAGATTTATTACAATTATTTCCCCCCCTCCCCATCCCCCTTGTCAGCAAAAGTAAGCAAAGCTCTAATCCCCTCCCCTCATGCTTACATAAACATTTTTTTAAAATGTATTTTTTTGTACAGTATTGTAAAAAAGTAAATAACTAGTGATGACGTTGTAGCGGCAGTGCAAGTACCGAACAATATTTATTTTGTGACTACCCCCGGCTATGGTAACAATGACTTAGCATCAAGTACCAACATAACATTTATTATGCAACTACCCCCGACTATGGTTACAATGATATTTAGTAGTCACAAAATAAATATTGTGCGGTACTTGCACTGCAGCTACAACGTAATCATCATCTAGACCCTCCTACCCCCCATGTCATCCAAAATAAGCAAAACATAGACCCCCACCCCCCCAATAGTGCTTATGTAATATATATAATAGTATAATTATAGTACAAAATAATAAAATATCAAAAAATCAATGATATGCAATGGAAATTTTTATCGCTACCCGTTAATCTTCACAATGGTAGAAATAAGTTCGAAATGTTATTCGATAGCCGTTGGTCTTCACGATAAGAGACAAAGTTTAAAAAACTCGCACGGACACGGACGTGCAAGTTGTGGAATGAGCTTCCTCCTGAGGTATTCCCAGAGCGCTATGACATGGGGTTCTTCAAATACAATAATTTAGTAAGGTAAAATAACTAATATAGTGCGCCCGGAGCTACAACCGCCACAATTATTTTCCGTAAAGGAATTCCTGGGGTCGGTGGAAGGGTGTGCTATCGGCTTACTTTTACAATACAATAGTCTTTATTTGCATATAAATAAGGAACATAGCGGTCTTATATATTAATTAAAAATCCTTTTATTCTACCTTTACCTTATGTTAGTCGTCATGGTAGCAACGCATTTGTCGCCATCATTATAATATACAACAAACGAGAGAGTAAATAGGAACCTTAATGGTATAATTTGAAAGCACATACGTTTCTGAGACGTTCCGACTTAATCCTCAGAGTTAGCAGATAACAGGATTCTTATCTTCGGTTGATTACAGATATCGCTTTCTACACTCATAGGCCCACACTAGGATTTTCTCCTGTGTCGTGGGTACCATGGACACACACAAGACGAATACACAAACACCCAGACCCAGAACATGAATTTAAACTCATCATTCAGATACCTGTCTGGCCGGGAATCGAACCCGGGACCCATTGCGCGTCAGACCGGTATGGTAACCGCTACGCCACGCGGGTCGTCGATATCCATGGGTGGTATTAGCCACTTACTTACAAGTCTGCAACCTCGTCTGCTACTTCTATGTAATAAAGAAGAACACATACCTCATAGATACAGCACTGGATAATAGTAACGATAGTCGCGAAGGCTGCGTGGAGCGAGAAGAAAACGTCGTTCAGTTGCACCGGGTTCAAGCTTCGAGGGTGGCGGGCGAAGTATTGGCTCTGAAATATATATTAAAATCTAAATTTTATAATAAAACATAGAACTAGTAGCTTAAAAGTACATGACGTTAATTTTTTACATACAAACAATATGAAGACAAAATAAAACAAAAAAAATACAGTTCTTAATGTTACACCCATTAAACAATTACTATCTTATCAATAAAGAAATTAATTGCAAAAAAATTGAGACTGGTACATAAATATTGATTAACACATGAACCACGAACACATGTATTTCTACCGAGAAGTTCTAACTAGTTCTTGGGTTTTGCTGGACGCTGGTGGTTGCCGTCTTACTTCTATTTAAGGCGACCATATCTTCGGGAGTAACGAAGCATCTGTTCGAAGCTGTTCGAAAAAGTAGATGACAGTTACTTCATACCGTCAGAACGACTGAATGCTAGTTTGCAACTTGTATATTATAAGAAAACTAGCTGTCCCGACAAACGTTGTTTTGCCATATAAAAAAATAAAAAAAATGTTAAGGGTGGACAACCCTTAAGGGGTATGAAAAATAGATGTTGGCCGATTCTCAGACCTACTGAATAAGCATATAAAATTTGGTAAAAATCGGTCAAGCCGTTTCGGAGGAGTATGGCAACAAAAACTATGACACGAGAATTTAAGGCGACCATCTGTTCGAAGCTGTTCGAATGTAGATGACAGTGACTTCATACCGTCAGAACGACTGCATGCTAGTTTGCTACTTGTATATTATAAGAAAATATCGTAGAGTAGACAAAATTACCTGGATAGCATGAGAGAAGTACAGTCCGCAGTTAAAGAGCGAATACATAGTGAATCCCATGATATTCAGAGCGAGGAAATCGAAGTTTAGTCCCACGACGCTTTTCCTCTTAAAGTTGATGTATATTTGGGGGTAGAAGGAGACTGACCAGGCCGCGAAGTAAATCCACCCCATGATGTAGGAGATTACGTTTATTGCATTCGAATGCATCACTGTGATCCGGAGGAATACTGAGTCGAGGCTGAAATTGAAGAACGTAACAATATGTAGCAGGGGAAAACGAAACGCGATATTTATATGTAGAAAGGTATTTTTTTTCTAAATAAAGTATATCTATACTAATGTAATAAAGAGGAAAACTTTGTATTTTTGTACATTTGTCATGAATTAACTTAGAAACGACTGAACCGATTTAAAAAATTCTTTCACCATGAGAATGCTACATTATCGCTAAGAAATATAGGCTATTTTTATTACTAGAATATATAAGGCGTCATTGTAGTCTGCGCAGTGGCGGATTTATAGATTTGCCGCCCATAGGCTATTCAATTTTTGCCGCCTCTAAATTTTGATATCTTAGTCCACAATCATATCAATTTTCTATCAATGAAATTTCAACTTTATAATTTGTGCTCCATCATCCTCGTTACATTAACTTTTCCCATATAGTTATTATTATTGAAAACTATGGTACCGTGTTAGATCCTTGATTATTTTTATAGCAAAGAATTATTAAAAAAACCTTATTTTAAGGTAAAAATATCGAAATTACCGAATCGTCATGTCGTTTGTTCTGGCGTTACAATACAAATACGACTTCGCAATTGCATGCCTTAAGTGCGAAGCGCGTAGTACGTATGCTCTATTCTTGCCTAAAAATCTAAATCCGATATTTTCTCACATTGAACCGTACCTAACAAATATGATGTACATGAATATTATTTAAAAAGCAACTTATCAGAAAGAAAAATAATCGCTGAGCTTATAAAAAATATTTTTTCGGTTATGATTAATTATTCTTTATTTAAAAGGAAGTAATTTTAATGCCATATCGTATGGATTTTGGATGATCGTGTTCACAGTAAACACGATAACTTTCGAAAAAATCATTTTTTCACTTCAATTTTTTTTTTTAATATACTTATTTAATTGGAGAGAAGCCGTTGAATAAAAAATTGCAGCTGAGTATTGTTTTATCTTATTATAATTAATTCATTCCCATTGACATTTTCTGAAAAAGTTGGCTTTGCAAAAAAGTTATCAAATCTACTGATGTAAACATTTAATTTAGATAATTCGTGTACGACATGAGCGCTTAAGGCCTGCTCATTTGGATTTTCAAAACTTTTTCTTACTACAAATAAAATAATTAACTGATAAAATGTATCAACTTTCTAATGAGCAAATTGTCTCACTTCATATTTTGTGGAAGGATTTTTTTTATTGTCAAGTCACAGTCGTTCAACTATCAGTTATTCGATTAATATGATCTCTATAAGATATTGAACTAGTTTTTTATTTAATAAAAATTAGTCAATTTTAGTCAGTATTTTTTACGCATAAAGAAATTACTTTCTGAAATTGAATTTGACAAGTTGCAAACTTGCTGCAGCAATCATGGTTAGACCATCGATATTATATCAAGATTGAATTGGGTAAGCAGATCTCATAATTATTAGGTACACGGAGAAAAAATTATAGCAGTTATCAGTGAATAGTGATTATATGTAATGTATAATTAGTAAAGTGTTTAGGAATTGTTCATGCAGAGATGTTGAAATATTTATTAATTAGCACTGGATATGAGAATATTTCGATTTTTGTTAAATATTTTAATTTCTCTCCAATTTTCGAAATTCGTATTATGTGTGTATAATAATTTTTTTTTTAATTTGTAAACCGAAATAAAAAATTTATGAACTAAATTTGCCGCCCCTTTAAATTTGCCGCCCTAGGCTCCAGCCTACTCAGCCTGCTGGTAAATCCGCCACTGAGTCTGCGCGAATCTACGCGAAGCCGCGTCGATTCTGCTGGTAATTTTATAATGTAACGTATAATATTAATGCTTAATTTCTAGTTGAGCTGATGTCACATAATATTTCCATTCAATTGTGTATCCAAAGCTTGAAGATATTCTTTATCTACACCTTTAAATATACTGATATCAATGCTCGCGCTCCCTTCCCGACTAGCAACGCATAAGACAGGACACCCCTTCTGTATGAAGTTGCTTACAGTTGTACAAAGGCAGCAGTGGCCACTTACCATCAGGTGGACTGCATGCTAGTTTGCTACTTCAGCCAGATAAAAAAAAATAGACATACTGTACTCACTTGACAAAACCGGGTGGCGTGACATTGAAGGCGACTTCCGAGTGGCCCGGGCTCTTGCCGTACGCGCACATGTCGTGGGTCAGAACCACCGTAGTGTTCGGTTCATCCACACCCGGTATCACGATCGTCGGCTGTACGATTTGAACTATGTCTGGATGTTGGATCTGCGCTGATACTTGGAGGGTCGTGTTGTACTCGCCGCTGGAAATGCGAAAAACAATTTTGTTAAAGAAAAGGAAAGAAAGAAAGTGTACTCTGGTAAATGTAACACGCAGTTGGTACAACCTCAATATACTGCGCGAATGTGAACATTAATAAACTATAAATACAAATTATACCTGTGTTTTTATTCATGTTAAAGCAAGTTTCAGAAATTATTCCCACTGTTGTTTAGGAAGAATTCCATGAACCAAAATAATAAATCTTCAAATTTAAGCTACTCGTTATAAGTAGAATCACAAATATTCAATGTTAAGTTAAGGTTACCTTTCACCGATTGTGTTAAAATCCGTATAAGTATTTTATGAAAAGTTACTGCAAATGTCAGACGGCTTTTTCTAACATAATATTTCTAACTTTACATGGTTTATTGACCTTTTTATTTTATTTCCTTTTTTCTCGAGGGGGAAACCTTTAAAGGTACCCCCACACGTAGGCCACAAAATAATGTATGTTTTCCCAACCAAATTATTGTCACATCGCAATTTTTTCCTCTTATCTTACTTATAGAAATATATATTACATATACTTCACTGGTAACACAAAAGAAAATAGTATTATCAGTGAATAAATTACCCGTAAAACAACTGTTACTTACATTTGAACTAATTGGAACAGGCGGGTTTCTTCTACGAGGATATTGATAGTTTGCACGTCTACGTACATTTTATCTATCTGACATTGAGCATTTGGTAAACCTGTAATAGAAGACGAACATTAATATAGAATAAGACTATTAAATACTGAAGGTAGTAGAACCAGTGTAGTTCGACCGGGGAAGTACCACCGCCACACTTATTCCTAGCGTGAAGCATTTCTTGCGTTCCGATAGAAGGGTGTGGTTGCCGGCATACTTTCACATGAGGTGACCATCATAGTCCTCGGGAGTAGCAACGAATCTGTGATTTACTTCAGATAAAACCCAGGTTCTGTATGAAGTTGATTACAAATGTCCATGGGCGGCATTGACCACTTACCATCAGGTGGACAGCATTCTCGTATGCTACTTCAGTCAGATAAATAATAAAAAAGATAAAATAGTACTATATTTGCTAGCTTAATTTGGTAGAACATGTATTGTTTACTTAAATTAAATTTTACCAGTTACCTATTACACTTAACTTTACTTTTCAAACAATTCGTATAACATAACGCAATTTTTTCATACATAACGCAACATTTACTATAAAATTCATTTTCGTAAACTTACCTAAGAATAGCATGGCAAGGGTGAAGAAATAGCTTAAACTAAGACTAGAGGAAACTCCCGCGGCTTTGCCCGGGAACAATACTGCAGGGAAGCGCGCCATCTTGGGGGTATTTATCTGTAAACAAGAAAAAAATATATAATTTTTCGATTTTACATATAGAGTATCAAGTTTAGTATAGTAAAAGTACTTTTTACTTTTAAGTAGAAGTAGGTACTTAATACCATAATGTTGTTGCCCATTCCGGAAAATAAATTTCATAAAGGCGTATAATAAATATGTTTAAAATTAATTAAAATACCTGTCTATTAATTACTGCAGGTTTACATATAGAGTTATATAACGTGAGTTATACACGCTTGTTGAACAATAGGCACGGAATGTAATAAATTCAATAAATGTCGTACCAATTTCACGGCATATTACAAAAATCCGATAAAACTAACGAGCAACAACATATACTACCAACATAGATGGCACATAACGGTCGTATTTACATAAGATATTTGTTATTTAGATTGTTACAGCGGAATTTCATCAAGGTTTGCTTTTATTTATTGCCATTGTTCAATATTTATAGTTGATTTAAATCTTATTAGTTTAAAATTAGATGTGAATACAGAATTTACTATAAACTGTCGTTAGTTTTTATTGTTTAAAGTATCTTACAGCACAAACAAACAAAAATGTCTAAAGATACGTACAATGATGCATAATTATATTTTCAATATAATGTACGAATACCTTATTACATATTTGCCTTTGACTTTTTTGTAATGGACTTCCGAATTGTTTTTATCTCTGCAGGATAATACGGTACAAGAACCAATACTCGTATGTTCACAAAAAATAATTGTTACAAACTTAAAAACTGCGCCAAATTCCTACTCATACCTTTAGTAATTACTATTTTCTTAATTTAATTTAAGAAAATAGTGTTAAAAATTTCAATGAATATAAATTAATAATAGTGTGAATAAAAAAAAAATATATTTAAAAAAAAGCGTGGGGTGCATGGTGTCAATGGTTATAGATATTTTATTGACAGATATGAGTAGAGTGATTATCATTTCGATAATATCTTAAAAAGCACCCCATGCTTTTTTTTAAATATTTTTTTTTATTCACATTATTATTAATTTATATTCATTGAAATTTTTAACACTATTTTCTTAATTTAAATTCATTTAAATTTATTTTCTATTTTTTAGTTCGGTTTTCTATAAAAAGCGTGTTTTTTTAGTTTTTTTAAACTATTATTTATTTTCTAAACTTTAGTCAAATTAAAAAGTGGAATAATTTTATCAAATTAGTGTATTGTCATCGGTCCTCATTAAATCTACAAAGTTTAAACGAAATTTGGCCGTTTAAAGTGGGTCAAAATCGCGCCCAAAGTAGTCGGTTACAAACATTCAAACAAACATACAGGTGAAGCTAATAAAAAGCTAATAAAAATAACCAAACACCGTTTTTTACATACCTCCACCGTTTACAATCAAATAAACAAAGAAAAAAAGATTCAAAAGTTGAGTAATAAAAGAGCATCAGTTCAACACACAAAATTCGCTATTAAAATGTATTCACGCTATAAAAGTAACACATTTGGCAATTAAAAACTTTAAAACGCACATTTAATCATAAAAAGAAATAACTCAAAATTAACGCTTTGCTAGTTTATGCCATGCCGTATAGCGAAAGAACTAAGTAATAAGCTAACTAAACATAAATTTAAAGTTATGTCTTTTTATGAATAAAAGTGCGATAAATACATTACATTAATTAGTCACAATGACAGACACGGCACAAGACACAAGCATACCTATCGACTGTTGCTCCTACACTGGTGTTTCCAAGGTGAATTAGTAATAAATAATTAACCTGCGTTTGAAGAGATTAAATCATTCCTTTAATGATTGAATTGAATCGTTAATTTATCGAAAAGGCATTTTGAATGCCGTCGACGGCATTTCATCATCAGTTTAATATTATTTTACGTATAAAATTCATTTTATTGCCATCATCATCAGCAACATGATGCTGCCACCCTTTAGTTATAAAATTATTTAGCTTAGGTTACTTAACATTTTGTCACGATTGTACCGTACCAAATATTATCATTCAATGTAACACGATTTACCAAATTAAGCAGTGTCCATTTCGTGATGTTATGCACCCTCTTTTCTGTGTTGTTAATATTGTACTCATGTATAATAACCAAACGTTTGTGTGTAAGCAGATCGAATAAATGATTATCTATCTGTCTATCTATCTATCAAATTGGAGTAGATACTAACACATTATAACATTTTTTAAATAACACCTACCACCACCTTTACCTACTGCCTCTTTATGGTTCCCTCACTCACAATTTACCCACTGTCTCATTGTCAAGACGGTTATTTGTCATTCGGTAGTAGCACGTCCTTATTTTAAACCTTTTTTTTTCATTTAAATATAACCTATACTTTCATAAGCTTTCATATGTATGATGGCTTTCATTTCTAATTTTCAAAATGTAATTAATTTACTTAAGGACTTTGAACGGGAAATCCCTTTGATTTACAGACATGTGCCAACT